>OX596226.1:1300000-1840933 GCA_951394215.1 Glyphodes perspectalis | reverse complement strand
AAACAATATACGGACATACGAGTAGCATCACGCCCGTCACCTCAGGGGTAGCTGGAGTCGAAAGGGCAGCGGGGTGATGACTGCATTAAAAAAACTATAATTCTATTTAGTCCATTAGTTAGATTAAACAAAAATACTAGACACATATTTTTCGCTTTATCAAATTAACAAAAAATCACAAAGATAAAGATCATCAAAGTTTTGGAGTGGGGGCTTGCGACGTCACTATTTTGTAAAAATTTTACAAAATCGTGACGTCACGCGCAACTTGAAGGCATTGTATCGTCGTCAATGTTTGTTTGATAAATAAATAAAAAAATAACTAACTAACTAACTAACTAAACTTCACGCCACTTCCCTAGCGGGGTAGGCAGAGAGAACCGAACGCCATATGGCACGATCCTTACACACCTCACTCGCCTCTTCAACATTCATAATCCTTTTCATACAAGCTCTACGATTTTTATGACTCCTAACATCACCTTCTTTTAATACACGACCAATCTGGTCGTGGTAGGTGAGCCTGGGCCTTCCGCGGCTCCTACATCCTTCCACATTCGCATTGTATATCTGTTTAGTCAATCTTTCGTCATCCATTCTTTCCACATGTCCGAACCACCGGAGCATGCCTCTTCTTACCTTGACTCCGACGCTGTCCTTCAGACCAACTCTCTTTCTTACATCATCATTCCGAACGCAGTCTGTGAGCGATACACCGCAGATTTTCCGCAGCGCACGCATCTCGACCGCGTTTATTCTACTTTCATGCTCTTTCTGCCATACCCAACTCTCGCTTCCATATGTTAGCGTAGGAATCAGCACCGCATTGTGTATGGCGAGCTGGGCCTTCTGGCTTAAGATTTTGCTGCCTAAAAGTTTTCCTAACGCTCCATTCACCCTATTCCCTGCATTCACTCTTCTTTCTATATCAGCGGAGTACCTTCCATCTCTACTAAATGCAGATCCTAGATATACAATTTCATTCACCTGTTCCAGCACTACATCGTCAACCGTTATCCTTGTATCCGTTCTGGTTTCATCTCTTTCAAACACCATAATCTTTGTTTTCTTCGCATTCAAATGTAAGCCTCTCTCCTTGCAATCATCTTTCAATGTTGTGACTAGTTGCTGCAGATCCGATGCCGACTCTGCTAGAAGTACGGCATCGTCCGCGTAAAGCAGGCAGTTCACAACCAGGTCACCCATACGCACTCCAACATTCATAGATCTAATCCTCTGGAGACAATGGTCGAGATATAGGATAAACAGCAGAGCAGACAGCACGCATCCCTGTCTGACACCAATATTGACGTCAAACCAGGGTGACAGGCTGCCCTCCACTTGCACGCATGCCGTACATCCCACATAGGTGGACTGCGCAGCACGAAGCAATGCTCCATCAATCCCATATCTCGGCAATATGTCCCAAAGGTCCTTTCGTACAACCCTGTCAAAGGCCTTCTCCATATCCACAAAACCGCAAAAAACCCTCTGACTTTTGGCCAGATGCTTCTCCACGATGTTGCGAAGAGAGAAAACTTGATCCGTGCATCCTCTACCATTCCGGAAACCTCCCTGTGCCTCCCACAACATTCCATCAGATTTCACCCTCATTCTCCTCTCAATAATCTTGCCATACACCTTTGCTGCTAAGCTGATCAAACTGATGGCTCTATGGCTGGCACAGTCCATACGTGACCCAGCACCCTTGTACAGAGGCACGATAACTGCCCGTCTCCAGTCCATTGGGACCTTTCCGTTTCTCCAGCATAGATTGCACAAGAACCAGAAAGCGTCCTGGACGCTAGCGCCACCTAGCTTGATCATCTCCGCAGATACCTTGTCTATTCCCGCGGCCTTTCCACTTTTCAGACTTCGTATCGACCATTCAATCTCATTCATAGTGATGTCTTCATCAGACGCTGGCACCACAGAATCAGACATAGCCTCACTCTCAGTGCCAACATCAGAGACATACTCATACATTTCTCCAAAATATTCACTCCACCGTTCTAACACCTCGTTCGGGTTTGCAAGAATGTCACCAGCTTTAGATTTAATCTTACTCATTCCGGATGCCGACGAATATCCCCGAGACCTCTTAACCTCCCTCCAAAAGAGCTTGGAATTAGCCTCGAAACTATTCGTCAGTCTCCTTTCTTCATTCATAGCTACTCTTTCACGCTTCTCTTTCACTAAAGCTTTGGTTTCACTCTTGCAATAACGGTATATTTCTTTCTTCATCTCAAGCATACTTTCATCCATTTGCAAAGATGAGACATAATCGAGCCAGGCCTTCTTCTTTCTCGCTACGGAGGCTTTGACCTCCTCATCCCACCATGCGTCACCTTTCATTGTTCTACGTCTCCTTGCGCATCCACATGCCTCTTTTGCACTGTCCACCATGCTCTCTTTCAAAATGTTCCAGCAATCATCAACATCTAAGCCAGAAAGACTCGCATTCGCAAGTCTTTCATTGACTAATCCTACATACACACTCCTTACACTTTCATCTTCCAGTTTTTCATTCCTTATCCTTTCAGTGCCTCCGCATGGAGTACGCACTCGCCAGTGCCTCCACTTCTTGAAAAGCCCAGCAAACCGGCATACTACCAGGTAGTGGTCTGTTTCAAGAGTAGGGCCTCTGTAGGCTCTTGTATCCAATATACTATTGCGGAGGCGGCTATCGACTAAAATCAAATCAATCACACTTTTTTGGTCATTCCGTCTCCAAGTATACGTGTGAATATCCTTATGACGGAAAATAGTGTTTGCCACAAGGAGGTTCCGTTCCAAACATACTTCCAAGATTTGCTTACCAGCATCATTCACTCTCTTGTCTCCATATGGGCCAAGGACTGCTTCATAGTCAGATCGCTTGGTGCCAACCCAACCATTCAAATCTCCACACATAATTATCCTCTCATTTCCTTCAGTCAGGTCCAGAATTTCTCTAACAGACTCCCAGAACTCCTCTAGTTCTTGGGGACTGGCTGAGCTTACTGGCGCATAGCCTGCAACCAGAAAGACTCGCGTAATACCCAGTTTAATACGAACCCAGAGGAGTCTCGGGCCAACTAATCCATAGTCTTTCACACCAGAGACTAAACGAGAGGAAAGCACTACTCCAACTCCACCGCTGGCATGACAATTCTGTTCCACACCAGACCACAGAGCCATCATACCACCGGGAAGCTCATCTGCATCGCTGCCCTTCCGCTTAGTCTCTGTCAAGCACAGAACATCCAGGCGTCTCTCATTCATTACGTCAATCATCTCATACATCTTATCTTTCATTCCACCTCTTACATTCCACGTGCCTATACGGCACTCTGTTCTCCTCGTTCCGCAGTAATAAAAAATACATGTTCAATATTTTTTTACAATCTAACTGAGGGACTAAACAGATTTTTTTAGTCATCTAGCCTATTGTCATTGTCAGAAAATATAAAAGTAACAATTTAGCATAAAAGGACTCCAGTCCAGTTCATACATACCGCCCTATGTCTATACATGGAGCGGTGTATTTGAAACTCCTAAATAAAATCGACTTCCTATTACAAAGCATGAAGATATTCTCACCTTGTCTTCATCAAATCTCTCCTCTCAATTCTCTTAAATATCTCCTGTTCTCTCTCCTTCTCTGACATAGCGGCCAGACGGGCTCGATCCTCTTCATCACCCATAAGGTGTTCATCGTAACTAAAATAGAAATAATATTTATCAAGACATCAATAAAATACCTTTTAGGCTAGCATACTTTAAACTTACTTTAACTAAACAATACTTGTATTGTATAATAGACAAATAGATGGACATAGTTTACTATAATACCAAGATTAAAACCAAAAACTATACCGTTGGTCTTGATGTGATAGCTCGTACATGAAACTGCCAAATTTTACAAAGACTAAAAATTTTTTTTTAACTAATACATTTTTTTTAATGATTAAGACTTAAAATATAATAGGAAATGTATTTATTATAAAAGTAGGTTATTAAACCTAAATCAGCACCGGAAATACTATTTGAAGCGTTCTGCCTCAACACCAAATTTTATTATAAAAATTTAGTTACGAGCTATCACATCTAGACCAACAATACTGGACTATGTGATCAATCTTATTTGAAGCCATTCAATAGTATTTGCATAAGAGAATAATCAACATCCATCTACCCCATTTGTGTGTAGAATACTAGTAAGATCTTAATATTTACCCGTCGTCAAACTCCTCTTCTGAGTCAATGGAGTCATTGTCCGAAGAATGTGACGATACTTCACCTGGAAAATATCCATTATGGAGTTTACATTGAACATTAAACAGAGTTATAAATAAATAAATTCTGCAGACTGACACACCAATTCCCTAGTTCCTAACGATGTGAACGGATAGACAGACTTATATATGTTTATAAACAGTCGTGACTTAAATACAAATGTCCATATTCATCACATGAAATGACCCTAGCGGCATTCGAACCCGCGACCCTTGGTTTCGTGTTCGAAACCAATAAAAACCGATTCTTCATCACTAGATGAAGAAAGAAGAGATCATAATTATAATTTAATGTATGCATTAACAAGGTTGTAACTTCTAAACTATGCATTTAACACACTTGTTCTTTGGACTTTTGTATTAATTTTATTCATAGAATATCATCTTAAAGTTATGGGATATCAAAAGGAACAGGTTGTATATAATAGGGATGTTGACACCATTTACATTTAATTTGTAATATCAATTCTGTAAGAGAAAGTATCGTAGTATGTTGTAAATCCTTATTGATATTCAATTATATTAAGTCTATGATTTCAAATTTTACAAAAGCTTAATATTTAGTCAGTTGACTATACGAACTAATAACGTTATAAACTGACAAGCCCATACAAAATCTATGAAGTGATTGCTTTTTGACAGCACTTAAAATGTATCCCAATTGACTTGCCAGTCAACATCCCTAAATAAAAATAAATTAGATTATAAGATCCTACCCCCAAACTAGTAAGTAAATAAAATATGATGGGCATATAACATACATTGGTCCTCTCTGCCTACCCCGTAAGGGAAGTGGCGTGAAGTTTAGTTTGTTAGTTAGTAAAATAACATACCTTCCTCTGGCTCACTATAAGAGTCCTTCTTTTTCCCTGACCCATTGCTGTCTGTACTCTTTCTTACTTCCACTTTCTTCGGTTCCGGTCTCTTTCTGCTGTCGTCCGAGTGTTCCGATGATGTTTTCCTGGAGTTACGTTGTGGTGGTTCCTTCTTGTTTGACGCGTCACTGCCTGCATCGCTTTCAGAATCTGATCTGGATGATGATGATGATTTGGCTAAAAATAAATGTTTATTATTTGTTAAGAATTTATTGCCCGGCTTTGTCCATAACAATTGCAAACAAAAAAACGAATTGACTATTTTTAATTTTAAATTCCCAAAGAGTCTTATTAAATATCCTAAACCCATTAATACAAATTATTTATTAAAAAAAACCTGCCTAAGTATAATACAACAGGCATTTCCAATATAAACAAATATATATATTTTTAACCGACTTCAAAAAAAAGGAGGAGGTTCTCAATTCGACTGAATTTTTTTTTTTTTTTTTTTTTTTTTTTTTTTTTTTTTTTTTTTTTTTTTTTTTTGTATGTATGTTACTCGATATCTCTGAGAATTGTTAACCGATTTCCAAAATTTTTTTTTTAATCGAAACGGTTTACTCCCGAATTGGTCCCATTGCCACCAAGTCAGGATCTGATGAAGGGATCCCAGGAAAATCGAGGGCAACCCTCAAACTTTATAGGCACGTACAATGTGTTTTAGACATTTCCTAAGATTTTTCAAGTATTTACGTATGGTACTTATCATCTTATGATGGTGAGCTGATGATGGAAGGTACAAATCCTTAACGATTAGGAATTAGTTTATGATTCTTTAAATATTGATATCTTCGAGAATTGTAAGACGATTTTTAGAGTTCTTTTTTTTATTCAAAAGGGTATAACCTGGAGTTGGTCCTTTTGGTACCACATCTGGATCTGATGAAGGAATCTTAGGCAAATCGAGGGAAACCCTCATAGGCGCGTACAATCTATTTTAGTTATTTTCTAAAACAATTCAAGTATTTACGTCTGGTATTCATAATCTCATGTTGCTGAGCTGATGATGGAAGGTGCAACTCCTTAACGATTAGGAGTTTGTGGATAATTCTTTCAATATTATATGGCCATATTAAGTGTTATTCTCGAGATAGTCTCAATTTCACCAAGTCTTGGTCTAGTGATGGGGTCCCATGAAAACGAGGGCCACTCTTAAATTTTTCTAAAACGATTCCAGTATTTGCGTCTCGTACTCATCATGTTATGTTGCTTAGCTGATGATGAAAGGTATAACTCTTTGAAGATTAGTAGTTTTAAGTAATTCTTTAAACATTAAAGGCTCGTTATACCTTTTCGTCTTTAGTCTCATAAGACCGGCACTGTCTCATTAAAGCAGCTCGTTTTGATTTGGTCTACCTACCTATTAATAAACTTCACTAAAAAGTAACAAATAAGTTAAATTTTAACAAAAATAAAAACCGACTTCAAAAAATTCCGCAAAAAATGTTTATAAAAACACACAAGTAAAAACTGCCTTAATAGCTATTTAAATGTCCAAACACTAAAAAGTATAAAATAAATTCGATCGACTGCTTCGATGAAAGTATTAATCTTTAACACGTATTTAAATATTTACAATAATCAGTTAGTTTTGGAGTCGGTGCCAGCCAAACTAAAAAAAAAGTAGACACTTAATAACAAATTACTACTTATATTACTATTACTTGTTTTAATAACAATATGAAACAAATTAGTTAAAATATGAGTATATTAACTTACTATTGATTTTGTATATTCAAAACCTATTTTACCACCCTTCACCAAGAAACAAATAATTGCAAATTCCGAAATGATGATAAAATTACGCGGGCTGGCACCGACTCCAAAACTAACTGATTATTGTAAATATTTAAATACGTGTTAAAGATTAATACTTTCATCGAAGCAGTCGATCGAATTTATTTTATACTTTTTAGTGTTTGGACATTTAAATAGCTATTAAGGCAGTTTTTACTTGTGTGTTTTTATAAACATTTTTTGCGGAATTTTTTTATTGTATAATCTAACTAACGGACTCTATAGAATTATGTTTTTTTAATGCAGTCGTCATCCCTATTGCCATTGTATCAACAGACATTATTTTTCTGAAGGCGGTGCTTACTAACTACAAAGATATTAAAAAGTTGTACAATTCGCCTAGATTTATAGAGAAATTCAACATAAGTCATCACTTACACTCTTTCTTATCATCATCGTCCCAATCTGATTCGCTATCCGACGACTTGCCCGAAGATTTGCCTTTTGACTTTGATGGAGGAGGGGAATCTCCTTTTTTCTTTTTCTTAGCTAAATTTAGGAATTGCTGGAATGGACAATAAAAATGGATAATATAGTTTGTCCTTTCTTAGTCGCTTAATTATTATTGAAACTATTAGAGAGATTACATGGAGTTGTGGATGATTTTTTGATGTCAATAATGATCATGCCAAATATAAAATATGAAATGACTGACACGGTCATTGTATGTATGTTTCAAATCACAAAATATCTTTATTTATACTTATAAATTGTTAAATAATAGGTACAAAATAGAAGAATTTGAATCTACCACCAGTTCGGAATGTTAAATGTATACTTCTCTTTCTTTCTTCTTTCTCTACGTACAATTGTGAGTAGAGAATTATTGTATTGAAAATCAGTACTTTATTATACTCTATTATAATTTACATTGATTTAGAAATTGTAATTAATAATTATTAAGACTTTGCTTTTAAAATGAGTAACTATTGAGTTTCTTGCCAATTTGTGCATGGTAGAATCTACTTTTAAAACCAGTATATATTGATCTCATGCTGAAGATTTATAAGTGTTTTTTTGAAGCCTCCGTAAATAAAGACAATTTTATTTCAAAGGCATTTCTATGGACAGCATGAAATTATCAGAATAACAAAACAATTAAGCAGCATAAATAAAAAATTACAAACTGTTTAGTTTTAATACCTAATGTTAATCATGGTAAAATTGTGGGGCATGCTAAAATTATTGATTAGTTTTCAACCAATGTGACCTTCCCAGGTTACATTGAACAGGCTGGACAGAAATAACACAAAAATTTTGTTTTTCTACATTCTCCTTTATTTTGTAAAGAGAATTTTAACTCAGATGTTTTAAAAGAGATAAAGTGGCAGATTATGATGTTTTAATTACAATGATACATTACTTCACTAATGCAATTATTATTTTGAACAACTAAAGTAACCTCAACCTCAATTTGAAAATAAATCCTTTGGTAAACATACATTTTACCTAAGTATTCAACAAAGATGTAAATAAAAGATATAATTCGTCACTGTAATTATAATGTTTATCTATTATTTTCATATAGCAACACAGTCAATATGAATGCAAAAATAAAACATGAATGAAAACTACAACAAGTCAATTACAGAAACATTTGCAACTGAAACACTGCACTGGGTGATGTAACAAGAAACCTAGCCAAAAGAGAAAGTCTCCACCCTGAATTATATAATAGAATGGCCTTTTCTCCAAAATTTGGGGCTTAAGTTGGGTTTTTCTAGACTAATGTGGATTTATTGAGAAAACACGCATTTAGGGAGTTCTACGCTGGAAATGGTCTCAGTGTTCGCCCGAAGAGTAGCTTGGGGACGTGTCTAAGGGCCTCATTGCTTATTTTTATTCATTTTACATGAGTCATGCCCGATCTTAGCATAAAAAGCACTTTAAATTTACTACCAAAATAATGCCTTTTTCGACTTTCAAACAACTTCAGATAAGGTTTTAATACTTTCTAAAACTTTTTTAGAGTAAGTTTATTGAAAGTGCTGCGCATTAAGCAGATTTAGAATAGAGAAACATTGATCTTGGCCTCAATAGGCAGACGAATATCTGAAGGAATGTAGTTCAAACTGTCAACAGTCTAGGTATAACCTACGTCTCGACATTAATTACTTACAGAATCCAAGTCTGAACACTCGCTGCTTGAATCTGAATCGATCAGTGGTTTATTTTTTCTTTTAGCCATTTTGTAACACTTTGAAAACTACGTAAATTGAACTAAATACGACCAAACGCTCGCTTGCTTTTCCTCCTTCGAGCGAATTGTCCATAGACTGAAGAGTTTCGTGTCAATTTTTTTAAATTTGTTATTTCAAACGACAGCCCCGTTGGACATCCCAAATAAACTGCGCAAAATTTTTGGTGTTTCATTTATTTGGTCTATTATTAATATTATTTAATCAAATAAATAGTTTTTTAAATATAACTGTAATAATATATACTAAATTTCACCAGACATGAAGTATTCAAACATTTTCATGACGCTAAAAAGAAGTCGTCAAAAAAGTTTATTAAATAATTATGATCCCTTAATTATTTAATAAACTTATTAACTATCGCGTTATTTTCTAAACTTAAAGTAAAATTATTATAGATTATGCAATAAACTGACAGGGTTGAACTCTAAAATAATTAGACCGTTTGTAGAACAGTTAGGGCTAAGAAGAATCTACTTATGTGTGCACTAGTTTAAAACCCCGCTAGGGAAGTGGCGTGAAGTTTAGTTAGTTAGTTAGTTTAAAACCAACGTCTGTGGCCAATGCATAAACCATGCTAAACAAAAAAAAAACATCTTCATGACAGCTATCCACGTTCGCTGTCAAATACTTGTCTATGATTCTGCGAATCTGATTGTTTGTACTTTCATGTTTATTATCTCCGAGATTTTTTGATGAAAATAAAGTTTATCCTTTAACTTGCGGTAAATTTTCTGAAAATTGACGTGTTTGCTGTTATTTCCATTGTATTATTTCTGAAATTGAAACGTCGAGAGTGCGTGAAAGTCCTAATACAGAGAAGTGGAATTCTAACGGGCAGCCCTCGTTTCCTACATTGGACCCAAAAACGTATTATGCCTCATGATTTAAAAGAATTGGGTGTGCGTAAAGCACTAATGGTAAGTGTGAGAAGTACTAAAACGCCCTTAATATCGATCACCAGCCTAGTTGTATTTTATCAGGATTATTGCCCCTGAAATTGTATACCATCAACTGACCTTAGGTCAGTCAGATGTCGAGTGGATGCTCTATTATTTATTAGGAATCGTAATAGTAAAATAATGTATAAATAAAAGGTAAACCTTTTGTCTGGTAGAGGAATTTTGATATGTAGATCATATTCATAATGTAAGTACCATTGATAATTACTATGGATGTGTTATTAATATTTAATTGATCTTGTACCTGGACTGGATAAATCAAGGACTATTATCATGGGAAAAAGGTTATGATTGTATGTATGTATGTATGTATGTTATCATAGTTCATTTAGGGTTCTTATCCTGGTTAGGAATAAGATATTAAAGTAGGAAAAATAGGAAAGTACTTACTATACTTAAGGCAAACAAGCAGTGACCCAGCCTCCGTATTTTTGGCTAGCTATAATGAAAAAAAAAGAAATAAAACAATATTGAATTCATGGTGTTTGTAGGATATAGGGTGATATTAAGTAGGTTTAAATAACATTGTTAAGTGTCCAGTTTATTTATTTGTCTAAAGCACCATAGACTATAGTTTGCTAGGATGTTGCTATTTACTCATACATTTGAAAAATACAAATTGTACCTGAACACGTCTTGTTTTATAAGAGTAACTATAGCTTCTTGCCAGTTATTCTCTATAGAATATACTTTCTAGAATATACTGTTGGTAGTATTGTTTGTTAATTTTTTTTGTATATTGACTATTTGTAGGTGCTTTCTTGAAGCCTTTATCATCATTATCATCTCAGCCGAAAGTCGTCCACTGCTGGACATAGGCCTCCCCCAAAGATTGCCAAAACGGCCGGTACTGTGCTGCCTGCCTCCAGCCTATATAAATATAGATATTTTGAATTTGTTAATTTCCCATTCCAGGCTCCCTTATCGCCTACCCCGTGTGCGGAGATCAGTGACGACGAGCTGGTCTCCATCTCGGTGCGGGACCTGAACCGGCAGCTCAAGATGCGGGGACTAACTCGGGACCAGATTGTCAGGTATGATGCTAATAACATACTTTAATCATACACACATACATATATACATAACATCACACCCATAATCCCCAAAGAGGTTGGCAGAGTCAAAGAGACAGCAGGCCTCTTTAACCAAATTCACCCAAAAATAAGACTGGGCTGGGTAATATGGAAAAATAGTGACGAAATAGTGACAAGTGGCTAGCTCGACGCCTACACAATCGCACACCCAAAACCCGATATACCATAAGTCACCTTTTACGACATGCTAGGTAAGGGACACAGTTGGCACATTCTTTTTAATGGGACTAATATTTAAAGAAACTGAAAGAAGGTAAACGCTACTAAAAATAATAATGCATGTATGTATGGCTTGTCACAGACCAGTAGTGACACGCGCGTTTTACGGTAACCATTTACGCGCGAGATAAACGAGACAACAGGTAAGGAGGCCATGAAAACCCTAGATAGCAAGCTATCAAAGAAACTACTGAGCTTAAGTCGGACAAATCTACGGCATAACATGACACTGTAATCTAAACAGACACCTACACAAAATAGGAGCTACTGACAGCCCCCTATGCAGAGGCTGCATGATGGCGGAAGAAACACTAACTCACGTTCTCCTACACTGTAGCAGCGTGAGTGACACAAGGGCACGGCTCATAGGCAACCCGCCTTCGATGGAGGCTGCACTCAAACGTCCCAAAGATCTAATTGCCTTCTGGACAGAGCTAAAGTGGTTTGAATGATCGCTGTAGTGGTACAGTGACCATTTACGCACAATGGCCCACTTATGAGGCTAAGTGCGGAAAACAAATGCCCAACTAACTAACTAACGAGACAACACAGAAAGCTTGCTACTCCGTAAGTTTTTAAGATACCATTGTAAGAATATTGGGTTTTGCGTATGCAATTGTGTAGGCGACAAGCTAGCCACTTGTCACTTCTTTTTCTCAGTTTTCCATCTAACCTAGCCTTAGCCGTCTTATTTTCGGCTGAATATGGTTAAAGGGGACTGCTGTCCCTTTAACTCTGCCTACCCCTTCGGGGATTAAGCGCGTGATGTTATGTAATGTTTTCTAAGAATTTCTACTCTTGATTCTTTAAGTAAATATATATTCGATACATGTTTCGATTTCGTGTTTACTAAAAATAACCTTGTATACTTTATTATTAGATAGTAGCTATGCGTGCGGTTTCACCCACATTTATGGTTAATGTTATATAGCCTTCCTAGATTAACTATACAACATCAAAAGTAGAGTATTCTCTACCTACACAAATGTTTGTGCTTAGGACAGCGCATCTTGCCGCATCTTGGCGCATAGGACCGTTATTACCAAGCCGTTGACTGGCTCGATAGCGCATTCGGTAGTGGTCCTGCCCCATGCGCCAAGAGTTGTGGGTTCGATCCCCACCCAGGACAAACATTTGTGTTGTTATTATTTGTGTTTGTTCTGTGTCTGGGTGTTAATATCCAATATTTAAGTATATATTTGTAATACCACTGTTGATTCTGATATCTGTAACACAAGTGCTTAAGCTTACCTTGAAGTCAGCTCAATATATGTGATGCCGTCGGATATTTATTTATTTATTACCAAATGTGCCATTGAGTTAGACATAAAAATGTGAGTGTGGCCAACTATATGACTTTATAATGAAATTGGGTTATGTTTTAGGATGAAGCAAAGACGTCGCACGTTGAAGAATAGAGGGTATGCAGCCTCGTGCCGCATCAAGCGAATAGAGCAGAAGGATGAGCTGGAGACGGAGAAAAGTCAGGTAATTTCTTTTGATATACATACATAAATAACATCACGCCCATAATCCCCGAAGGGGTAGGCAGAGTCAAAGGGACAGTTGTCCCCTTTAACAACATTCACCCATACATACTGGGCTGGGTTAGATGGAAAATTGGGAAATTCTTTTAATATACATTATATAGAACATTCTTGCTATGTTAACTGCTTGCCTATCAGTTTAACGCATGCTTATTTGTCGCTTTATGTAGTGTAAAACAACTATGTTTCATCACAATTGGAAAAGTGGTTTAGATGTAAAAATGTAACGAAGTTATTTCTTATATTTTTTTGATCCTGCGCCTGACCTCTTCGGTTATGTAAATAATTAATATAAATATCAGACTACATCACATACCTACATTGATCTGACTCCGAGGTAAATAGCTTAAGAACTTGTCTTACGGATATCAGAAACAATAATGATATTACAAATGTATGCTTAAATATTGATATTAACACTCGGGCACAGAACAAACACAAGTATTCATCATACGAATATTTGTCCTGGGTGGTGATCGAACCTACACCTCTTGGCGCATGGGGTAGGGTCACTACTTGTCAATTTAGGACTCCCCACTCACCGCACTATAAGAGTGAAGGAACAGAGAGTGCATCTGGATTTGCAGAAACATGCACCTGATGACTGGCCTGTTGGTCCAGTGGTCAGAGACCCTGGCCACGAAATCGAGGGTCGCGGGTTCGAATCCCGTTAGGGGCAAATGTTTCGTGTGATAAACATGGACATCTGTACTTGAGTCATGGTTGGTTATAAACATATTTAAATATGTCTATCCGTTTACCTAGTATCCACAGTACAAGCACAAGCTTAGTTTGGGACTAGGAAATTGGTGTGTCATTCTGGAGAATTTATTTATTTATTAATTATTTATTAGTCAGGGTCTTCTTAAACACTTAAACACAAAATGATTGGAATTAGTTAGTTAATATATAATTTTGTTTACAAATGTTGTGAACTGTCGTCCGCAGGAGTGGCACGACATGGAACTGATGCAAGAGGAGAACACTCGCATCCGTGAAGAGATCGAGGCCCTGCGCGGCAAGTACGACGCGCTGAAGCGGTTCGCCGTGATGAAGAGCATCCCGCTGCCGCCCGACCTCGATGTGATGCCTTAGGGCGGGCGGAGACGGGGCCGGGAGACCGGGCGCCTCCTTGAGGGACCAGGGGGTCGTCCTTTCCGGTAATTAGAAGGTTACATGTGAACTGTTTTAACTTTACCAGTGAATGTATAAAATGACAGGATAGGCTAGATGACTAAAAAATTCTGTTTAGTCCGTTAGTTAGACTATAAAAAAATATTGAACACTTTTTTTTTTTATTTGTCAAACAAACAAATATGAAGATACAATGCATTCTAGTTGCGCGTGACGTCACACTTTCGTACATTTTTTACTAAATAGTGACGTCGCAAAACCCCGATCCAAAACTTTTATGCTGTTTATCTTTGTGATTTTTTGTTAATTTGATAAAGCGAAAAATATGTGTCGAGTATAATTGTATAATCTACTGACGGACTAAATAAAATTATAGTTTTTTTAATGCAGTCATCATCCCTATTGGCTATGAAAAGATGTTTATTTTACAAAATTGTTAATACCTATTGAAAATAACTTAAATTTGACAGCATCACTTTTAATCAGGACATGTTGTGGTAATTGATATTTTTATTTATTATTAAGAGTCGAGAATTTATATTCAATATATTAAATTTTGACAAGTATTTGTCCATGATTTCATTTTAACAAAAATGAATTGTTACAAGCAATAAACTTGTTACATTTTATATGCAAATAGTTATAAAATTATGTGAATTTTTGTGAGCTGTCAAATGCCTTTTTATAAAAAATGTGGTTAATAGTTGAAATTCCCTTTAAATAGATTAGCTTAGTTATAGATCTCAATAATAGATGGGTATTAATTTGGTTACACGGTCAGGCATCAAATGGTACTTCAGTATAATATAATGCGGCTAATTTAAAAAGATATCTGCTTGCGACGGCTAGCACATTACCAATTGGTATTGAAATAAGTCGTATTATATCTAACTAACTAACTAACTAAACTTCACGCCACTTCCCTAGCGGGGTAGGCAGAGAGAACCGAACGCCATATGGCACGATCCTTACACACCTCACTCGCCTCTTCAACATTCATAATCCTTTTCATACAAGCTCTACGATTTTTATGACTCCTAACATCACCTTCTTTTAATACACGACCAATCTGGTCGTGGTAGGTGAGCCTGGGCCTTCCGCGGCTCCTACATCCTTCCACATTCGCATTGTATATCTGTTTAGTCAATCTTTCGTCATCCATTCTTTCCACATGTCCGAACCACCGGAGCATGCCTCTTCTTACCTTGACTCCGACGCTGTCCTTCAGACCAACTCTCTTTCTTACATCATCATTCCGAACGCAGTCTGTGAGCGATACACCGCAGATTTTCCGCAGCGCACGCATCTCGACCGCGTTTATTCTACTTTCATGCTCTTTCTGCCATACCCAACTCTCGCTTCCATATGTTAGCGTAGGAATCAGCACCGCATTGTGTATGGCGAGCTGGGCCTTCTGGCTTAAGATTTTGCTGCCTAAAAGTTTTCCTAACGCTCCATTCACCCTATTCCCTGCATTCACTCTTCTTTCTATATCAGCGGAGTACCTTCCATCCCTACTAAATGCAGATCCTAGATATACAATTTCATTCACCTGTTCCAGCACTACATCGTCAACCGTTATCCTTGTATCCGTTCTGGTTTCATCTCTTTCAAACACCATAATCTTTGTTTTCTTCGCATTCAAATGTAAGCCTCTCTCCTTGCAATCATCTTTCAATGTTGTGACTAGTTGCTGCAGATCCGATGCCGACTCTGCTAGAAGTACGGCATCGTCCGCGTAAAGCAGGCAGTTCACAACCAGGTCACCCATACGCACTCCAACATTCATAGATCTAATCCTCTGGAGACAATGGCCGAGATATAGGATAAACAGCAGAGCAGACAGCACGCATCCTTGTCTGACACCAATATTGACGTCAAACCAGGGTGACAGGCTGCCCTCCACTTGCACGCATGCCGTACATCCCACATAGGTGGACTGCGCAGCACGAAGCAATGCTCCATCAATCCCATATCTCGGCAATATGTCCCAAAGGTCCTTTCGTACAACCCTGTCAAAGGCCTTCTCCATATCCACAAAACCGCAAAAAACCCTCTGACTTTTGGCCAGATGCTTCTCCACGATGTTGCGAAGAGAGAAAA
This sequence comes from Glyphodes perspectalis, assembly GCA_951394215.1. Taxonomy (NCBI): domain Eukaryota; kingdom Metazoa; phylum Arthropoda; class Insecta; order Lepidoptera; family Crambidae; genus Glyphodes; species Glyphodes perspectalis. Next base: position 1,824,724 of record OX596226.1, on the reverse strand, counting down.
CTTGATCCGTGCATCCTCTACCATTCCGGAAACCTCCCTGTGCCTCCCACAACATTCCATCAGATTTCACCCTCATTCTCCTCTCAATAATCTTGCCATACACCTTTGCTGCTAAGCTGATCAAACTGATGGCTCTATGGCTGGCACAGTCCATACGTGACCCAGCACCCTTGTACAGAGGCACGATAACTGCCCGTCTCCAGTCCATTGGGACCTTTCCGTTTCTCCAGCATAGATTGCACAAGAACCAGAAAGCGTCCTGGACGCTAGCGCCACCTAGCTTGATCATCTCCGCAGATACCTTGTCTATTCCCGCGGCCTTTCCACTTTTCAGACTTCGTATCGACCATTCAATCTCATTCATAGTGATGTCTTCATCAGACGCTGGCACCACAGAATCAGACATAGCCTCACTCTCAGTGCCAACATCAGAGACATACTCATACATTTCTCCAAAATATTCACTCCACCGTTCTAACACCTCGTTCGGGTTTGCAAGAATGTCACCAGCTTTAGATTTAATCTTACTCATTCCGGATGCCGACGAATATCCCCGAGACCTCTTAACCTCCCTCCAAAAGAGCTTGGAATTAGCCTCGAAACTATTCGTCAGTCTCCTTTCTTCATTCATAGCTACTCTTTCACGCTTCTCTTTCACTAAAGCTTTGGTTTCACTCTTGCAATAACGGTATATTTCTTTCTTCATCTCAAGCATACTTTCATCCATTTGCAAAGATGAGACATAATCAAGCCAGGCCTTCTTCTTTCTCGCTACGGAGGCTTTGACCTCCTCATCCCACCATGCGTCACCTTTCATTGTTCTACGTCTCCTTGCGCATCCACATGCCTCTTTTGCACTGTCCACCATGCTCTCTTTCAAAATGTTCCAGCAATCATCAACATCTAAGCCAGAAAGACTCGCATTCGCAAGTCTTTCATTGACTAAGCCTACATACACACTCCTTACACTTTCATCTTCCAGTTTTTCATTCCTTATCCTTTCAGTGCCTCCGCATGGAGTACGCACTCGCCAGTGCCTCCACTTCTTGAAAAGCCCAGCAAACCGGCATACTACCAGGTAGTGGTCTGTTTCAAGAGTAGGGCCTCTGTAGGCTCTTGTATCCAATATACTATTGCGGAGGCGGCTATCGACTAAAATCAAATCAATCACACTTTTTTGGTCATTCCGTCTCCAAGTATACGTGTGAATATCCTTATGACGGAAAATAGTGTTTGCCACAAGGAGGTTCCGTTCCAAACATACTTCCAAGATTTGCTTACCAGCATCATTCACTCTCTTGTCTCCATATGGGCCAAGGACTGCTTCATAGTCAGATCGCTTGGTGCCAACCCAACCATTCAAATCTCCACACATAATTATCCTCTCATTTCCTTCAGTCAGGTCCAGAATTTCTCTAACAGACTCCCAGAACTCCTCTAGTTCTTGGGGACTGGCTGAGCTTACTGGCGCATAGCCTGCAACCAGAAAGACTCGCGTAATACCCAGTTTAATACGAACCCAGAGGAGTCTCGGGCCAACTAATCCATAGTCTTTCACACCAGAGACTAAACGAGAGGAAAGCACTACTCCAACTCCACCGCTGGCATGACAATTCTGTTCCACACCAGACCACAGAGCCATCATACCACCGGGAAGCTCATCTGCATCGCTGCCCTTCCGCTTAGTCTCTGTCAAGCACAGAACATCCAGGCGTCTCTCATTCATTACGTCAATCATCTCATACATCTTATCTTTCATTCCACCTCTTACATTCCACGTGCCTATACGGCACTCTGTTCTCCTCGTTCCGCAGTGTCCGGCGTGGCGTGAAGGGTGGCGGCCCCCTTCGCCGCACTCGCCACTTTTCGCACCGACGAGGGCTCGTCGGTGCGCGTCGCATCGGGGGAACGCCCTACCCCGCTCTGCGGAATTAGATCGGTCCAAGGTTGCAATCCGAAATCGGACTGGCAGGAGTCGCGACGAGCACGCCCTTGGCACATGACCCCCATGTATTATATCTTATAGTTGAATAGTTTGCCTTTAATTAAGTATATAGAAACATATGAATTTTATTATGTACCTAAATAGTTACAACTTACATTGTCTTACTTGGCCGGGCTGAAGTTAGCTTTCGAGACACAATAAGTAGGCTGTTGCCTTAGTATACAAATTCAAATTCAAAATATCTTTATTTATAATGGCTTCAAGAAAGCAACTATAAATAGTCAATATACAAAAAAGAACAAATAATACTACCACCGGTTCGGAAGGTAGAATCTATCGAGAAGAAACCGGCAAGAAACTCGATAGTTACTCTTTGAAATGCCAATTATACAATTTTGTGAACTTAATTAATCTTCACTTAAGACTAGATATCACTGCAGATGAACAATTCATTATGAAGTTGACCATAAATCTTTGTCATTGAGGAATTCTTCGATCTTGTAATAGCCCTTACTCATTAAAAATGATTTAATGCATAATTTGAGTCTATGTAAGGGTAATGTTAAAATACTTTGTGGTAGTTTATTGAACATTTTAATACTTAGACCAATAAATGAATTACCACTTTTTTGGAGTCTATGACAACAACCAACCTATACTTTAGTAAGTTAATATATTAATGTATCGAGATACATTAAATTCAAATATTATCTTATTTAATACATTCATTGATTGTTTTCCTCCCTCCTTATAAAGGCTCGTAACTTATTTCAAACCGGCCAACTTAGTACATGCAAATTGTAAATAAGTTAGTAAATAATTTGTGTTTTCAATAAAACAAGAATAATTCGAACTAAATCTTTTTTCTTAAATATAAAAATTAATTGCTGTTCGTTAGTCTCGCTAAAACTGGAGAACGGTAGGACCTATTGGGCTGATTTTGATTTTAAAATATTTGTAATCTTCAAGGGAGGGGAACCTGCAAATTCAAACAACTTTGGATTTGTAACCATGATTCATAAATTGTCTGGTTCCCCTATCTTAGGGTTACGATGGTCAGATCGGCAGTCGCTTCAATGTAATTACCAGACTTGCTACATCCTGGATCATGGTCTAAGCGGACCCCGTCTAATCACGGCACAACGCTAGGAAGATGATCAAATCCACGACCCATTCGCATTATCAAATCCACGACCCATTCGCATTATCAAATCCACGACCCATTCGCATATACCGTAATCCGAGGTTAATAAGTGCTGTAAATAATAGTATCGATTTTGATAAATGTTACAAAGGTAAATATTACAATATTTTGAACACAAATTAGTCTGTAAGTATTAGGTTGTCATTGAGTGATAGCTATAAGTGATATATTTATACTATTTACCAATAAAGTAGTTTTAAGTGATAAACTGGTTTATTATTTATTTATTACCTTAGTACAATATTTAATATATAAAAATCGTGTCATAGTGTTTGTAGTCGAACACCGGAACGGCTTGACCGATTTGGATGTTTTTTCTATATTTGGTAGGTATGAAACTGCCTCGGTCTAGTGGTAGCATGCGCCGTCTAAGGACCGAGAGGTGCCAGGTTCAAATTCCGGGTCGAGCCAAATATTTGTGGCTGGTTATTTCAATATTGAAATTACTTAGTAACAGTCTGGAATCAGGAAGTGTGCGGTTTAATCACCTCTGTGCATCGGAAAGCACGTTACGGCTGCCTGTTCACCGGAGCGGAGCGGAGAGGTGAGCGAGTTGAAAATCCACCAATAGAAAACGTCTACTAAAGAGGACAGGAGATTTTATGAAATCCTATTGGTTAATATTTCTCCGTTTTTCCGCTCCGGTGGACAGGCAGCCTAAGCCGTTGGTCCTGCGCCTGACCTCTCTCCAGTCATGTCGAATTGCCGTCTCACCGGACTATGAAAGTGAAGAAATAGAGAGTGCACTTGTGTTTTGCGCACACACATGTGCACTATAATAGCTACTGCGCAGATGGCTACTCCTCATTGAGATTGGCCGCCGTGACCGATATCGGTTAGGAGGACATTATTATTAGGTATGAGAATGAAGGGAGCTTGAAAACTATAGAATTTTATTTGGTGACATAAATATAGGTACCTATATTTTGCATATTAAAAATATAACTAGCAATGGTAAAAAAGATTATAACCACAGAATAATAAAAAAAGAAGTACTCCGCACTGTCATACTACACCGTGACGCCACGTTTATGCATGTGTGAGTGAGAATCTTATGGATACCAGATATCGGAAATCTGTCATTGCAGCTCTGCAGGTGCCTCAACGTCTTGTTAGTGGCGCGTAGTCCTTCTTTTTTTACTAGTCGTGCGTGTAAAACAAATAAAATGATACATAAACACATAGTCCCAAAATATTGACAGAAATCAATTGAAACACTATCCTCAGAAACCTTCTAAGTAAATGTAAGTAAGTATATTGTATATTTAGTTAGATAAAATTGTTGACCCCAATAGGAGGCTAGGTAATGCGTTGTATATATAGATAAATATATATATGTTTATATACACGCTCTTGTTCCAAGTAGCTTCTATCTTTTTTTAATCCCAAAATTCCACCAACTTGCCCCCAAGATCTATTTAACACTAATAAATATTTTATCGATGGCTCTCGGTGGTCGAGTGCCGCCCTAAAAGCACTTTCAACCTTTGCACTAGTGATGTGTGGATGACGAGTGTTGGGGTGATATCGATAAGAGAGTTTGCAATGATGATATCGCAATAGAGCTTGTTAGTGAATCTGTGCATAGCATAAATGTAACTTTAAATAAGTTATTTAGTCCGCTTTTTTAAGTTACGTGCCTTACTATCTTGTTCTATGTGAACCACGTCTACTTATTTATAAAATAAATAATAATAAATAAATAACATCATGCCCGTAATCTCCAAAGGAGTAGGCAGAGTCAAAGGGGTAGCAAGCCCTTGTAATACTTATTTATTTAACTGTTATAGTGTAAAAACAGGCTTCAAAGTTTGTGATGTACCTAATAATGAAAACATTGAAAAAAAACAGAAGTATATTCTATCAAAAGTAGTAGGCTATCCACAACATTATGTTGGTATCTAATGAAAAGTGTCCCACATCACCTCACGTATGTACGTGACGTGATGGGTCGGTCTGATACATGTGAGACCGACCCATTAAGTAGGTACTTACTCAAATAATAAAATAGAACTTGGGAAAACATATTTATACTTTAAAACGCCATGTCTTTAGCCAAAAGAACGACTATAAAAGTTTAGATTTTGCTTGACCAAAAACTAGGGAAGAAGATACAAAAATGCTATCATCGATACGGAAGATCCGCGCACATCACTAGCACAGACCTCTGGAGAGTCAATAATTACATTTATACGATGGAGTTTAGACCTTTTCGGAGAGCCTCTTGGCTCGGCATTCGGCTTAAAGATGGCGGCTTGAGGACTCGTAAGGTGAAATTTTAACCGGAGGGAGATAATGCTGCGAGGAATAGAACTACTTACGTATAGTTCGCTACAAGGCAATATTTGAAACAAAGATTTTGAGTTCAGCTTACTGGATGAAAATGTTTTTTTTGAACTAACTAAACTTCACGCCACTAGGTATGAGAACTGAACGCCATATGGCACGATCCTTACATACCTCTCTTGCTTCTATAACATTCATGATCTAATCCATACAAGCTCTACATGTTTTTATAAATTAGCTCGTCGCCTACATAAACACATACCCAACACCCTATACAAGAGAGGTGGCGAACCTTTTTAAATAAACGCATAAGTAGTTCCTAAAATTTCAGTATATGTAATTGGTTCTTTAAGTGCCCGGGAACGGTTGGTGTAAATGAATGCTATTCTGTCTATTATGTTCGATACATTTGTGATCGTAAAGAAACCGCCATTTTGTATAACGTGCCACCTATGGCACGCGTGCTAATAATTCACTATTCCAATAATACAATTAGCCCCGTGTTGGTCTGGGACTTAAAAAGAATTTGCCAACTGTGTTTCTTGCCTAGCATGTAGTAAAAGGCGACTAATGGTATATGGGCTTTTGGGTATGTGATTGTGTAGGCGACGAGCTAGACACTTGTCACTACTTTTTCACAATTTTTTATCTAACCCAGCCGATTGTCCCGTGTTGTTTTGGGACTTTAAAGAATGTGCCAACTGTGTTTCTTGCCTAGCATGTCGTAAACGGCGACTAATGGTATATCGGGTTTAGGTGATTGTGTGGAAGACAAACTAGCCACTTGTCACTACATTTCATAAGTTTTCCATCTAACCTAGCCCAGTTCTATTTTTAGCTGAATGTGGTTAAATGGGCTTGCTGTCCCTTTGACTCTTATTACCCCTTCGGGAATTATAAGCGTGATGTTATGTTATGTTATGCAATGTTATGTTATGTTATGTTATGTTAGTCGCTTTTTAAGACATGCTAGGCAAGAAACAAAGTTGGTAGATTATTTTTAACCGACTTCAAAAAAAGGAGGAGGTTTTCAATTCAACAGATTTTTTTTTTAAGTTTCCGTACAACATGGGACATACAATAAAATTGGATTATATGTGCACATTCATAGTTCTGGATATGTAAGTGGGTTATTTTGATGTAGGTATATTAAGTATTGTATTGAGTATGGTCCCATGGTCTGGAACTTAAAAAGAATGTGCCAACTGTGTCCTTTGACTAGCATTTCGTAAAAGCTTATATTAGTTTGTTAGTTTTAGGCGAGTGAGGTGTGTAAGAATCGTGCCATATGGCGTTAGGTTCTCTCTGCCTACCCCGCTAGGGAAGTGGCGAGAAGTTTAGTTAGTTAGTTTTAAGATTTGTTTTTCCAATGCCCTTACGTCACATGTACCTTGTCCTTCAAAGATTGTCATCTTTATTATTATGTGACTTACAATATAAAAATTGAATTTGAAAGGCGACTAAGGTGTGTATCGGGTGTTGGATATGTAATTGTGTACGCGTCGAACTAGCCACTTATCACAATTTTCCAATTTCACCCCACCGAGTTTTTATTTTGGCGAAGCGGTTAAGTGACTTGCCAACCCTTCGACTGCTTATTCCTTCGGGAATTGCGGGCGTGATCCCATCGCATGCTTAATGGTAAACCGATTTAACTCAAAATATGCTGGATGATGGAAAATGAACCCTAATGTTTACACGTAATATTAATTTCAATGTACATACAACAAATTTTGAGTTAGATCAGTTTACCATTACCTAAATAGATAAAATAAAAATAATTTATTTTAGGCTTTTTGAGTCCATAGAATTATTAGTGTGTTAATTTTTTTTTCTTATAATTATGTCAGCAATAGTTAGTGTGAATTACCTTAATTTGTTTTTAAATTATTTTTAATTAAGCATGTGACATATATACCTACCAATCTAACGTGTAATTTTTTTTTTGCAAATGACAAATAGGGGACATTACCTCACTTTATTTGGGAATTATCTGTTAGGATCTGTGTACATACATATCATCAGCCCCGTAATCCCCGAAGGGGTCGGCAGAGTCAAAGGGGCAACTAGCCCCCTTAACCATGTTCAGCCAAAAAATAAAACTGGGCTGGGAGAGTTGTGTACTTTAAATAAATACCTAAATGAAAAAAAAACACAAATAACTAAAGAGACTGGCCCATTGGTCGAGTGGTCAGACACCCTGGCCACAAAATCAAGGGTCGCGGGTTCGAATCCCGCTAGGGGCAAATGTTTCGTGTGACGGATAGGACATTTGTACTCGAGTCATGGATGTTTATAGACGTATATAAGTATGTCTATCCGTTCATCTAGTATCCATAGCACAAGCATAAGATTAGTTTGGAACTAGGGAATTGGTGTGTCAGTATGTAGAATCCCCCCGCCGGGATCCTCGGTTTGTAGTACCGCGGGGCTTAGTAACCCCTGGACTTGGAACATCCAGGGCTGAAGCGAAGAGGGACCTCGAGGTGGGCCGCGACTGGTGTCTTGCCAGCCAGCCGCCGAGGAAGGGAAGAAGCAGGGTGTTGTCGTTGGCCGCCTCCCTATCCTCGGCAACCCGGCAGGGGTGTGAAAAAATAAAAAAATAAAAATGTGATTAACACGGTTCCGGCTATCAGTAACTTTTGTTATACCTTTCTCAAGTTCTTTGTGAGCACCATCATGCATAGAACCCAAGCAAATCGTTTCCACAGCCATAGATCTTAGCGTTAGAATAAGCCATGCTTTTATTTCTCTCACTTCCTTCAGCGCCACTTAACCGTTTCAGCTAGTTTATTTGCAGGAAACGGTATTTGGGGGGTAAATTAATTCTGTCACCAGGGCCCGACCCGGAAGGAGACAGTTGTGGGGGAGAAAAAAACAACTCGGCGTGCGATTAATAAATACGGGAGAAATAAAGTAATTTGTCTTGGCCGGTTCACTGCGCCGCGCCCCTGGAGCTATGGACTTGGCTTATTTTTTACAGACGGTGCTGCAAAAGAGCTGTTACAAGTCTATGGTGCATACATACATACATACATACATAAAATCACGCCCACAATCCCCGAAGGGGTAGGCAGAGTCAAAGAGGCAGCAGGCCCCTTTAACCACATTTAGCCAGATACAAAACTGGGCTGGGTTAGATGGAAAATTGTGAAAAAGTGGCGACAAGTGTCTAGCCTGTCGCCCACACAATCACATACCCAAAACCCCATATAGTCGCCTTTTACGACGTGCTAGGCAAGAAACAAAGTTGGCACATTCTTTTTAAATGCCCGACCAACATGGGACAATGGTAAGGTCCATGGTAATTAAAATAAATAAATAGGTATTGGACAAGACAAAATACATACCTTGATCTGATTTCGAATTAAATAGCTTAAGCACTTGTGTTACGGATATCAGAATCAGAAGTAAAAATCTTATCTCATTCTTCATATGTATATGTGTGGAATGTTTGTTACTCTTTCACGCAAAAAGTACTGCATGGATTTTAATGAAACTTTACAATAGTATAGTTTATACATTAGAATAACTCATAAGCTATGTTTCATCAATGTACTACGCGAGCAACGCCTCGGGCAGAAGCTAGGTATCAAACAAACATCACATACATTGATCTGTTTACAACATAAATAGCTTGAGCAGTTGTTTTAGGGATATCAGTGAATAACAATTATTATATCACAAATATAATTTTTTATTTAATGGCGCATTCGGCAATGATTCTGTCCTATGAGATTCCCATCCGGAACAAACGTGTGGTGAATATTTGTATTTATCTATGGTAACTGTTAATATCTAATGTTTAAGAATATATCTGTTAGACCAATGCTGATTCTGATATCTTAACACAAGTGCATAGGCTACTTAACTCACAATCAGATCAATATAATATATTCTGTTGTCTGATATAATATAAATCCACACAAAATGTCCCAAGTCCGCTGTTTTCGCATACCCCGCCAGTCGTAACAAATGATTCAGGATTCAGAGCCATTGTGAAAATATTAATTAATTTCTTTGCCAAATAAGTGGGACTCGTCGAGTCAGCTGAACGAGCTTCGATTAATAATTTCACATGTTCGCTGGTAACATGGCAACAAAGTGATGTGGTAACATGGTAACATCGCGTGACTTATGTTTATTGTGATGTGCGTACGTGATCATAAATAATGTTAATGCGATACTTTATTTCATTATGTGCTTGTCATTTATTATTTATAGACTGCCTCGTTGGTCTAATGGTAGCATACGCCGCCTAAGGACCAAGAGGTCCCGGGTTTAAATCCCGGGTCGGGCCAAAATTTGTAGATGAGTATATCAATAATGAGATTATTCAGTAACAGTCCGGTATCAGGAAGTTGGCGGTTTAATACCCCAGTGCCTCGAAAGGCACGTTAAGTTGTTGTTCCTGCGCCTGACCTCTCTCCGGTCATGTCGAATTGCTGGACAATGAGAGTGAAGGAATAGAGAGTGCACCTGTGTTTGCGCACACACTTGTGCACTATAATATCTCCTGAGCAGTTGGCTAAGCCTCGTTGAGATTGACCGCCGTGACCGATATCGGTTAGGAGGACTAAAAATTAACTCAAAAACTACTTAGTCCCATGTTGGTCTGGGACTTGGCCCATGTTGATCTGGGACAAAAAAAAGAATGTGCCAACTGTCGTTCTTGCCTAGCATGTCGTAAAAGGCGACTAACGGTTTACGGGCTTTTGGGTATGTGTCTAAGTAGGCGACGAGCTAGCCACTTGTCACTCCTTTTTCACAGCTTTCCATCCAACCCAGCCCACTGTCCCATGTTGGTCTGGGACCTAAACAGAATGTGCCAACTGTGGTTCTTGCCTAGCATGTCGTAAAAGGCGACTAATGGTATATCGGGTTTTGGGTGTGTGATTGTGTAGGCGACAGGTTAGCCGCTTGTCACTGCTTTTTACTGTCATCTAACCCAGCCCGGCTCTATTTTTGGCTGAATGTGGTTGAAGGGGCTTGCTGCCCCTTTGACTCTGCCTACCCCTTCGGGGATTATGGGCGTGATGTTATGTATGTCAAAAACTACTGAACCGATTTCAAAAATTCTTTCACCATTAACATGCCACATTGTCTCTCAGTAACATAAGCTATATTTCTTACTAGAAAAAAAAAAGATGGAGGGAAACCGGGGCGGATCGCTAGTCTTTATGGAGTGTAAGAATATTGGCATTGTTGCTACTTATAGCTGTTTACGTTTGAGCTCGTTCCGTGGTCCGGTAATCAGGCCTTTGGTTTTACTTTTTAAGTTCGTTACGCAGTGGTCATAGTGGTACTAGAGCCGATTTTTATAAAAATGACCACTTATTTGGACATAATGTATTTTTTTAACCTCACACTTTTAGGAGAAATTATATCTTTGTGCTTTGCCTTCTTCAGGTCATATTTGTAAGTTTTCAGAGCAGGAAAAATAAAATTAAGGAAATATGTAATTCTGATTTTTTTTTTATAGCTGGATTTCATAACATCGAATCATCTCTGCTATTTGAAAATTTAGAAACCGTTTTATTAGTAAATCAGTTCAACTTACCTTACTGATTTTTCTTTAAAAACCTCAAAATGTTAGCAAAAACAAAAATGCAGTAGCCGATTTTCTTTTACACTTGGTATATTATAATCTTATTAAACATTTTTTGGAAACGTACGGCATTTCTCTCGTTAAAAAAAGGTATGTCAGCCGCTAAACTGTCTTTGTGCATCGTAAGCCCAACCTTGACTGTAAAATCAACAAAAATAGCGCTAGCTACCCCAAGACCGCCCCCAGATACTCAGTAATCAGCGGGCCGACTCTACCCAAGTCAGGAAAGGGTAACTTTGACTCAGGCTTTTTGTAACTTGCAGGTGCCTTGATTAGACTCGCAACTCGCCCTTCTGTACATTTTTATTCTGTGCCGACTTTCGTAATTTAGTTTCGTAATCTAATTTTAAGTTTTGTCATCTCCAAAGAAACTAGTGGTGGAACCTATTCTGATTTTGTTAAAAAAAAAATGAGGTCTCTTTATATTTTGAATTTCGGAAAACGCTGCGAAGATATATAAATAAATACTCCAGACTGATACATCAATGCCCTAGCTCCAAACTAAGCTTATGCTTGTACTAAGGATACTATCCTCGTAAAGCCCAAAGACCTAATTTAATGACAAAAATATTTTGACACTCCGGCCCAATACAGTTTTAAAAATCATTAAATGACGGCCCAGCGACCTAAAATTATGACATGACATTTAAACGTACTTTTTGGTTTAAATAATCCCGCCAATTTAAATTTGTCAACAAAAAATTATTAACCTTGAACGCATCTCTAATTTTGACAATGTCAACTTGACAGTTTAGAACCAAGAATCTGTATTTTTGACGTTTTATCTCATGTGAACGGACCCGTCTTGGAGATAGGTAAGTAAATCTATTCATATCTTTATAATCATAACATGGTGATATCTGAACTATATTGCAAACAGTTGCGGAAATGTTATATATTGTTCTCACGCTTTTTTTTCATTGCAAAGTCATTTTAATTCAGTAATATGCGAACGATAAACACTATGTCCCAAAATAAGGTCGGTTGGTTTTTATTGTAAAAGTTAACCTATCTTCTATGTCATAATTTAAGGACATTGGGTGTTTACTTTAATTTTCCTTTGTTTAAGCCATGAACGACGAAGCTATAGAAAATCTGCTTAATCTGGACGTATCCGAGTTTGAAGATGAAGACGACGATGATATCGATGATGTGGATTATCGATAGCTTAATATTAGTAGAAGACTATTGTAATTGCTTTAAGTTCAATTGTGATTGATAGAACTACCTAAAGATTTTAGACGAGTTAAGATTTTTTGTGTGTAACATCTTTATTATTATTATAATTTGAAATATGATCATTGATTAGCAAGTAAGGACACTATTTTGTTAATTATGATTACAGAGTGTAATGCTCATGATACATTGTTTCCTTAAAAAATGAGACTGATTTAGATAATTTAGAGATTTTTTTACGTAAAATGATTAATAAATAAGGTTTAAAATGAAATAAGAAGTAATAAAGACATTTTTATACAAAGTTTCTTTCTATTTTTGGTATTTTTGTAATTCCATGATAAATAAATGAATACATTTGATTTTTTCAAACAAATATTATACTTAAAACTATGGCCCAGTGACCTAAAAAAAGGTCAACTTATTTCAACATATTTTTTGCATGGAATAGTTAACTTTAGTTACAGGAAATACCCCTTAAAAGTATTTAGCCAAAAGCATTCCATTTAAACACTTTTTAACTAAATCAAAGTTCTGGGCCGCTACTACTTGCGCCTAATTTTAGTACATTGGGTCGTAATTTATATCGACCTAAATTTAGGTTGGGCCTTACGAGGCTATGTGAACGGATAGATATACTTAGAAACGTTTATAGACATCCATGACTCGAGTACAAATGTCCGTGTCCATCACACGAAACATTTTCCCCTAGCGGGATTCGAATCCGCTACCCCTGGTTTCGTTGCTAGGGTCTCTAACCATTCGACCAAAACGGGCCAATCAAGATGACGTTTTCTCGAATTTTGCTGTATCATTGAGAGTTAACTCAAGAGTTAACTCAACTCAGCTAGTGCAATGCCCTGAGTCTGAGTTACTGTCGACGCAAATTCTATTTGAACTACTTATATTTTAGCTGTGTATTTAAAGACAGTCCCATGTTGGTCTAGGACTCAAAAGTAATGTACAAACTATGTTCCTAGCCTGGCATGCCGTAAAAAGCGATTACTACTAAGTCAAATTCAAATTCAAATAATTTATTGCATGTCACAGTATAGTAAGAGGCGGTACATTGTAAATAAAGGTTACATGTGACGCCCTGCAAGGGCATTGCATATATCTTAATTACTAAATTGAAAAATATTTAGAAATTAGATTTACTATATTAGGTATTGCTTTTGTGATAATTCAGGAGACGAGCTAGCCACCTGTCATTATGTTATCACAATAGGGATGATGACTGCATTAAAAAACTATAATTCTATTTAGTTCGTCAGTTAGATTATACAAATATACCAGACAGATATTTTTCGCTTTATCAAATGAACAAAAAATGACAAAGATAAAAAGCATCAAAGTTTTGGACTGGGAGCTTGCTACGTCACTATTTAGTAAAAATTGTACGAAAGTGTGACGTCACGCGCAACTTGAATGCATTGTATCTTCTTCAAAGTTTGACAAATAAATTAAAAAAATACGTGTTCAATATTTTTTATAATCTATCTGACGGACTAAACAGAATTTTTTAGTCACCTTGCCTGTTCCATCTGACCCAACTAGATCAGTTATGTTGTTGGCTTAATGTGGTTTAGGGAGCTTATCACGTGGACTCTACCCACGGGATTGCAGATGTGAAAGCATGTATGTATGTATGTATGTATATGTTCCAAGCTGGTTCCTGTCGCATTTCATCGCCCCATCGCTCATGGGCTGGGTAATTCTTCCCAAACCGTAATAGGTACCTTCACGAGGCTTTCATTCACTGGCCCGAATTTCCCCTTTTGATAAATGTTGAGTATTAGCGGTGCACTGTGGTACGATTACATGGGACATGTGAGCATATATTATAATTGTTATTTCGTTTAAAGTTCAATAAGACACATACTTTTATTGGATAATAAGGCGGGTTAGGTTATTCTATCAAATAACCTTCAAGTAGAGGAAAGTAATTATACATATCTATTGAAGTTAGTTTGCTAAGAATGTGAGGGCGAATTGATTTAACCAATAAATTGTCTATTTTTAATAATAGTAGTCAAAATGCGAAGTGGAACTTATTGAATTGCAGAAAACAAAGGAGATACATCTTCAAAGATTGAGATACATTCTCAATTTAAATCAGTTCTATTTCTTGGCAATGACATTTTGTTGTGTCTCATCAAATTCATAAAAGCGCAAGCAAGACCTTGTAATAAGTTTAAAATTTCAATACAAAAGCATACAATATGTGTTATTTTTTTTAATATCCGTTGGTATGAAGATGTAAATAATATACTTACTTATATTTCTATGATCTAGATAGTTTATCTTCTATATCGCATACAAAGCTTACGTAAATCTTTTACACATTTATTTAAAAGGCAAAAAATTTAAAAGCCAAATTACACAAAAACGTATGTAAAAACGTTATGTTTATGTCCTACGTTTCCATTTAATGAACCACTGTGCGGAGGGTGCGCCGCGATACAAACAGCTGTGCTTCGTGATGCGATAATATGCTGGATCTGAGGCGCCTGCGTGCTAGGGTTGGCAGCTTCCGTCACCTGCGCCAGTGTAATAGTAGATAATAGTGTTGTTAAAGAAAGTTTTAAATACATCCTGTAGGACAGGGATTCCTAAAGTGAGTACGGCGGAACCTAGGGGTTCTGTAGAATCTTCACGGTGGCTTAGCGCTGCGCGATCCCGTGGGCACCTTACATAAAGGCGTAGAGGTACATCCCAGAGGTTTAGTCGGTATACCCACCCACTACCACCTTGGGCGGAGCAGGGTCCTCCTACCATCTCGAGGGCCCCGGGGGTCAAGCACACCCGAGTACTGCGGAACCTAGGGGTTTCGTAGAATCTTCACGGTGGTTTAGCGCTGCGCGATCCCGTGGGCACCTTACATAAAGGCGTAGAGGTACATCCCAGAGGGTTTAGTCGGTATACCCACCCACTACCACCTTGGGCGGAGCAGGGTCCTTCTACCATCTCGAGGGCCCCGGGGGTCAAGCACACCCCGCTCATCCCCCCCGGTCTCAGCGGGACGGTGCGTAACGCATTCCCTTGGGTAAACAAAAAAAAGGGGTTCCGTAGAATAGTCATCAGTCGAAAAACTTAAAAAAAAAATTATAACATTTCAGTGTTCTTTTGTAATCATTTGATATGGGATTCCATAAAGTAATAGTTATATAATTAGTGTTTTATCTTTGAAGTTTAGGAAGCAGGGCTTCCTATATATAATAGGATATATAAATTTTACTGGAACAAAAGTCTATGTATATATACCCATAAGTGTATGTCTATCTACTCATTTCAGTCTACAATCTATCTCTGTGTCAAATTTCATGCTATTCTGTTCAGCCTTCACGCGTGATAGAGTAACAAACTAATATACATATTGTCACGCCTTTTTCTATGGGGGTAGAAAGAGATCACATGCTTCCATTTGCTACGATCCTGGCATACACCATTCGCTTCTTCCTTTGTTCCCAACGAGTCACACTGTAACCTGTAACACTGTGACTCGTACATTCATAACTCTAATACGTACGAACATACAATCATCCCATTTATTAATAGCGATAAAGCTTCTTTAATCCTAGTCGAGGTAAACTTAAGCCAAAGTCAAAGAGGCAGCCTTCTTAACCACGTTACCATTAGTCGCCTTTTACGACATGCTAGGCAAGACACAAAACTAGTACATTATTTTTAAGACCTGCAACAAACAAATTCCTTATTCAGAAATCTCCCAACAAGATTGATCATACAAATGCTTTGAATAATAAGATGCAAATGTAGATAATTTTATGTTTGATGTTTTTAACACTGACATTAGAGAGTAGTGTATTCAGTCTCTAATAAACTAGTTGAAAACACAAATAGCATAAAAATACCTTTCAGGCTTGTTTAGGCTTTGGGCTCCAAGAATAACATTTTTGAATTTATTTCTTCTGTTCTGGTTTTTCAAAGGATCTCCATCAATGTCTCGGTAGCTTTAGCTGAAGATTCAAATTAAACACGGATTAGTACATTTTGAGGCCAGCAGTTGTAGGGGAGTTGGGAGGGGGGTAAGATGCGTCTCGCTCCGGGCGTTTGAGGCAGCGAAGTTTCGCGTTATTCCGAAAGTTTTTTAGAATTTCTTTAATGACTACGGTATGCTCTGCATGTGCTACGAATGCTACGATCGTAGCAATCCTGACGGCGCTACGAATAAATATGGATAGATTGTTTTTTTTAATGTATACTGCCAATATACGATAAGCAGGATAGATAAAGTTTAGCATTATTTGGAGACTGCCACATTGCATGGATCTGATCTTACATACATTCACGCCTTTTTCCCATGTTGGTAGGCAGAAATCACAAACTACATTCAACTACAGTCAGAAGTCTTTTCATACACGATCATCGGTTAAGGGTACTCTTTACCTGACCTTTTATTAATAAAAGATCTGATCTTCGCAATCGCAAAAGGAATGACGAATTCGCTCATTACACATGCATAGTTAATTGAATATACAGCTTATCTTACGATGTTTTCCTTCCCCTGAACTAGCAGTAAATAAGTAGATTGGAAACATCTAGAGATATGTCCGCTTACCGTTTGAACCAGTTCGCATACGAACCTCAATCGCTCCTATTAAAAAATCTCCTGTGTAAAGTGTACAGTGTACTGGTCAAACTATGGTATAGTTGCCACTAGCCTTAGTATGGCCCATGTGACACTAGTTAAACATTGGGTTTTATGTATCTGGTCCTCTAGCCCCTATGATATTAAATAAAATATAAATAAATACATATATAAATATCAGACTAAAATAACATCACATACATTAATCTGACTACGAGCTAAGTAGCTTAAGCACCTGTGTTACAGATATCAGATTTAACAGTGCTATTACAGATATATACTTAAGATAATAACATCTAGACACAGAACAAACACAAGTATTCATCACGCGAATGTTTGTCCTGGCTGGGGATTGAACCTACAATTCTTGGCGCATAGGGTCACTACCGAATGCGCCATCGAGCCAGTCGATACCAGTCAAAATATAGCTGCTGTGCCACTCTTGAAACTATTTCTCATATGACTTCAATGACACTATCATTTATGTGTCTCTAGTCAAACTATGGTTCCTAAGACTTAAGTCAAACCATGACTCCTGTGAGAATGGTCCCTTGCACCCGACCTCACATCAGACTTCCTAAAAAGCATATGGAAGTATTACGGTATTTGTAAAAAAAATAAAGCATTTTTGGTTTGTTTGTCTGTCTGTTAGCTGAAACAACTCTGAAACTGCTCAACCGATTTCGAGCAAAATGGCAGTTGCTCATAGCTGTTCTTCTGAGGAAGAACTTACGAACTTAGGCTCCTTTTATTTAAGGAATATGATTACCGGGGTAATCTACCCTGGTGGTCCTTGCGCCCCTCAGGCACAGGAGGGCGGCAGGCAACCCTACACTGACGGCCGCGTCACATTTGCATTCCTGTTCGTCCTGAAGGATCGCCGCCTGTGAGCGGCCGCCGCTCACACCGACGACGACGAGTCCATTGTTAAGTAAGATTATCATATCTATAGTATAGATTCTATGGTCTTTTCGCGTATACGTTTATATCGGATACTAGGCAACATTGTTTCATGTTGGTCTAGGTCTGGATAAGAATGTACCAAGTAAGTTCTTCATAAAAGGCGACTTATGGTGCATTGGGAGCTAGGTCTATCATTACGTAGGCGACGAGCTAGCTATTTGTAACTACTTATTCCTAATTTTCCATCTAACCCAACCCAATTTAATTTTTGGTTGAATATGGCTCAAGTAGCCTATTAATTGTGCCCTGGCCCTGCCTTCTCCTTCTGAGACTGCAATATAAAGGTATGTATGGACGAAGGAAAATATAAACGTTCAACGAAAATAGAAATAACGCATTATTTTATAAAACACACGCATGCCAATGAGGGTTTTTTGAATTAAAACATCCGAAAGATGGCGTAACTGTGACGTGCGGTGTTGTCACCCTCCTCATTGGTTAGTTGTCAGAATAAACTGACATGCTGTCAACAAGGAGCCAATAGTGACAGTGTGACGGCCTCGTTGGTCTAGTGGTAGCATGCGCTGCCTAAGGACCAAGAGGTCCCGGATTCAAATCCCGGGTCGGACCAAGAATTTGTGGCTGGTTATTTCAATATTGAAATTACTCAGTAACAGTCCGGAGTCAGGAAGTTGGCGGTATAATCACCCCCGTGCCTTGGAAAGCACGTTAAGCCGTTGGTCCTGTGCCTGACCTCTCTCCGGTCATGTCGGATTGCCGTCTCACCGGACTATGAGAATGAAGGAATAGAGAGTGCACCAGTGTTTGCGCACACACTTGTTCACTATAATATCTCCTGCGCAGATGGTTAATGCTCGTTGAGATTGGCCGCCGTGACCGATATCGGTTAGGAGGGCATTATATATTAGTGACAGTGATAAGACCACGAGACTCCCATATGCCGCCTGTTACCCAGTTATATTTTTGGTGAAATTTGGTTTAGGTTGCTTGCTTATCCTTTGACTCTGTCTACCCCTTCTGGGATTTCGGGCGTGAAAGTATGTATGTACGTCCCTAGTCATGTAAACATTATAGAGAATCCCATGTTGAAGGGGCTTGCTGCCCTTTCGACTCTGCTTACCCATTCGGGGATTATGGGCGTGATGTTATGTATGTATAGAGAATGAACAGGCGTAGCGTGGACTAATAGACGTGTGCGAAGTCGCCCAAGGTCTATCCAATATATCTATCTTAGTAAACATGCTTGAAAAAGGCCTAGCGAGGCCCCCTTAAGTGCTACGCCGTAGACGAGGGCCCACTTACCCTACGCCCAGCTATGCCGCTGAGAGAGAACAACTACATAAGTCATCATAAGTAATTTAAGTTACACATCAAAATGTTTTAAAAAGGCTGTATATTGTAGCGATATCTATAAACATCTAACTTCGCCATAAGACAGACAAGATAAAAAACATTAATTAAAAAGTGCTATTATAACTTAAACGAATACTTTAACGATAAATTTACTAAAACCTAATCTAAAACTATTAATACTGTGATTGGTGTATCTATTAATGATTCGTCCCATGTTCATTATTAAATATATTATATTGCTATGCCTAAATGGGTAACATTACTAGGGAAGTGGCGTGAAGTTTAGTTAGTTACGCTAGGGAAGTGGCGTGAAGCGCCCTGCAGGGGGGGCTCCGAATACTCCTGAGGTATCCCTGCCTGTCGTAGGAGGCGACTAAAAGGGCCTTTGGGGTCATGGGGGTTAGGGGATGGGTCCTCTGGCCCTCTATCGTCCCCGGAGAAGCCGACTGCAGGTGTTACACCCGGTCCGTCAGGATAGGGTACACAGCTGTCTATGTGGTCGTGAAACACCACCCTAGGTGTTCTGGGGGAGAATACCACTCCCTTGAGATGGGCCGCTAGGCAGCAGCGCGCGCTGCGTAGACTTTTCGAGATGAATCCCGACAGTGGGGATCCCGTTGGTTTTGCGTTAGCGCCCGAAGAACGACAGCCTTGAGGTTTAGTCGGTAGGGTCTCCGGAGTTTGTTACCGGTTTCGAGCCCGACTCACCCTTATAGGTCCACCCAGGACTCTGTTTGGATGGTGCGTAAATGCATTCCTCTAGTAAAAAAAAAAAGGGAAGTGGCGTGAAGTTTAGTTAGTTAGTTAAATGGGTAACATGATGTACTGTAATTTATATAATTCCACCTTTGTATCACATTCATGAAATGCAATAAATAATTTGACTTTGACTTTGACTTTGATAACAGTTTAATGTGCGTGTCAACCACGGAACAAATATTAAGTGGAAGTGCCAAGTGGGCGTGGCATTGGCCAATCAATTGTGCGTGGTAAGGCAGAATTGATTGCCAGTACCTAAGTTGAAGAAACTTAGGTACTGCTTGTAAGATTCTGCTCACCCCATTAGGAATTGCGGGGGTGACTTCAACCTTTCTTTGTAATCTATACTTATAATAAATCTGTAGAGAGGTCAATTCTGTACATGAAATATATTTTCAAAATAACAATCAGGGGGTAATTAGTGATCGATACTGATGCCAAAAATGCAATCAGTAAAATTTTTGTCTGTCTGTCTGTCTGTATGTTCCTTATAGAAACAAAAACTACTCGACGGAATTTAACGAAACTTGGTACAATTATTCTTCATACTCCTGGGCAGGTTATAGTATTTTTAATACTTTTCAATATGCTACGATCAATAGGAGCAGAGTAGTGAAGGGAAATGTTGAGAAAACGGGAGAAGTTACTTAATTTTATAAGCTTCCGTCGCGTGTGCAGCCTTAATGGTTAAAGTTACATAGAAATCATGTATGACGGAAATAGTCTTTATAATATTAACCATAATCGCGGGTGACACCGCTGGCACACCTAGTTATAAAGAAAGGTTGATTGCTTAACCCTGCATGCACATCATCATTAGAATGCCATAACAATCTTGGTGTCTAGTGGGCCAGTGCCGTATGCCTAATCGCCCCTTGTTATCAGCTAACGGGCACTGGATATGTGATCAATAGCTTGGAGCTGCCAAATACAATATTAGGGATTAACAGTGGTTTGTGCACCGGATTATAGCGTTCCTTAGGTATTAGGTAGGTTCATTTGTGGTGACATAGACTTCTACTAGACAGTCAAGACTGTGGTTTCAATAAGGATGGCAATGGATGACGTTTGTTGACGTCATATTTGCGCATTTTGCCAGTTTCTGATGGCAACTTCGTCGGTGCTTACTTCAGTATTATGTAAATGCATGCATTTATTCCAAGGGAATATAATGTAGCATAAAATATAACTAACTAACTAACTAAACTTCACGCCACGTTAAATATCCTATGTGTTAGGTTAGATCAATACATATGTATAGTTATATATTTGCAATCCGAAATTTGAGTTCAGATTGTCTCTGGCTATTTGTGTGTTGTTTAAATAAATAAATATCCGACTACATCACATACATTGATCTGACTCCGAAATAAGTAGCTTAAGCACTTGTGTTACGGATATCAGAACCAACAGTGGTATTACAAATATATACTTAAATATTAGATATAAACACCCAGACACAGAACAAACACAAGTATTCATCACACAAATGTTTGTCCTGAGTGGGGATCGAACCCACAAGTCTTGGCGCATGGGGCAGGGTCACTACCGAATGCGTCAACGAGCCAGTCAAAGATGTTTTCAGGTATAAACCATTAAACTAATTCAGATGAGGTTTGTTGTATCAAAAGTTGCCCTGAATTATCTTGCAAATCTGATGTTAGTTTATAAATACACTAGCTGTTCCAGCGGTTTCACCCGCGTTTATGGTCAATATTATATAGCCTATAGCCTTCCTCGATAAATGGGCTATGTAACACTGAATTTTTTTTTTAATCGGACTATTAGTTTCTGAGATTAGCGCGTTTAAGCAAACAAACAAATAAACGAACTCTTCAGCTTTATTATATTAGTATTGTACCAAATAAGTACGATTTTTTTTCTTAACAATATTATTAAAAAAAGAAGTAATAAATGGATCATTGCTCCTTATACTCCTTCGGGGAATTCAGGCGTGATGTGTATGTAAAAATACGCGATGGTGTTACAAGCAGCCATTGTTCGGTTCAAGGAAAAAACATGATAAGTGAGTTCACATCATGTGAATGAAGCGTCCTCTCCCACGGTTTATTGCGCCACCAGATCACACTCATCACCGGTACCACGGAAACTGGTGGGCGTACAAATTCGGCCTGTCATAACACCGTGAGAGTGATGAGATTTCGAAAATAATGAAAGAGGCACTTTCTTGGCCCATGTTGGTTTAAGGACATGAAAATAATTTAAGTCAAAAATAATGAAAGAGGCACTTTCTTGGCCCATGTTAGTTTAAGACTTGAAAATAATTTAAGTCAAAAATAATGAAAGAGGCACTTTCTTGGCCCATGTTGGTTTAAGACTTGAAAATAATCTTTATATCGTTACTAGCTGACGGTGGTAGCTCAATGGACACGCGCCTCTTAACCGAGGAGTGCGGGTTCAAACCCGGGAACGTACCTCTAGATTTTTCAAGTCTATATACGTATTTATACCACTTGCTCGACGGTAAAGGAAAACATCGTGATGAAACCTTCTAATTCAAACAACTTTGGATTTGTAAAAATGATCCAAAAAAAAAGGTTACGAAGGTCAGATCGGCAGTCGCTTCAATGTAATTATTAGACTTGTTAAATCCAGGATCATGGTCTAAGTGGACCCCGTCTAAGCACGGGACATAACGCTAGGAAGATGATGATCTTTACTAGCTGACCCGACGAACTTCTTTCCGCCTAACAGTCAGTGACACATAATCGGGTTAAGTAAATCGAGATGTAAGCTATCCTATCTTTCAAGTTGGATCAAACTGCACACGGTGTGCAAATTTGATGAAAATCGGTTAAGTAGTTTCTGAGTCCATCGTGGACAAACAACGTGACGCGTAATTTATATATATTAAGATATGAAAAAAATTCGTGTTAGTTGCCATACATACATAAAATCACGCCCATAATCCCCGAAGGGGTAGGCAGAGTCAAAGGGGCAGCATGCCCCTTCAACCACATTCAGCTAAAAATAAAGCCGGGCTGGGTTAGATGGAAAATTGTGAAAAAGCAGTGACAAGCGGCCAACCTGTCGCCTACACAATCACACACTCAAAACCCGATATACCATTAGTCGCCTTTTAGGACATGCTAGGCAAGAACCACAGTTGGCATATTCTTTTTAAGTCCCAGACCAACATGGGACAGTGGACTGGGTTGGATGAGTTGCCATACTCCTTCGAAACGGCTTAACCGATTTTTATGAAATTTTATAGGTACACTTGTTAGGTCTGAGAATAGGTTGTTATCTATTTTTCATACACCTAAGTGATAAGCGCAGCTGGCTAATCCTCGTTGAGATTAGCCGCCGTGACCGATATCGGTTAGGAGGACATTAATGTGGTTACGGTAACATGCTGTTTCTTCAATTCTGCCTATCGCTTCAGGAATCCTATACTGAACCTTGCGAAAGAAAAGCAGCAATCTATATGTTATAAATAAGCTTTATCAACCCCTTAGAATCGTTATCAGACCAACTCTTGCTAAGTACGTTAGGCATTACCTAATCAGCTGAGTGTCGCGCTAACGAGCGAGCCTCGGCTGCGGCTGAGGCCGGGACGCTGTAGATTGGGGCGATTATAGACAAGTTACTATGTGTCTTGAATGCAAGGCTAGTTAAGTATATTCATTCAGTACAAAAAGAGATTGTCCCGTGTTAGTCTGGGACTTAAAAAGAATTTGCCAACCGTGTTTCTTGCCTAGCATGTCGTAAAAGGCGACTAATGGTATATGGGGTTTTGGGTATGTGATTGTGTAGGCGACAAGCTAGCCACTGGTCGCTATTTTTTCACAATTTTCCATCTACCCCAGCCCAGTTTTATTTTTTGGCTGAATGTGGTTAAAGGGTCCTGCTGTCTCTTTGACTCTGCCTACCCCTTCGGGGATTATGGGCGTGACGTTATGTATGTGTATGCATGTACAAAAGATACTGTTCAATTAAGGTTATAGTGGATTTCAGCGATTATGGAATTATATTATACTAGCTGTGCCCGCGGTTTCACGCGTTTATGGTTAATGTTATAGCCTATAGCCTTCCGCGATAAATGGGCTATCTAGCACTGAAAGAATTTTTCAAATCGGACTAGTAGTTCCTGAGATTAGCGCGTTCAAGCAAACAAACAAACTCCTTCAGCTTTATAATATCAATAATTAATAATATTCTGACTGGCCTGTTGGTCGAGTGGTTAGAGACCCTGGCCACGAAACTAAGGGTCGCGGGTTCGAATCCCGCTAGGGGCAAATGTTTCGTGTGATGAACATGGACATTTGTACTCGAGTCATGGATGTTTATAAACGTATTTAAGTATGTATATCCGTTCACCTAGTATCCATAGCACAAGCATAAGCTTAGTTTGGAATTAGGAAATTGGTGTGTCAGTCTGGAAAATTTATTTATTTATTTATTTATATTTAATAATATGTAATATAAGTAAAGATTTTTGTGTCGGGAGAATTCGGAATGTCCATAGGACATCAGAAGTCTCTGTAACAGGCTGAATTTCACTTGGGTGTGTGGCGACCGCGCCACAAGATAGTCAAGCTTATAGCTCTAATAATACGTAAACAAATGACGTCGATCGAACATGCAGAAACGCCATACAATCCTGCATCGCGCTGACGAAGTTATTCTCGCCACTAAGAGTATATACAGTACACCGCGACGGATAGTCAGACCTAGGTCCCCGAGCGAGCAACACCTAGCTCGGCGGAAGTACTTCTACTTTTAAAACTGTGGGTAAAAGCTAGTTAAAGATATTTTGATACACAAGTACAAAAAAAAAATTATTCTGTAAAACTATTGTGGTAACAATTAATACATACATAACATCACGCCCTTCATCCCTGAAGGGGTAAGCAGAAAAGGATTACATACAGAACATCACGCCCATAATTCCCGAAGGGATATGCAAAGTCAAAGGGGCAGCAAGCCCCTTTAACCAGCTAAAAACCAAACTGGGCTGGGTTAGATGGAAACTTGTGAAAATGTAGTGACAAGTGGCTAGCTCGTCGCCTACAGAATCACATACCCACAACCCCATATACCATTAGTCACCTTTTACGACATGCTAGGCAAGATACACAGTTGGCACATTCTTTCTAAGTCCCCGACCAACATGGGACATGAAATTATTACTCTTTCCTTAAATAAAAAAAATCACACTTTATGTGAAATTCCGGGAAAAACCGGTCGTACAACGTAGTTCACAATAACAGAAACATATCGAGGTTACAAAAAGTAATAGAGTAGGTATTCCAATATTATTCGCGCTACATTTTATCCGTCATACAAATGTCTCTATTCCTTTATCCCGGTTTTTTCCCAGATTTATGGCTATGTAGAAAGAGCAACGCTCACAACTTGGAATCCATTTTGAAGGATATTATATAGAAGCTAAAAATAAATAATAAATAAGGATTACTATAAAGATATTATAGATCCTTTAAGGGTGGTTGTACACGCCATGCTAAACTACTGCATAGTGTCCAGATTGTTAATATAAAAATGAATGGTGGTAGATTCATATTATTAGTTGATTTTCCTATTGAATTAACGATTTATAAGTGTTTGTTTCAAACCTATATAAATAAAAAGTATTTTGACTTTGACTTTGACTTTGACTTTGAATCACTGAATGTGTTGCTAAGCGCAAATCTCGAGAACAGCTGAACCGATTTCGCTAATTCTTTTTAGTGGTTTTTGTTATTGTCAAGTGAAAGTTCTTATGAAAGAAAAAAATTAAAAATTAAATAAAATGGCTATTGAAAATATGAGAACAGGGCGTTACAAAGTGCGCCGGTTCAGCTAGTTTTTAATATAACTACAACTAACTAACTAAACTTCACGCCACTTCCCTAGCAGGGTAGGCGGAGAGAACCGAACGCCATATGGCACGATCCTTACACACCTCACTCGCCCCTCAAACATTCATGATCCTTTTCATACAAGCTCCACGATTGTTAATATGTGAGCTTAATTCATGTTGAACAACATTTTCAGGTCTAACTCCACAGTCTTTTTCTACATACTAAACATATACACAATCACGCCTGCAATCCCCGAAGGGGTAGGCAGAGTTTGGCTAGAAAAATGGAGTTGGGCTATTTCGTCGCCTACACAATCAGAACTCAAGGCAAGACCAATCAAAGAAATCGTATCGCATATTGGTCTAGGACCTAGGGAAAAATTAACCCACTATGTTTCTAGCCTAACAAGTGTAAAATACGACATGTACTTGGGTATTGGTTCTACGATTGGATAGGCAACTCATCCTACCCCTTCAGGTACCAATAGCAGGACTCAAAAATACTTAAATTTATTGCCGTAAAATTTGTATGTTACAACTTTAAAAATCTTTTTTCATAAACTATTCGAAATTTGAATTTACCTCTTATTTAAAAAATGTATATAGAAAAGTAGCTATAATACATACTTCACTTTTTGTATATCAGGCCTTTTGTATGGGCTACTAGCAACCATAACTGGCCCGGGAGCTCACCTTAAAGCAGGAATATTGGTTTTGACAAGCTCGATGGCTCATTCGGTAGTGATCCTGCCCCATGCGCCAAGAGTTGTGTGTTCGATGCCCACCTAGGATAAACAATCGTGTGATGAATTCTTGTGTTTGTTCTGTATCTGGGTGTTAATATCCAATATATAAATATGTATTTGTTATACCACTGTTGATTCTGATATCCGTAACACAAGTGCTTAAGGTACTTAGCTCGGGGTCAGATCAATGTATGTGATGTAGTCTGATATTTTTATTTATTTATTAGTAGAAATTAGAATATTGGCTCTTAAAAATAGGAATATAAGCAGTGTTGCCTATACGAATTTTAAATGTTTTCTATATATCCAGTATTTTGTAGGCCGCCCGTTGCACCCCTCCGGTTACTTCGCCACTGAAAAAAGTTTGTATGTTTCGCTTCGCTTTTGCTACAGCAAGCCCTTCATCACCAGCACAAGCATATGCGTAGTGCCCGCGGAGGATGCTCCCTTTCAATAAAGCAGAGTGCCTTTCCACATCGCGTCTCGTTGCCGATGCGTTGTCTATGATCATTCGATTTGCGTTTATGGCACGTTTGTTCTTGCGTCGGCTAGCTCTGCGCCGTTTTGTTTTCAGTTCGCTTTTGTTTTCTATGCGTTTGATATTATTTGAAGCGTGATGTACACTAAAAAAAAAAAACTGTCAAATTGAGAACCTCATCCTTTTTTTTGAAGTCGGTTAAAATGGTTTTGCGTGAAAATTTAACTTAACTTAACTTAACATCACGCCTATAATCCTCGAAGGGGTAGGCAGAGTCAAAGGGGCAGCATGCCCTTCAACCACATTCAGCCATAAATAAAGCCGGGCTGGGTTAGATAAAAAATTGTGACAAAGCAGTGACAAGTGGCTAAAATGGTGGCGTGAAAATTTGATTTTGTATATGCGGAAATAAGGATTGGTATTCATCTGTTATGATGTTAAGCAACGTATAAAGTTTATTAAGCCGATGGCCATAAATGAAAAGACTAATTACCTAATGTAGAAGAAGAAGGGGTGTTACGTTCGTAGCCAAGGGGCGGATATTGTATTTCATTGCTCTATGGGTAAGGGGTGTGACGTAATGCATGTTAAGTGATGAGAATGGACAAAATAAATAAATATAAAGGAAAGGTTTAATAAATATAAACTAATTAAGTTAGCTAGGTTTGCTCGAGTGGTCAGAGACCCTGGCTACGAACCCAAGGGTCGCGGGTTTGAATCCTGTTAGGGGCAAATGTTTCGTGTAATAATAACATGGACATTGGTACTCAAGTCATGGGTGTTTATAAACGTATTTAAGTAGATATGTCTATCCGTTCACCTAGTATCCATAGCACAAGCACAAGCTTAGTTTCGAACTGGGGAATTGGTGTGTCAGTCTGGAGATTCATTATTATTTATTATATCGTCATAAAACAAAAAATACTATATGTTACGATATATATATGTTTTTACACACTTTTTACTTGTCAAAAAGTTTATTTTCATAGCGGACCCCAACTAGGAATGGAAAAAAATCAGCAAAAACAAAATGCCACTGTAGTTTTCAAAAAACCCTTTGTTCATATTCATGTTGCAGTGCAAACGGTGCATCGGGCATAGCTCAAACGGACCGGCGGTGAGTCAGCTCGTCGGCTCTTACAGCAATTAGTTCCGTGCTGCAGTGCAAATAGAGAATCGGGAGATTTTAGATATAGGCACTATTTATGGTGGAATATAATAATATCAGACTACATCACATACATTGATCCGACTCCGAGGTAAGTAGCTTAAGCACTTGTGTTACGGATATCAGAATCAACAGTGGTATTACAAATATATACTTAAATATTGGATATTAACATTTAAACACAGAACAAACACAAGTATTCATCACACGAATGTTTGTCCTGGGTGGGGATCCAACCTACAACTCTTGGCGCATGGGGCAGGGTCACTACCGAATGCGCCATCGAGGTTGTCGTGTCGGAATGCGTGGGAACTTTGGAAATAAAGACAAACTCATAATTTTTCGTTATATCTCGTGCTTAGCCGGTTAGACCGTGCAAGGTTTAGCGAGTCTGGTAATTTAAGCGACATAACATTGAAGCGACTACTGATCTGACCTTCGTAAGCCTTAGATGAAAGAACTAGACAATCTGCTATTATTTTTTTTTTTACATTGTCCGACTTTTTTCAGATAAAATATATTAATAGCCTATATATACAACAAATATAAACAATATTATGTTTCCTCATTCGCTCGTTGTTTAGATAAGTTCTCAAACGGAAATACTTTATTGTACACGTTTGTACAATCTAATTAGAAATGAGTCTTCTATTCTCTTATATAATTTCTTTAACTTTTAATTTATAGATACGACTGGAATTCTACGAAGAAATCCTAATGTTGAGGACATTTTTAACATAAAGTAAATGATTTTTTTGAGAAATGTACGCTGTCAATTTTATTTATAGAATACAACACTATAGAATGCGCATAGTGAGAACACACCATAATAAAACACATCAGATGTTTTAAAAAACTTTGCACTATATCATAGCGGAATTTTATTCTGATTCTATAACACAATTCATGTCGAGAAAATTTTAGTCATTTTGCAATATGTCCTTTTGTCGAACTTGCACCACAACACGTATAAATTATGGGCAGCGCGCAGTGGCCACGCACCCGGCTCATTAGCGTCGCACGCGCCACACAATTAGCCGCGGGGAAATGCTGAGTAGAGAGCAACCGTCGGCGATCGGTAGTAACAACGGTTGGCAACTATTGGCAACGGGATGCAACCAGCGGGAAAAGTTGGCGAGTGTTGGGATCGACTTTGACACCGGTTGGCAACTATTGGCAACGGGATGCAAATAGCGGGGCAAGTAGGTTAATGTTGGCGATTGTAGGCATCGACAATCAAGTATTATCCGACGAAAGTGCCAGGATACTGAGCATTGTTTCTAAGTGACCAGTAGCAATGGTTATTTTAAGCGACAGGTGACTTTCAGCAAATAATAGCAATGGTAGACAATCCAGAGACTGGTAGGTAACTCCGTCACAAACGTGATATAGGTAAGTTTCGGCAACTATCTATTATAGTAACTGTCAGTAACTCTTGCCTATAATATGCTATTGTCAACGACTTCCGATGACTGTAGCCATTACTGAAATCAGTAGTTGACAATTTGTTACCTATTAGAGTATATTAATGGCTTTTTGGAATTCGGCGACAACGTTAGCAAGTGCCGGCAACATTAAGCAACTTATAACAATAGTCATTTGCCATATGTCAATTCAATTCAATTCAATTTAAATAATTTATTTGCGAAACATGAGTTTATAATGATGGTCTAAGTAGGTATATGTTATGTATCGCCTTTCGGCATGCAGCCTTTCGGCATGCAAATTACAATTTTCAGAGGTCATGCAAATTACTTTCGGCATAAAAATTACAGTTTACACACATTACATAAGTCAAAATCAAAGCATATCACCCGTCAATGTTGTATGTGGTCGCTGATACATTATCGTCTATCTACAAGCTTACACCATCTTACTGCTGTAAGCAGCTTACTGCGCGTCACCCACGTTCCCGCAGTGTATCTCTCAGTCGGTGAGCGTATCACGCGGCCGATTACCGCCCTATTGAGGTGAGTTACGGCTCTTGCTATTGCCAATGGCGATCGTATTGTTTATAAAGGCTTTATTATAGTAGCTTCTCGATCTGAATTTGCAGCGTTTGAGAGAAATTATGGAAAATATTAGATACTAGCTGTGCCAGCGGTGTCACCCGCGTTTATGGTTAATATTATAAAGACTATTTCCGTCATACATGATTTCTATGTAACTTTAACCATTAAGGCTGCACACGCGACGGAAGCTCCCGTTTTCCCAACATTTCCCTTCACTACTCTGCTCCTATTGATTGTAACGTGATGAAAATTATACTATAACCTGCCCAGGAGTATGAAGGATAATTGTACCAAGTTTCGTTAAAATCCGTCGAGTAGTTTTTGTTTCTATAAGGAACATACAGACAGACAGACAAAATTTTACTGATTGCATTTTTGGCATCAGTAGTGATCACTAATCACCCCCTGATAGTTATTTTGAAAATATATTTCATGTACCTACAGAATTGAACTCTCTACGGATTTATTATAAGTATAGATTTATTTTTATTGACTATAAAAATTATTAAACCTAAAGCGATGAAGTTAAATGCGCAATAATGGCTGTATCATTATATTTAGTATCCTCAAAGCTTATTTTAAAATTTAAAGTTTATGAGATAAGATCCCACCTTATTTAGTTTGAGAATGCACACAAATCTTTAATTCTTGCGAGCTTATGTAATCTTTCACACATAAGACAGATGTGACAGCCAATAAATATCCAATACAGTTGTATTGGGTAATTCAATAAACCTTTATTTTGAAGACTTATATCATTATTAGACCTATAGGATTGTGGGCGTGATGTTATGTATGTATGTACTTAAATTATGAATAACCCTAATGCTTGCTCACTACGTTAAGACAGATATAGTTCAACACTTCGACTTCACGTTACCCCTATATCTAGTTTACTGATAAACGATTCTATCAGTACCCAACTTGATATTCTTAAGACAGATTTAACAGCCAATAAATGCCCAATATAACTGCTAGCAGCATGTATCCCACATTCAGCGCGTTTATCACGCAACCGGTCACCCCGCGCTGAATTACGGCGCTTTCTATTTATAACCTTGCCGATACTTACGATTCTATTGCTTACAGCTTATGTATTTTACCGTTTTTTAGGACACCCGATAATGTTCCTGCACTATTATATTGAGATTTATCTTTTCTTAGGAATGTAAAGGCACCCTCTCTAGGTTTATCTATAAACTAAACCGCAGTAATTTCTCATAAGATGCAATGAGGCCTGTATTTACTGATCCCGTGGTCTGATATACACGTAAACGTCAATGTAAACGTCTTTTTTAAATCTACTTAAGACAGATGTAACAGCCAATAGATGCCTGATACAACTGTTGGAAGCGTGTATCCCGCAGGCGGCGCGTTTATCACGCAGGCGGTTGCCCGCGCTGAGTTACAGCGCTTGCTATTTATAACGACCTCGCCGATGCTCACGATCCTATTGTTTAGAGGTTTTGTTATGGGTTTTTGCTTCATTTAACATGTTTCTTATGTTGTAACGTTTCTTGGTAAACATTGGTTTTAGATTTAGCGGGCTGCGTATTGACGTGATTGTATTATGTGCATAGTAATTAGGAGAATTTGAAAACGTTTATCGTTTATAAACATTTATAGTTATTACATCATCGTTATCTTAGTCGTCGTGATCCAGGATTTAGCGAGTCTGGTAATTACATCAAAGCGATTACTATCTGATTTTTGTAATCATTATATAGCGGAACCAGACAAATTTATATGAGTAGGTTTCATCACAATGTTTTCTCTCACCGCTAAGCAAAAGGTAAAAATACGTAAACAGATTTGAAAATTCAGAGACCCGCGCCGGGCGTCAACCAGCACTCCTTGCATGAGATGTTCGTGTTAACATTGAGCCATCACCTTTCCATCAAGCTGGTGTTATAATACTTATAGAGGTATTAATCTAGCTTATTTAGCAATAAACTAGGTTAGCTTTAAAAGTACTAATGATAATGCCCTTTGTACATACTATTATAATAATACTCACCTACAGTGTACCTAGTAAGTGTAGATTTTTTTAATTTTTTTTATACCTTTTAGTTGTCAGACAAGCACACGGCCCACCTAATGGGAAGCGGTTAAATTT
Organism: Glyphodes perspectalis; assembly: GCA_951394215.1. Taxonomy (NCBI): domain Eukaryota; kingdom Metazoa; phylum Arthropoda; class Insecta; order Lepidoptera; family Crambidae; genus Glyphodes; species Glyphodes perspectalis. The sequence goes on along the minus strand of OX596226.1, from coordinate 1,792,516 downwards.
TGGCCTCTATAAGGGTAATTATCGAGTTTCTTGGCGGTTTCTTCTCGATATAGTCTACTTTCCGAACCGGTGGTAATATTTTCCTCTGTACATATTGATTATTTATAACTGCTTTTTTGAAGCCTCTATGAATAAAGAGATTTTAAATTTGAATTTAAATGTAATAGCACAAGTGATACCGCTTTTTCTCAAGTTACCATAATAATAATAATAGCAATACCATTTCTTTTCCCAGCAATCAACTTCAAATATTGCAGCGCTCGCATTCCCCCGACATCCGAGCTGCAATAATAACGGACGCTAACAAAAGTTCAAATCTCCACACGTATCCGATTGCACCGATAGTTCGGATATAGCAAACGAGTCAAAACTCTGAGGAGATTATGTCAAAATAAATCGATTGCTCTGGTGCGCGCGGGGATCCACAATCTCGCGTACTACCGGTGCGGACGAGTTTGTACGTCCATGGATATGTGCGATATGATTTTTCGTTTTGCAAGCCTTAGTATTACAAAAAGAATGTTCTAGAAAATGGATAGATGAATAACAAGATTATACTGTATTAAGAGATGCCTCTAAATCGGTTCATAAAGGTATATAACATAAAAAAATGATGCAGTTTAGTCTCTGTGCGAATTTCCGTATTAAAAGGATCATGCATGTTGAAGAAGCGAGTGAAGTGTGTAAGGATCGTGCCATATGGCGTTCGGTTCTCTCTGCCTACCCCGCTAGGGAAGTGGCGTGAAGTTTAGTTAGTTAGTTTGTTTTTAGTGAAATATCGCGAGAAAAATGTACTCTATGAGCGATCTAGCGCTGCGTGTTTTAATAGCTTAATTAGACGACAATTGTTAGTTTTAGCGCTGCAAATGCTGAAACACGCTCAGTCCATGCTTCGTGATAATATTTTTGTTTGACATAGCTTCTCTATACGTAGTAATAATAGCTCAATGTCTAAGGTCTTCTTTTTAAAGAAACTAGTCTTATAGTTGAAAGTCCAACATTGTCTCTTATCGAGAGTCGCTGGTAGGGCCCGATATGGATGAGCGAGCGCAGCCCGTGCGCATTACTCAGCGGCGACTGTCTGCAGATGCCCGTGCGGACGAGTTTACACGTATACATACATTTATAAGCAGTTTCAAAGGTATAACTGTTTCATATCAAACGTAATATAATTCTATATGTAGTCATATAGAACATACATGAATCGTTTAATTTCACTATGTACACGCACATAATAACGTCACGTCCGTAATCCTCGAACAGGTAGGCAGAGTCAAAGCAGGAAGTCTCTTTGACCGCATTCAGCCAAACAGGAAACTGGGCTGGGTTAGATGGAAAACTGTGAAAAGCAGTGACAAGTTGCCAGCTCGTCGCCTACACATTCACATACCCAAAACCTGATATACCATTAGTCGCCTTTTACGACATCCTAGAAAAAGAACATAGCTGGCACATTATTTTTAAGTCCCAGACCTAATATGGAACTTTCTCTATGTACATTATAAAAAATGTATATGATCTATTCGGTTTTTATACCGATTGAGGCCCGTGGAAATTTAATCGATTGGGGCCTTCGCTCAGTGACAGTATTCAATATCAGCGCTAGACCATAGAGAGCCTCCAATACTCATTCCTGCCACCTTATTGCATGCCATTGTTCAGTTTGTTTTGTAATTGACGATTATCATTATTTTATCCACAGAAAAATGTTGAGGTATCAACCTAAAATTAATTAAAAGTGCTGTTACATACACATACATATAATCAAATTAAATAATTCAAAAGTTGAAAAAAAAATCAGTTGATTTTAAGAGACTGGAAACGGCATTCTGCCAATATTTGCTTTCATGTTTCAAACTCATCTTTTAATTTATAAAAACAAACTTTTTAACAACAATAAATTTTCATATATATTTTTTTACCACGAAGATATCAGTAACCAGCAACTGTACTGCTGGCTTGATCATGTTGCCTCGCACGTTGCCAACCCTTTGTGGGATTCGCTGAGAATTGCCCGCGCAGGCAAAAGAGCTAACTAGCTTTTTAGGCGCCCTTTCGTCAGCAAAACCTGACTTTGTCGAAAATTCAGCCATATCACAAGTCTATCTATCTAGAGTCTAAATTAGCAGAAGCGTCACAAACGCTCACACCGCTTTTACGATACCAGCGAGTTGCGCTCGCTGCTCAGCGGGTAATAAAGGCTAGTCGTCTCTGAACACGTAATTTGTGATGCTTACTGCACAGACTGTATGTCATTTTGCCACGGTTCTATATTCAGCCAGTAGATAGATCGACAACAAATTTATTTGGATAAAGTATACCTACACATAACCAATTTTAAAATACATGGTCATCATCTTCCTAACGTTATGTCCCGTGTTTAGACGGGGTCCGCTTAGACCATGATCCATTTAGCGAGTCTGGTAATTACTTTGAAGCGACTGCTGGTCTGACCTTCGTAACCATAAGATAGGGGAACCAGACAATTTTTGGATCATGGTTACAAATCCAAATTTATTTGAATTTGCAGGTTTCATCACGATGTTTTCCTTCACCGTTGAGCTAGTGGTATAAACACGTAACATAGATTTGAAAAATCCAGAGGTACGTGCCAGGGTTTGAACCCGCACTCCTCGGTTAAGAAGCGCGTGTCCCTACCATTGAGCTACCACCGCTCATGCTTTAAAATACATGGTATTTAATCTATAATATAAAAATTGAATGTGTTGCTAAGCGCTAATCTCGAAAACAGCGGAACCGATTTCGCTAATTCTATTTTAGTTTTGTTTGTTATTATCAGGTGAAAGTTCTTATAAAAGAAAAAAATTGAAAAATTGCACAGCAAAAAATGGGTATTGAAAATCCGAGAACGGGGCGTTACGAAGTGCTCCAGGTCAGCTAGTATAAGAAATAAAAGGTAACAAAAATCAACGCCCACTTTACAAATAATTACAATAATTACAAATGCAGGGCATATGTTTCGTGTGTTGAACACGGACATTTGTACTCGAGTCATGGATGTTTATAAACATATTTAAGTATGTCTATCCGTTCACCTAGTTTCCATAAAAAATAAAAACTAACTAACTAACTAAACTTCACGCCACTTCCCTAGCGGGGTAGGGAATTGGGTATTATTCCATAAAAAATAATAAATTAATATCCGACTACATCACATACATTGATCTGACTCCGAGGTAAGTAGCTTAAAGGCGTGTGTGAAATCAATGAGTATTAATACAAACCGAGCACGACTCGGTAATGCACCGCTCGGCTGGGTGTCACGGTCCAGCGGGTTTTGTCGATGGCGTTTCAGTATTTGTATCTTCTGCTGATTTTGCACTAAGCTAGTTTGAAATTGTGGCGTCATTGGCAATTTCTGTGTAAAATGTGTTAATATTGGTTTTGAGATTCGATTCACAAAGTTACTGTTGGAATGTTTTGTTTCATTTTAATCATCTATATACTTTTTCCTAGATTTCCATCTAACCCACATTTATAATAATGTCCTCCTAACAGCTAACGGTCACGGCGGCCAATCTCAACGAGGATTAACGAACTGCGCAGAAGATATTATAGTGCATAAGTGTGTGCGCAAACACAGGTGCACTCTCTATTCCTTCACTCTCATAGTCCAGTCAGACGGCAATTCGACATTACCGGGGAAGTCAGGCGCAGGAACAACTGCTTGACGTGCTTTCCGAGGCACGGGTGTGATTAAACCGCCAACTTCCTGACTCCGGCCATAAATTTTTGGTCCAACCCAGGATTTAAACCTGGGACCTCTTGGTCCTTAGGCGGCGCATGCTACCACTAGACCAACGAAGCAGTCTGTAGGATATTTAGTAGTATATTTATTATATGTGTGTGTTTTACTCATAATAGATATTAAATGGATTTCCATCTTCATCATTCTGCAGGCTATAAATAATATTGTAAAGAGTGCGTTTGAAATCACTGAGCATTAATACGAACCGAGCACGACTCGGTAATGCACCGCTCGGCTGGGCGTCACGACCCAGCGAGTTCTGGCGATAGCGTTATGGCGATTGTGACGCGTCTGCTAAATTCATCGACATTGCGGTTTCATTAGGAATTTCTGTGTAAACTGTATCAATATTGGTTTTGAGATTCGATTCACAAAGCTGTTTTATATAATAGGAATTTATAGGAAAGTTTTATATAATTCGTGTGTTTAGTTTATATGTGTGTGGGAATGTTTCATATTACATTTGTGAGTTGTATTTTGAATTAAATTGAATTCTCCAGACTGACGCACCAAGTCCCTATTTACAAACTTAGCTTAAAAGCTTGTGCTATGGATACTACGTGAACGGATATATATATAAAGTACAAATGGCGGTAGAATCACTTATTTGTATTATTATGACAATTCATACGTGATTTTGTGGAGCCTACATGAATAAATATATTTCTATTTCTATTTCTAATGTACATATAGGGGATTCGATCCCGCGACCCTTGTGGCCTTAGTTTCGTTGCCAGGGTCTTTGACTACTTTTTCAACGGGCTGGATTAGTGTTTGTTTGCGTTGAAATAGCCAATTGTCACTACTTTTTCTCAATTTTTCATCTGACCCAACTAAATCCTGTGGGGATAAAATATAGCCCTTGTCACTCGCTGATAAAGTAGCTTTCCATTGGTGAAAGAATTATTCAAATCGGTCCAGTAGTTTCGGAGCCTATTCGATACAAACAAACAGGAAAGATTTGATTGTTATCTTTCCTCTTTATAATATTAGTATAGATAAACACAATGTACTTTTTTGTCCCATGTTGGTCTGGGGATTAAAAATAATGTGCCAACTGTGATTCTTGCCTAGCATGTCGTTTAAGGCGACTAATGGTATATTGGGTTTTGGGTATGTGATTGTGTAGGTGACGAGCTGGTCACTTGTCACAACTTTTTCACAATTTTTCATCCTAGTTTTAGTTTTGATTCAATGTGATTAAAAGGGGCTGCTGCCCCTTTGACTCTACCTACCCCTTCGGATTATGTGGAATATATAAGGTATATATATGTATATGTATTTCACCGTGTGGTCCATGTATTGTGCTGCTAACAATAACGGACTGAAGGATCCTCAATCTTGTGACGAGAAGATGGTAACCACTGGTCTTCTATACCATTTCGGATATCGTTACCATAGCAACAGCGCCTAGAAGTGCCCTGAAACGCCCCGAACGGGGTGTTTTTAAACTTCCCCCGTTCTCGGAATTCCGCTTAAAGTTGCTAATTTTAAAGCAGGTTAAGTTTGCCAAGTTAGGCGAACTACGTACAGGACCCTTCTCCTGCGCTGTATCAAGTTTTACTCCTAGCGAAGTTAAAATAAAAGTATACGTTTTGTAATAAGTTACCAGATAAAGTAATTCAAATGCCCGTTCATACATTCAAATCAGATATGAAATCATTTCTCATGAAAAAGGGCTGTTACAAAATTGAAGATATTTTTAAAGACAGGAATCTACAGTCTGCGCTCTAATTCTTGCATGGTCTACTCTACTATTGTAATGTATTACATTAATTGTATTTGAATTATATAAATTTGTAGAAGTAGATGATTAAGTAGCATTGTTATTGTATACATGGCGATTTAAAAGAGTAACTACCGAGTTTCTTGCCGGTTCTTCTCGGTAGAATCAACGTTCCGAACCTGGCGGTAGAATCACTTTTTTGTATTATTATGACTATTCATAAGTGCTTTTGTGGAGCCTACATGAATAAAGATATTTCTATTTCTAACGAAATTGTCAATAACTTAAATCGGATGGATGTGTGTTCTCTATGAGTCAAAAGGTGTTTTTAGATTTATGTAAGGTTTAATAAATATACAATAGTTGTTTTCTGAGACTTCATCCGGGTGAGATTGAAGAAAATAATATTTTTTTTTATATCCTATGTCTGTCTTCAAGGTCCAATCCATATAAATAATAATAATAATAATAATATCAGACTACATCACATACATTGTTCTGACTCCGAGGTAAGTAGCTTAAGCACTTGTGTTACGGATATCAGAATCAGTGGTATTACAAATATATACTTAAATATCAGATATTAACACCCAGACACAGAACAAACACAAGTATTCATCATACGAATGCTTGTCCTGGGTGGGGATCGAACCCACAACCCTTGGCGCATAGGGCAGGGTCACTACCAAATGCGCCATCGAGCTTGTCAATAATCTATATAAATGCTAAAAGTTACCAAAATCGGCTTAGCCGTTCTGATGTTGAAACTGAATATACACACAAATATATACACTGAGATATTTATAACATAAGTAAGTAAAAATTACCTTGACTTGAGTTTAGCTAAAAAGTTTATATGCTGGTATCTCTGCCCACCCCCCCGGGGATTTAATCCTACATAGACACACTAATTACTATACTTCACGACACTTCCCGGGGTAGGCAGAGATAATCGAACGCCATAATGGCACAATCCCTACAGACCTCACTCGCCTCGTCAACATTCATGATCCTTTTTATACAAGCTCTAGCTCTGGTAGGTGATCCTTGGCCCTCCGCGGCTCCTACATCCTTCCACTTTCGCATTGTATATCTGTTGAGGCAATCTTTCGTCATCCATTCTTTTCGAACATATTGGATCGGATATATTAACCATATTTCTATACAATATTATAAACAGGAGAGATTTAATTGTGTGTTTGTTTGTATTGAATAGGCTCCGAAACTACTGGACCGATTTGAAAAATTCTTTCACAAATGGAAAGCTACTTTATCAGCGAGTAACATAAGCTATATTTTTTCCCCGTATTCCCACGAAACCGCAAACTACGCGGGTAAAACCGCAGGGCGCTGCTAGTAAAGGATATATTATGTTTAAAAACTACACGAAGTTTATCGGACATCAAGAAACATATACGACTGCAATGATCTCGTGCGGAGCTAATTGTACTAAAGAACGGGAGCTGCATAAAAACCTGCAGCTACGTCATAAAGATGTCTGCTGCACTGGTACGGGCAGCAGAAACGAGACGCGCCCTCTAGCGGCATGTAGCGTCGGCATAAAAACTGAGAGTTCAGGGAAAAATAAATATATCGCTTTTGATCTTACGTTTTCAAAAAGAATGTGGCAAAACTCCATGTTTGTCTGGAACTGAAAGAATGTGCCAACTGTGTTCCTTGCCTAGCATGTCGTAAAAGGCGACCAATGGTGTGTTGGGTAATAAATAAATATCCGCTTAAATAACATACATTGATCTGACTCCGAGGTAAGTTGCTTAAGCACTTGTGTTACGGATATCAGAAACAACAGTGGTATTACAAATTTTTATTTAAATATTGGATATTAATACCAAGACACAGAACAAACACAAGTATTTATAAAACGAATGTTGGGGATCGCACCCACAACTCTTGGCGCATGGGGCAGGGTCACTACCGAATGGGCCATCGAGCCAGTTAAATGTAACTTTTATTTAAGGTTTTGTAAATATTATTTGGTCAATATATATTATGACACAAAACTTGAAATCGATTCTATTTATTAACGATTATGTACAAACAGTTGTCAGGTTTTGTATGTACTCAAAATAAGATTGTATATATATAATTTAAAAAATATTTTTTAACCCTGCATAAACAAAGATATTTTGAGTTAGAATTTAATGTCGGTTTTCTTTGTAAGGGTAGTCCTAGCCAAGTCACACCAGTCATGCCGAAACCAATGCGGCTTCACCGCGGTTCCACACCTAAAAGCACGTCTCTCATTTTTACTTTTAAAAGGAAATTTATAAAAGCTCAACCGGTCGTCGAACCTTGGACCGGGGCGTTTGGAACGGAACGGCTCGTCGCGAGTAAGTGACGTTCAGAATGGTCCCGGAGTGTCGGTGAATATTTGAGCATCACTCGGTACAGTAGTATAATAGTAGAAAGTAGGATACTTTAAGAGGTTTAAGTAATAAAATACTATAATCCCAAGGATTGTAAGAAAGGATAAGTGAATATTAAGCTACATAACATCACGCCTATAATCCCCGTAGGGGTAGGAAGAGTCAAAGGGGCAGCAATCCCCTTTAACCACATTCAGCCAAAAACAATACTGGGCTGGGATAGATGGATAATTGTGAAAAAGTAGTGACAAGTGGCTAGCTTGTCGCCTACTCAATCACACGCCCAAAATCCTATATACCATTAGTCGTCTTTCAATCCTAAGCTGTGGTCTTATTAATGACATTCAGCAAGTATTTTTTTACGTTCATTTCTACATTGTCGCTTCAATGTCATACTTTCCTTTAAGCTTAAGTAGGTACTCTTGATATGGAACTGCGATCGTCCCGTGTTAGTTAAGAACTCAAAATGATTGTACCATCTGTGTTTCTTGTCTAGCATGTCGTAAAAGGGGAGATCGAAAATGGAAAAGTTGTGGCAAGTGACTAGCTGGTGTTCCGCAAACTGTGTGCCGGGCACACCGGTGTACCGTGGTCATAAGGGGACATCCATAAAGTACGTCACACGAATTTCATGATTTTTTTATCCCCCCCTCGTCCTTGTCACAGCTGGTCACATTTGTGGGACTCCCCCCTCCCTAGTGTGACATCACATGTTTTGCAATTTTACATCCAGAAATTGTAAACTATTATGATTTATTAGATCTTGAAACGTGATGTCACGAAACTTAGGACCCCTCCCACCCCTTGTCACACCATGTCACACATCGTAGACCCCCTCCGTCCCCCTTTACGTGTGACGTACTTTACGGATGGCCCCTAAGTTGGTGTGCCTCGGAAAAATAAGGTTATGTTATAAAGCTGAATAAATAAATATTACTGTGTTGATTAATATTAAATGTTGATTAATGTTACCTAAAAACTGATTTTTCATTTATGGTGTGGTGTACCTCTAAAAAATTTTGTTATCTTAGGTGTACCTTGAACACAAAAAGTTTGCGGAACCCTGGCCTACACCATAACAAATAAATACATTATTGTCTCATGTTAGTGAATACGCCAACTGCGTTCCTTGCCTACCATGTCGTAAAAGGCGACCAATGGTATATCGGATTTTGGGTATGTGATTGTGTAGGCGACTAGCTAGCTACTTGTGACTACTTTGTCACAATTTTCCATCTGAATCAGCTTAGTTTTTTTCGGTTGAATGTGGTTAAAGTGAATTGCTGTCCCGTTGACTCTGCCTACGTGAGACTATGTGCGTGTTGTTATAAAAACATATAATAATAAAATTTGTTTATTTAACAGATAAATAATTACATTGACAATTACAGTGACTCCCACACTAGGCGATGCCTGCCACGTGGGAGTCAGAAATACAATGCAGCTAAAAATATTCAAATAATAATATGTGTGTCGTATATGTGTGTGTGTGTGCGTGTGTGTGTGTGTGTGTGTGTGAGATAGTAATCGAATTATCGATAAACGAATCAACTTTTTTTAAGTCCTAGATTAAACTGAGGTTAGGCACGTCTATACGACTTACACTGTACTATGCGACTCGTAACCAGTCTGGGCACGTGCGCGATGTGTTTGCGGATACTTTGTGCTCTGGCAGGGTAGTGGGTTCGCGTCTGCGGTGAGCCAGCATCTCACATTTGACAGCTAAAAGTGTGAACATACGCGATCGTACTGAAAGTATACATTGATGTGATTCGGAGGTAAGGAGCTTTAACTCATACATACATATCATCATGTAGTGCAAGGAGCAATAATCTCCTTAAAACAAATTTAGTTTCTTAGATTAAATGGAAAATTGTGAAAAGTAGCGACAAGTGGCTAGCTTGTCGACTTACTAATCACTAACCCAATGTGGTATATAACCGGTAGAATTAAAAAAAAAAAGTTGTCTTGTTGCCTGTTTTGAACCAGTAACTTTCGTATATGGGGCGTATACCTAGACCATTGAGCATCGAGTGACATCACAAGAAAGATAATGAGCCCAAATTCTAGATCTTGGTCTAAGCCGATCTCAATTAGGAACGGGATATAACGCTAGCAAAAGAAGAATTGATTCATTATATTTCATATATTTAAAGAACATCTTTCCACTTTATTAAAATTAATAGCTACATCAGATTCAGAAATTCCATATTAAACGCTCACAATTTCTTAATGAATTATTAAAAGTCGAAATAGAGACTATTTTGCTGCCACTTCGTCTAATAATTCGTAGTAAGCGAAGCATCACTTTTAATCTCAATATTGAGATGAGGACAATGTGAAACTACGCCATTTACCCTCTCTTTCGCACCTGCAACAATAACAGTCCCCTCTCACTCGCACTTCATAAATGCCGGCTATTTGTAGTGTTAGAATGGACAAGCCTTAGCAAATTAAATTATGTTGTACGCAGCCTAAGCATAATATAATTCCAGCTTCATGGAATGATATTATTGTAATACCTTGTGGAAATGGAAGCTGTAATATAAGTGGTAGAACGTGGAATAGCGTGGAATATTCCTGGATGTTTGGACTGCCAAAATCATCAATTCGTTAATGACAGCAGCTGGTATTTTCATGTATATGTAGTTATATAGTTTGTATTAAGACTCATACTTGTAGACTTTTTCCCGGTGTAGCCGGGTAGCGGTGGTGGCTCAATGGTAAGGACACGCGCCTCTTCACCGAGGAGTGCGGGTTCAAACCCGGGCATGTACCTCTGGATTTTTAAAGTCTATGTACGTATTTATACCACTAGCTCGACGGTGCCTTCACCGTCGAGCTAGTGGTATAAATCATCAAAACATCGTGATGAAACCTGCAAAATCAAACAACTTTGGATTTGTAACCATGATCCAAAAATTGTCTGGTTCCCCTATCTCAGGGTTACGAAGGTCAGATCGGCAATCGCTGCTATGTAATTACCAGACTCGCTAAATCCTGGATCATGGTCTAAGCGGACCCCGTCTAAGCACGGGACATAACGCTAGGAAGATGATGACTTGTAAGCTTTTTCCCATGTCCCATGTTGGTCTGAGACTCAAAAATACTATACCAACTGTTCCTTAGCTAGGAGCGTAATGCATAAAAATACCCAACATAACATCACACCCGTAATCCCCGAAGGGGTAGGCAGAGTCAAAGAGGCCCCCTTAACCACTTTCAAAAGTAAAACTGGGCTGGGTTAGATGGGACATTGTGAAACGCAGTGACAAGTAGCTAGCTCGTCGCCTACACAATCACATACCCCAAACCCAATATACCATTAGTCGCCTTTTACGACATGCTAGGCAAAGAGCACATTTGGCACATTATTTTCAAGTCTCAGACCAACATGGGACAAAAATACCCTTTTATGTCTTTTGCGGATTAAACTTTAAACATCACTGCTAGTGTACCACGGGTTTAATAGTCAAAGTCTATACATATACGAAGACCCAATACAAGCCACCATCAGTCACACGATAAATGACCTCCCTAGCTTCCGATTACGAGCGCGTCTCGCAGGTGTCGACATCGATACGAATTAATCGATAGTCATTAGTTAGGCGCATCACTAGTTATGGTGTGTTCGACTTGTCGGGGCTCGTGTGACCAGTTTTGTACGGTAGAACGGGACATGATTGTATGATCTCACATATAGTGGCTGGCATTGTGTTATGTGTGGCAATGATATTATAAATAATGCCTGAAATATATCGTAGGACATAATGTATTGGGGAAGAGGTTAATCCTTTCAAAGAAGTCAAGCCCTCCCCCCCCCCTCCCTCGAAGGCATCTCTATCTAGAAAGGCTTATTATACTATAGAATATTTTTTAAGTGACAAATATTTGCAATTGCTATTATACATATTTACTTTTTTTAGATTTGTCTAGCATAGTAGCTTAACAATATGATAATTGTTATTGATACTTATTGTAAATTTGGCGATGAAAAAAGTAACTATCGAGTTTCTTGCCAGTTCTTCTCGGTAGAAGCTACTTTCCGAATCTGGTGGTAAATTTTCATTTTCATTTGTATGTACTGACGATTTATAAGTGCTTATTTGAGCCTACGTAAATAAAGATAATTTCATTAATTAATTCATTTATTCATCTATACACTACTCTAAAAATGGGTCCCGCCAGAATACCAGCGCGCTCCTGCGGCGGTAATTATATTAATGTTAACTTAAGAATAAGTATTTTTTTCTACCCTTCACTCTGAATTATTATTTCTTGCTTTCTCGAAACAACTGGAGCCCTTCACAACCCCTTCTGACGTCCTGGGAGCGCCTCAGAACCCACGGAGCTAGCATTCATACCGGCTGAAACACCACCACAAGCCCTTAGGTTACAGCCTGACGCCGCAGGAGCTTAATGCTGAGGCAGGGATCCAACTGGCGCCAATCTGTAGCTCTTTGTTTGTCGATTTTCCTTTTTTTGTACTATTTTGTCCAAATGTTGTTAAATATTTGTTTACCTGTGTAAGTTTTGATAATTGTGCGTCCATTAAATATTTCTTTCTGTCTTTCTTTCTTACCAATTTCTAAAATACCTTTAACCTTTTTACATGGTAGCAATACCACAGGTTACTTAAAAAGTTACTTGCTCAAAATAGACAATTTTGCGTCTAAAGACACCGACTGAAAAACCAGACTGTCCGGTTCAAAACAAGATTTATGGTCACATCAGCCATTGTATAAGTCATATGAAGTATACTTGCGTATCAGAAACATAATATATGTGTGGATATACGTATCCTGGACAACAAAGTAAATACCAGACAACATCCCATACCTTGATCTTACACAAAAAAAACTATTGTGAATGGAAATCAACGACGGTACCACAAACACCCAGCCTCGAAACAAACACCTGCTTCATTAACACCTTTTGGTTTCAGTGGTGGGATCGAATCCGCGACCCTTGTCTTTGACGCGAAGTGACACCATTGACCATTACGTTATCAACGCTGGATGCGGCTACATATGGCTTAGCGTTGTGTCATGGATGTTTATTGCTGTGTATATTATTTATAAGTCTATATGCATATATTTATCATTATTATTATTAAGAGCGGTGGTAGCACGGCACGTACCTCTGGATTTTTTCAAATCTATGTACGTATTTATACCACTAGCTCGGCGGTGAGGGAAAACATCGTGATGAAACCTGCAAATTCAAACAAGTTTGGATTTGTAACCATGATCCAAAAATTGTCTGGTACCCCTATCTTAGGGTTGCGAAGGTCAGATCGGCAGTCGCTTCAATGTAATTACCAGACTCGCTAAATCCTGGATCATGGCTAAGCGGACCCCGTCTAAACACGGGACATAACGCTAGGAAGATGATGATTATCATTATTATTATTATTAGTAAACATCTTAACAGAAGATGATGTTAGGAGCCATAAAAACTGTAGACCTTACATGAAAAGGAATATGAATATTGAAGAAGCAAGTGATGTGTGTAAGGATCGTGCCATATGCGCTCGGTTCTCTCTGCCTACCCTCTAGGGAAGTGGTGTAAAGTGATACTGACAGACAAACTAGCCAGTTTTGCAATTATACAGTACACACATACATAGATACCATCACACTGAAATTTTTGAAGGGGTAGGCAGAGTCAAAGGGATAGCAGGCCCCTTTAACCACATTCAGCCAAAAATAAAAAGGCTGGGTTAGATGGAAAATTGTGAAAAAGTGGTCACAAGTGGCTAGCTTGCCCCCACACAATTACATACCCAAAACCCGATATACAATTAGTCGCCCTTTAGGACATGCAAGGCAAGAACCACAGTTAGCACATTCTATTTAAGTCCCAGACCAACATGGGGCAAAAAATAATGACTAAGAGCTAGCTCGTCGCCTAGATAATCATAAACCCAATACTGTCACTGTTATTCAGTATCCTAGGAACATAAGAGTACGTTCGCCCAAATTCCGAAAAAAAAAAATCGCGCAAATAAATAAAAAGTATCTTTTTTAGTGCTTTTTATAGTGCAGTTTACTGAAAATTGTAACCATTTGAAATTTCCGGATGGCTAAACCTTCTCAAAAATTCTGATCGGTAACGAACTTAATATACCTCGGTGATGAAAATATTCTTATGTCGTATAAGGCGACTAATGGTATATGGGGTTTTGGGTATGTTATTATGTAGGCGACGAGCTAGCCACTTGTCACTACTTTTTCACAATTCTCCATCTAACCCAGACCAGTTTTATTTTTGGCTGAATGTTATTTACGGCCTGCTGTGCCTATTACTCTGCCTACGCCATCGGGGATTACGGGCGTGAAGTTATGTATGTACGTATGTATTATGAGTAAAACTGACATGGTGGACAACTAAAGAGTCAAGCCCCTTTCTCTGAAAAGAACTTAAACTAACAAACTAGGTACTTCTGTTTAAAATGCCTATCCGATGAAAAGACGACTCGATTAAAATGACGACTCGATGAAATGACGACTCGATGAAATGACGACCCGATAAAATGATGACTCGATGAAATGACGACCCGATAAAATGACGACTCGATGAAATGACGACTCGATGAAATGACGACTCGATGAAATGACGACTATATGAAATGACAGCTCGATTTTACTTATAGTTAAATGTGGTTTAAAGAGCTTATCGTTCCCTAGACTTTTCTTTTGGGTAGTGGGTGTGATATATTTGTATTGATTCTACAGGCAATTGAACCTAGAACCTTCAGCTTCAAAGTTGGCTAACTAAACTCCACTAGTCATTAAATACGATCCCCTTCGCATGCTATCGCTCTGAAATCAAAGCAAGCGCATTTGAAGGCATCGTGGTTTGTGACGTCAGAAGTCACGATCAGACGGCAGACAGGCGGTTCTCTATCCATCGGAGCAAGTCGGTTCTCGGATGTGTCTGAGCCACTGCAGAAGCTTGTTAATTGGATGTAGAGCTTTGAGACTCAAATGTCAGTATCGTTGTTGCTACTACGATAGTTACAGTTTTGATAACAGTTTTATACTATACTATTTATACATGTAGAAAACTCAGACAATATAATGGAAAAGTGTCAGCCAGTTAAATCATCCAGTCTAACGTTCCAATAACTATTTAAATTAATTACAGCGATAACATACATCTGTCCTATGTTGGTCTGGGACTCAAAAATAATGTCCCAACTGTTTCCTTGTCTAGCACGTCGTAAAAGGCGACTAATAATGTATTAAGAATTGAGTTTGTGATTGATGTAGGCGACGAGCACTACGTTTTAACTATTTTCCAACTTACCCTAACAATTTTTTTTTGGCTAAATGTGGTTTAAGGAGTTTCGGAGGAGTTTTCCTTCGGGGATTGCGGGCGTGATGGTATGTGTGTAGGATATGGGGTTACAAGAAAACTGAACTCTTCTCGGTGATATAATTGTATTCATATCATACCTTTTAACTTAATTATTTACAAAGCGTCATTCGTCGTACGTGAAAGTTTTTGGCAGCCTAGTGCCCGGGCTACTGTTCGTGTTCATATACCAGATAGACTGCTGCAGCCAGGCTGCGGTAGCCTGGCTGCCTAGTGCGCGGCCTGTCTAATTCGTTTCGTCGTTTCTAACAGACTCCCCTCTTGCGCTCCTTCACTCATTTGTCGCATCTCATTCTTTCGTTCATTTGCCTTACGTTCCATTTTTCTCAACACCCACATATATGTATGTAATTCTGTATAAAATAAAATCACAACCGTATATATATATATATATATATATACCCTAGTAGGCATTGCAATCTAGCGGTATTTTTTTTGCTTCCAGCGTCATGAGCTAAAATTATGCTGAAACCAGTTGGATTGCTTGATCCAGCATTCCAATTTCTACATATGGATTGAAATTCAGCGGCATTGAACCAGAACATGTCGGTAGAGCTGGCACAGCTAATATTGTGCTGGAACCAGCATTGCAATTCCTATCACCCAATCATGGGGTAGGTAATGTTCTTAAATAAAATAAAACCCCCTAGTTCTATAGCTTTCATAGCAAATAATAATAATAAATAATAAAAAATTCCCCAGACTGACACTCCAATTCCCTAGTTCCAAACTAAGCTTATGCATGTACTATGGATACTAGGTGAACGGATAGACATACTTAAATACGTTTATAAACATCCATGACTCGAGTACAAAATCCTTGTTCATCACACGAAACATTTGCCCCTAGCGGGATTAGAACCCGCGACCCTTGGTTTCGTGGCCAGGGTCTCTGACAACTCGACCAACGGGCCAGTCCAAATACTTGTATTATGGGCACTTGGAAACGGATAGTTATAGGTATTTACATAATTACGTTTTTTATAAACATCCATGACTCGAGTAGAAATGTCCGTGTACATTACTATTACAAAAAATATATATCTGATTTTACTTCCACCAAACCCATCAAATTAGAGAAGAAATAATAGTTTTAGCGTAGCCATATGCACTTTATACAAAACATAACATCACGCCCATAATCCCCGAAGGGGTAGGCAGAGTCAAAGGAGCAGCATATCCCTTCAACCACATTCAGCCAAAAATAAATCCGGGCTGGGTTGGATGGAAAGCTGTGAAAAAGGAGTGACAAGTGGCTAGCTCGTCGCCTACTCAGTCACACACCCAAAAGCCCGTAAACCATTAGTCGCCTTTTAAGACATGCTAGGCAAGAACCACAGTTTGCACATTCTTTTTTTTTGTCCCAGATCGTCATGGATCAAGTCCCAGACCAACATGTGACAAATTTTATACAATTAGGAAAAAGAAGGTAAGAATCTGTGACAGAAGAATTCATCACAAAAACATTTGCCCACAGCAAGATTCGAACTCGCGGCTCTTGGTTTCGCTGAGCGGCCAAGGTGTCCTGAAAGTTCCGACCTTGCTTTGTACTCACAAGTTTCCCAAACTCACTTACCTGAAACAATGTGCTGAAACTGATAACAGAAATTCCTCAAGTAGTCTTGAGATCTCCATCTTGAGAAGCCACTTCAAAAGCTGTAGAGACCGCCTAAGTACCCAAGTGAATTACAATTGAAATTATTGGTTGACTAGACTCTGCGTATGGGTATGTTTGGGTAGTCTTTAAAATGAAATCTATCAATTTGACTAGCTCGATGGTGCATTCGGTAATGATCCTGCCCCATGCGCCAAAAGTTGTGGGCTCGATCCCCACCCAAGACAAACATTTGTGTGATTAAAAATTGTGTTAATATCCAATATTTATTTGAGTATATATTTGTAATACCACTGTTGATTCTGATATCCGTAACACAAGTTCTTAAGCTACTTACCTCGGAGTCAGATGAATGTATGTGATGTCGTTGGATAGTTATTTATTTAACTAAAGAGTTATTTCATCCTGTGAGAGAAACTGTGATAGGATGATGGTGACTTATCTCACATGCGAGAGATGATGGATAAAATCGGGGCACAAGTCCGTGTCAAGATTTTTCAAAATGTATACTTACATACGTAAATTATACGTATTATTCCACTTGCTCTGTAGAGTTATTCCAATTCTAATCCATAGCATTCTGATCCACAAGGGTTTCGTTTTATTGTATGTATCTCAATTTTTTTTTTTATAAAATCTCAGTTTATTTATTTTCCCGTGGGAATACGACCATATTTCACGATTGAGATTACAAAAAAAAAAATTGCGTATTTTTTCTTCTGTTCAACAAACTAAGAATAATGAAGATACAGTGCGTTAAAGTACCGCGTGACGTCACTAGGTACGTAAAATTATACCGTCCAAGTGACTTAAAGCGTCCCATTCCAGATCTTTGTAATTTTTCGAGTATTAGATAAAGCAGAAAATACGCATTCAATATTTTTTGAATTATAACTTACGGACTATACAATTTTTTTAGGTAAAATACTCCATTGTAAGTGGTGCCAAATGGCTCGCCTATAAACTTACAAACCCAACACTTAATTTACGATTAGTTGGCACATTATTTTTGAGTCCCAGATCAACATGGGACAAAAAAAAATATTTGTATATCTATTTGAACAACGAATAATATTTACAGTTGCCCATCTCTAACAGTAAAGCTATGCACGTAATTAAAATCTATTAGTTACTGAACTGAAATAGTATAATTGGTCACTACAAATTTAAACAATAAGATATCGAGTAATTGGTCTAGTTTGTTAACATTGAAGGTTTGACTTGGAGCCGTGAGATGAATGGAGCCATTGAAATACTAAGTTAATTTCTGGAAACTTAAATATATTTGCGACTAGCAGCGCCCCGCGTTTTTACTCGCGTAGTTCCTGTTCCCGTGGGAATACGAAAATAAAATATAGCCTATATTACTTGCTGATAAAATAGCTCTCCATGGGTGAAAGAATTATTCAAATCGGTCCAGTCGTTTTAGAGCCTATTCAATACAAACAATCAAATCTTTAACTTCAGAAAAATTAAAAAAACAATTAAAAAAATCTAAATGTAGATTACCTTCGCACGACTGTGAGGGAAAACATCGTGAAGAGACTAATGTATTTAAATAACTATAGATTTGAAATCATGATCTAATTTAATTGCTTTGTCTTTATGAAAGTCAGGTTCGACAGCGGTCTTTTAAAAGGAATGCGTAGAATGTAAGTAGCAAGTTCCTGTAACTACTCTTAGTCAAAAATTAAAATGAGTCAGTTAGAGGGAGAATTTAATAAGAAGTGAACAGTGGCTAGCCCGCTTATAAAAACCAATGGAGTTATTTATTCAAAAAATATGTATAGTCCGTAAGTTAAATTATAAAAAAATATTGAATACGTATTTTTTGCTTTATCTGATACTCGATAAATTACACAGAGACAGCGCTTCGAAAATCTGAAATTGGGCGCTTTACGTCACAAACGTCATGCGGTACTTTAATGCGCTGTATCTTAAGCATATTTTTTTGTAATTCCAATAGTAAACTATAAAAAAAATAGTAATAAAATTAAATGAAATTACCTTTATTTATAGGTTCGTTCAAGATGCGTCTCAAAAAGTACTTACTCGAACAGCAGATAGCACTCACTTAGCAGCCGGACTGTTACTTTACAAGTACAAGTTCATGCATACGCACACATTCACACACACTCACGTGCACACACCAACACATAGAGTATACCTTATATATCTGACACATATAAACACAATGCCTCATCGTCGTCTGTCATTAATTACTTTTCTTTATAGATCTTATTTTGTTTGTTTTGTTTAGTTTGAGTTTTACGAAGTATACTTACTTAAGTTTGCGTGACCGCTGACGCCCCCTCGTCGCCTGGTCTCACTGAAAACCAGCGTCTTGGTGATTTATCGTCACCTCGACACATGCTGAGTGGGCGCCATTTTGGTCCTATATTACTAATTGTTTGTTTTTTTATTTTATTATTTTCTATATGTATTTACTTGATAAGTGATATAGACCAAATAAACTATTCTTATTCTTATTCTTATTTACGTTAGCTTAAATAAGCACTTATAAATCGTCAGTACATACAAATGAAAATTTACCACCGGATTCGGAAAGTAGCTTCTACTGAGAAGAACCGGCAAGAAACTCGTTAGTTACTCTTTTCATCGCCAAATTCACAATAAGTATCAATGACAATTATCATATTCTTAAGTTACTATGCTATACAAATCTATAAAAGGTTATTATGTAGGTATAATAGCAAAACGGACCAGTAAAAAAATAAAAATTGCCTATTAGTAATTAACGCCCCAAAAATAACGCTTACAAACAATATTGCCAGTCTTCCATGAAGCACAAGCATTTATGTTCTCACATTAAACATTTTTTCGCGACAGAAATAATAAAACATCATAAAAATACATCCAAAACAATTTGGTCGGGCGGGGACGTTTGAAATATGGCTAAAAAAGTTTTAGGTATTAAAAACTTTTCGTTTCGACGGAGCAACCCCTACTAAGTATAGGGGGTAGCAGGTGTGATGTGATATCGAATAGAGTTCAATGAAAACATACATACTATTTCTCCCGCAATTCCCTAAGGGGTAGACAGAGTTTAATGATTTCGCCTAGAGCCTGCAAAGGTTAACTATCTGAGGTCTCATAAATGTCTACTAGTAGGAGCCTCGCAAAGATATACTGCCCAGAAACTCGTAGTCTTGCAAGATTTACTACCCAGGGCCTCACAAAAGTGTGCTGTTCGGGGCCTTGCAAAGAACCCTGACAAAGACATTCCCCAGTGATTTCCAAAGATCTACTGCCCAGGGCCTCACAAATATATACTGCTTGGGCCTCACTATGCCAAGGCCGGTGTTAGCACCCCGAACCAAGGTTAGGGGCTATTTAAATCAGGCGGCGGCATTATCCGCGCACTATGCTCGCGCGAATACCGCTGTTTGCTTTTTGCATCCTGTATATTGCATTCTGCCCATCGCTGCTGGATTAAGGAGGATTTGCTAATATGGCACTTATATTAATCTATATGGGATGCGAGTACGAATAGTCAGATTGTGGTTTAGTGTTGAAGCGAATGTTGTCAAGGTTGATACCTGGATGGGTGACCAAAATTTTAAAATTTACTGGCTTCTTTTTCTGCCTCGCCTTATCCCGTTACGCGGGGTTGGCTTTCCCAATCATGCGACGCCATTTGCTTCTCTCTAGAGCGTCTTGTTCGTGGAGTCCCAACACCTTCATGTCCAACTGAAAATTTATTGGCTGATGGATACAAATTCTCTTGTAGGAATTAGCTACAAGCTTTGCGACAATGTGGCTTATTTTGAATTTTAATAGCGGTGATAGTTCGATGACAAAGACATGCGTCTCTCATGGGAGGTGTGTGAGTGCTAGTTTGAGGGTACTTCTGTTAATATCCCCTCATAAGTACTCATTTAATTCACCGTGAATGCAGATATAGGTTATAAACTATAAATAAAGATTTTCCTTATAAATAGACCTTTTAAAAAATAATTTCAAATTAATACTTTACATTTAACCATAACAACTCAAAGAGATTTAAAACTATAATAATAATTCTCACTTTCTTATGATAATATTATGATCATCTCAATATTATAAAGAAGAAATATTTGATTGTTTGTTTGTATTGAATAAGCTCCGAAACTACTGGACCGATTTAAAAAAATCTTTTACTAATAGAAAGCTACTTTATCAGGGAGTAACATAGACTACTATTTTATCCCCGTATTCCCACGGGAACGGAAGCAACACGGGTGAAACCGCGGGGCACTGCTAGTATCTTATATAAAATGTTAGACTATTTAGAGTCCCTCGCCTGATTATGGACCGTAATTTTAGGATGAAGACTATATTGGCCTCATAACAAAACCACGCAAGTCCACAATCACAAAAATAAACTCACAATGAAGCATATTTGTTAAAAACCTCGAGACTCGTTGAGGACTCCTCATTAGAGGAGACTCGGCGGCGGAGTACTGTTATAAGTAGTTTTGCCAATAAGAAGGAAGAAATAACCGGGACACAATATAGACAACACTCGTATTGGTTGTAACAACTAGGGATGGGGTTGTGTCGATAATAAACGTCGGTAACGCAAAAATACTTTGCATCAGTTTGACTTACTGCGCTGTAAGGTTTTAAGTTAACCCAATATTGCATCATAAATACAAAAAGAATTGAAAAAGAAGTTACAAGTGGCTAGTTCATCACCATCACATAACCAAAGTCAAAGTCAAAGTCAAAATACTCTTTATTTCTATAGGTTTGAAGCAAACACTTATAAATCGTCAATTCAATAGGAAAATCAACTAATAATATGAATCTACCACCGGTTCGGAATGTTGCTTCTACCGAGAAGAAACCGGCAAGAAACTCGGTTAACCCAATATTGCAACATACATCATATATAACATCACGCCCACAATCCCCGCTGTCCCTTTGGCTCTGCGTCAAAGGGACAGCGGGCTCCTTTAACAGCATTCAGCCTAAAATAAAACTAAGCTGGGTAAGATGGAACATTTTGAAAAAGTAGTTACAAGTGGCTAGTTCGTCGCCTACACCATAACATACCCAAAACCCGATATACCATTAGTCGCCTTCTACGACATGCTAGGCATGAACCACAGTTGGCACATTCTTTGTAATTCCCAGACTAACATGGGACAATTGCGTCATAGCGTTAAAAATTAAGTGTAAGTCCTGAAGTGTCAGGCGCGCCACTTCAGGACTTTTAGAATTGGTATAGAATCTCCCCGGTTCTGCGCAGTAGCATGTACCAGCATATTTTTTAAGAAATATATTGATATATTTAGCAAACTTAAATGAGTAAACAGAGCCATATTTAATTTTTTTTTAGGGGCCCCAAATGATTTTTAGTCATAGTGTCGAGGGCCGCAAGCAAAACTTATTTAGGTCTGCATTAAAAAGTAATTCAATAGAAAATACATACACACATACATACATAATATCACGCCCATAATCCCTGAAGGGGTAGGCAGAGTCAAATAGTTTACAATAAATTTGTAACTTCAGATGGGCCCATGACAAAGGCCCATCGGGCCGCATGCGCAGTTTGAGTATAGTTTAGTTACCGCAATGGCGCAGCTCAGTATAACGCATCTCTGTAATTCTATATGTCTATCAGTTTTTGGGCTTTTGTGTATTAACCCTAACAATTCAGTTCCTTTTAATATGTAAAAAAGAGAAGGATTCTAATTCATTTGTAATTATATCGATGATCTTATATCGAGCGATAAGTATTTGACTGCGTCAGCATGAGAAAGTAATTGTTAAAAATAATCATTTTTTTGCATCATTCGTTAGTCTAGAGAAGAACTCAAATATACCATTAAGAATCACGAAGTCATCCTTAAGACACATAAGGAACGAAATTAATTTGTGTTTTTCGTTATTTCGAGCTGAGCTACTCGATATACGGTAACCAATATGGATTTCTAACGCTCTTGCGCTACATTAAACATACAAATGTTATTAGTTATGTCCTCATCTTCTTAGCGTTATGTCCCCTGCTTAGACGGGGTCCGCTTAGATTATGATCCAGGATTTAGCGAGTCTGGTAATTAATTACATTGAAGCGACTGCCGATCTGACCTTCGTCATGATTACAAATCCAAAGTTTTTTGAATTTGCAGGTTTCATTACGATGTTTTCCCTCACCGTCGAGCTAGTGGTATAAATACGTACAGATTTGTAAAATCCAGAGGTACGTGCCCGGGTTTGAACCCTCATTCCTCGGTTAAGAGGCGCGTCTTCTTACCATTGAGCTACCACTGCTACTAGCTACCACCGCTACTTATGAGTTACATATGTCCTATTAAATTAAAATAGACTTTCTTTTTACATTGGCATACATTTTTTTCTTTTTACAATGGAATTTATCGAGAGTTGCTATATCGACATCGTCACATCACTACCCACGCTCAAAGAACGCACGACAATATAAACTAGTTGACAAGCTAAGCCGGAGTGTACCGGGAGAAATATACTACAATATTACTTATTGAACACTTGAGATGTGGAGATAAAGTTGACGCCTCACTCCATGCTTCTTCAGTTCGAGCATACTTTTGATAATGTACTTGCTGTAATGTAACTTTTATATAACGCTGTTGGTTTTCAAATAAATAAATAAAAATACCTATTGATTTTAACTAACTTCCGAAAATAGGAAATGTATTCGTTGGAAGTTTTTTTAAAACCTATATATGATATTTCCCATTGTCCAATGTTAGTCTGGGACTTAAAAGTAATGTACCTACCAATTGGGATGTTGGCACCATTTACATTTAAAAAAAAAACTACCTAACTAAACTTTACGCCACTTCCGTAGCGGGTAGGCAGAGAGAACCGAACGCCATATGGCGCGATTCTTACACACCTCACTCGCCTCTTCAACATTCATTTACATTTAGTACTGTAATATAAATTCCGTAAAAGAAAGTACCGTAGTATGTTGTAAAACCCTATTTATTTATTCATTGACTGGCCCTTAGGTCGAGTGGTCAGAGACTCTGGCCACGAAACCAAGGGTCGCGGGTTCGAATCGCGCTAGGGGCAAATGTTTCGTGTGATGAACATCGACATTTGTACTCGAGTCATGCACATTGTATTTATAAACGTATTTAAGTATGTCTGTCCGTTCACCTAGTATCCATAGGATAAGCTTTAAGCTTAGTTTAGAATTAGGGACTTGGTGTGCCAGTCTGGGGAATTTATTATTATAAATAATACTGGAAATAAGATGGTACAGTATCTATTCCCGCTCCTACTGAGTTCCGCGCCTAACTAATTTGAAGCACCGCAGGAGTCGCGGACGTAACGAGGAATTGATTCGAAGAGGATCACGAGCGCTCCCCAGGGATCTCTATTTGCGAGCTGGTCTGTATCATCGCCTTGCGTATTATAAATAATAATAATAAATATCAGACGACATCACATACATTGATCTGACTCCGAGGTAAGTAGCTTATGCACTTGTGTTACGGATATCAGGCATAACAGGGGCATTAGAATTATATTGTTAAATATTGGATATTAACACCCAGACACAGAACAAAAACAAGTATTCATCACACGAATGTTTGTCCTGAGTGGGGATCGAACCCACAACTCTTGGCGCATGTTGATTCTGATATCCATAACACAAGTGCTTAAGCTACTTACCTCGGAGTCAGATCAATGTATGTGATGTCGTCGGATATTTATATTTATATTTATTTAAACCATGGGTCGCGGGTTCGAATTCTGCTAGGGGCAAATATTTCGTGTGATGAACATTAATATTTGTACTTGAGTCATGGATGTTTATAAACGGATTTAAGTATGTCTATCGGTTTACCTGGTAGGTATCAAGCACAAGCTAAAGCTTAGTTTGGAATTAGGGAATTGGTGTGTCAGTCTGGAGAATTTATTTATTTATTTATTTACTTAAAGTTTTTCTTATACCGATTCCTACGAATAATATTTCTAATACCTATCTAGGCGGTTGGTTTTCATATTAAACAATAAAGGCACATATTTATATTTATTCCACATTACAGTTATTTGTTCATGATAAAATTAAATGTAAATGTGTATTTATCCATATCGATTATAACGTACGCAGTATTCACATAAGAACATACATATCTAATTCGATTAATGATCTAATAGTAGAATCGGAATCGTCATACATTCGAGCATCATTCAAACATTACTAACTCATCTGTCACTGAGCTGTCAAAAAGAAATTCTTAAAGTGGACACAGTATAATAATTAACAGAAAGTGATTTTAGGAGTCATAAAAACCGTAGAGCTTGTATGAAAAGGATCATGAATGTTGAAGAGGCGAGTGAGGTGTGTAAGGATCGTGACATATGGCGTTCGGTTCTCTCTGCCTACCCGCTAGGGAAGTGGCGTGAAGTTTAAGTTTTATTTTAGCAAGTTTCAACGCTTGTTCTTTTTTAAATCTAGTTTAGTGGATACGGCGTGGCGAACGCTGAACGCGTAGTATTCTTCGTAGACACGGTATTTATTGAGGAGTCGCAGTTAACCTGTCGCAGACGTGTGTAGTTGTCAATAACTCGACGCTTGCGAACGGTAGACGTGTGGAGCCGGCATAACTTAATAAAATATTTTTAAAGATACATATATACCATCTTGTCAGTTATCTCTGAAGTCGTAGGCAGAGTTTGAAGAGCGATGAGTTCCTTAAACTACATTTAGCAAAAACATTTGTTGGGTTATATGGATAATTGTAAAAAGTGACAATTGTATAATCAATATAACACTTGATATACAATTAGGCTATTAATTTTAAGGGTGGGGGTGAGACGAAAGCTGAACACCTAGTATTCTTCGTAGACACGGTATTTATTGAGGAGCGAGTCGCAGTTAACCTGCCGCAGACGTGTGTAGTTGTCAATAACTCGACGCCTGCGAACGGCGAAGGTATGGAGCCGGCATAACTGTTAAACTTTTTTTTTAACATGCAGACATATCATCACGCTCGTAATCCCCGAAGTAGAAGGCAGAGTCTAAAGAGCGATAAGCTCCTTAAACCGCATTTAGAAAAACATTTAGTTGGGTTATATGGACAAGTAAGGACAAGTGACAAGTCGTCGTCCGCATAATCACAAACTCAACACTTAATATACTATTATGCTATTAAGTTTAAGGGGGTAGGACGGAAGCTGAATACCTAGTATTCTTCGTAGACACGGTATTTATTGAGGAGCGAGTCGCAGTTAACCTGCCGCAGACGCCTGCGACATAACATTGTATCTTTTTTTTTAACGACTTCAAATGTGGGGGAAGTTTATACTAGTTTTTATTCGTCGAAGCGGTGGCTGTACTTATGGTTTTCAACCGACTAAGTAGAAAATAGGTTTTATTTAAGGTTTTATGTGTACAGGTCACTCGGTGCAATAATTAAAGTTTATTGGATTTCGGCTTTGTGATTATGTAGGCGAGCTAGTCACTTGTCACTACGTTCTTTCAATTTTTCATCCAGTCTTTCACTATGTTTTTGGGTACATGTGGTTTAATAAATTTTTCGTTCTTACATCTTTTCTTACCCTTTCGGAGATTGCAGGCGTACCGGTATGTATGATGCAAACATTGACTGCGTCGTTGGTCTGGTTATATGCGCTGCTGACCAAGAGGTCCCGAGTTCAATTTCTGGGTCGGGCAAAATTTGGGGCAGGGTATTTCAATATTAAAATTTCAGTAACAGCCCTGAGTCAGGAAGTTAGCGGTTTAAACATCCCCATGCTTTGGAAAGCACGGTAAGCCGTTGGTCCTGCGCCTGACCTCTCTCCGGTAATGTCGAATTGCCGTCTCACCGGACTATCGAGGTAAGGAACGAAGACTGCACCTGTGTTTGCGCACACACCTGTGCACTATAATATCTCCTGCGCAGTTGGCTGCCGTGATCGATATCGGATTGGAGGACATTATTATGTTTGCATATATGAAATTGTAAATATATGGTAGATAAATTGTCAAAATTCTTCAATAAATCTATACGAATATTATAAAGAGGAAATATTTGTATTTTTGTGTGTGTGTATGTTTGTAATGAATAAACTTCGATTTCAAAAATTCTTTTACCATTGGTAATTTACATTATCCGGAAGAAACATAAGCTATATTTTATACCCATATTCTTACAGGAACGGGAACTATGCGGGTGAAACCGCGGGGCGCTGCTAGTAAGCGATAAAGAACATTAAAAAGGAACTAAGTAGGTACTTCTTTTTGACAAAAACTGTTAATAAAAAATAACGTTACAAGTAGACGAATTGTAATAAAACAATGACGTAACTAGCTGTCAGATCCAGCAGACGGAGCGGCGTGCGCGCATCAACGTCGTACACAGCGCACGGGCGCAGCGCGCTGTGTTCGTAGCGACTCGTGCGCAGGATGTTCTTGCATAGCCGCCTTTCTTTAGCTGAAATGGAATTAGACAGAGTTGCTTAAGAGATAGTGTTCATTATATTTCTAGAGTTGTATCTAGTTTCAGTTGATTGTGTAGGCGACAGGGTAGCCGCTTGTCACTGCTTTTTCACAATTTTCCATCTAACCCAGCTTGGCTTTATTTTTGGCTGAATGTGGTTGAAGGGGCATGCTGCTCCTTTGACTCTGCCTACCCCTTCGAGGATTATGGGCGTGATGTCATGTATGTATGGTTTAAAGAACTTATTAATCACCAAACTATGAGGATTTTGAGCGTCAAAACAGGTAAAGTACACCAAATAACTGCATTTGGTATACTTTTCATTGCACTTACTGGTGCATTTCGCAGATTTGGTGAACATAATGCAAGCGACCTGAGCATTGCCGATGTTATCGTAAAATATCTGACACACTGCTCCGATAGCACCTTGGAGGAGCAGGTTCTTCAAGACCCAGAATGACACCAACGTGATGAGCAGCTCATTCTGAAAATAAGGTTAAATGATTTACTTTTTTTGCGGTTCCGTACTTAAAGAGTAAAAACGGGACCCTATTACTAAAAATCCACTGTGCGTCTGTCTGTGATCTCATGAACCGTGATAGATAGTCAGTTAACATTTTCAGAGATTAATATTTCTGTTGGCGCTATAACAACAAACACTAAAAGCATGATATAATAAATACTAGCTGTCCCGGCGAACTTCGTATCGCCCAGTAAATGAAAATCGACATTGATTTGTCGATTGACATTTAACATTGACAGATACGAATCCCACCGTTTTATATGAGAGAATACTTTTGCTTTTATTTTGTTTTATCGTCAATTTTAATAGTTATTCTGTTATTCTGGACGAAGACAAATCCAACAAATCAAAAACAACGTAAATCGGTTCAGCCGTTCTCGACTTATAAGTGGTGTAACAAACACGACTTTGTTTTATTTATATAGATTTAGGTAAGGCTCCTATACAACAGACGTGTTGTTTTTGCCGTTTTTTAGTCGATATTTATAATTGTTGGGCCGTGAAAAAGACGGATGAACGACGAGTGCATGCAGCGGAAATGAGAATGTTAAGGTGGATGTGTGGAGTGACGCGAATGGACAAGATAAAAAATAAATATATTAGAGGAAGTATGAAAGTGGCACCAGTGATAGATAAGATGAGAGGAAACCGTTTATCTTGGTATGGGCATGTGATAAGAAGAGAGGAAGGACATGTGACAAAGAGAGTGATGAGTATGAATATTAGCGGATGGAGAGGAAGAGGAAGGCCAAATAAGAGATGGATGGAGTGTGTGAAAGATGATCTGAGTGCCATGGGAGTGGATAGCTTGATGACGACTGACCGGGACGTATGGAAGAAGAAGACATGCTGCGCCGACCCCAGATGAACTGGGAGAAGGGCAAGAGGATGATGATTAATAATTGTCATGTCAAATTGCTGTCTCACCGGACTATGAGAGTGAAAGAACAGAGAGTGCACCTGTGTTTGCGCACACACTTGGGCACTATAATATCTCCTGCGCAGTTGGCTAATCCACGTTGAGATTAGCCGCCGTGACCGATATCGGTTAGGAGGAAATTATTAAATGAAGTTCAGACTTACAAAACTATTTTAGCATTTATAACTTAAGCGAGAATTTGTTAAATGATCACTGGTGATGAACTTTAACTACAATAAAGACTTACTAAATCCAACACGAATAGTCTTTGCAACATCAACGTTGTCATGTGTATATGTATTAAAGCGTGAATAATAGTATTAGTAGCGTGGTAAAATATCTGAAACATAGAAATGACATTACATACATACATAACATCACGCATATCCCCCGAAGGGGTAGCCAGAGTCAAAGGTACAGCAGGCCCCTTTACCCACATTCAGCCAAAATTAAACTCAGCTAAGTTAGACGGAAAATTGTGAAAAAGTACAAGTGGCTAGCTTGTCGCCTACACAATTACATACCCAAAACCCGAAGAACCACAGTTGGCATCTTTTTAATTACATTACATACATACAAATTATTATGTTAAGCACACACATTTGTTCTAATTGTTCTAAGAATCTAATATAACTAGTTCAAGTTCAATTGTTATCAAGGAATCAGCAACTCACCATTGACTGAAATACCTCTTTAAATAGCTTAAAAGCGTCTACAAAGACAAAATATTGCTCCAACAACAATACTCGACCAGCATCAGACTTATCGATGTCTTTAGATTTCGAAAAATTTGCAATTTCGTCCACCCACGACGAAAATAACTTGTTAATCAATAATACGATACATAAAGCATGTAACATAGCCGAATCATAGCAGATAAGTGAATATGTAGACACCAAATCAGCTGGGCCTTTCTTTAGGAGCCAGATTAGGCATCCTAGTATCCCTAACAAGAAAATAATAGGAATGAACATCAGCCAATTCCAAATAGTGGCTTCTCTAATAAATTTCTCGCAAGGCACGATTTGGTAAATTTGAAAAATTTTCAAAATTAGATCAACGTAATGGGGACTCTTTATGATGATTATGGTAAAGTTTATGAAGAAACCAAAGGAGTAGAATATGACGTCGAAGCAAGCTGTGAAGTTAAGAATAGTATTTGATGTTGATGCGTTCCTTGGAAGCACGGCTATATGTGATAGAGTAAATATAATAGTACCAAGAAAAGAAATTAGATTTGACGAGAAAGTTTTTGGAGTGATAAAATTATCACGCAGATTGCATTTTGTAGACAAAGTTAATATCGGCATTAAGTATAATGGCAGGAACATGTGTTGAAAGTCTTTTTCCAAGAAATTCTGAGGCAGAAATTCTGTTGTGCCCAATTTTGCTGACATATTGTTAATACATATATGTATTTACGAAATCAAATTCACATTTTTTTTTATAGATTTATAGTTGATATAGTTTTTATTTAAGTGAGATAAAACGATTCAGAGGAACAATGCTTGTTGCTTTCAATTATCGTTGACAAACAACTTGTATAACGTATTTTCAAAGCGTTTATTATACAACTATACACTATACAATAGGACAGAGACACGAGATAGAATTTACAACGAATACGGAGCGACACGTCTACTAGGCACGAAGCGCGCGCGGGACTGGCGGGCTGCGCGGCTGCGCAGAAACGATTTATCTGCTACCGGGGCGCGCGTAGGCGCGCGGGAAAATGGCGGCATACTTTTCCCGCGCTACATTTGTAAATTAACAAAATCTGAAGAAAAATCTTGTAAAATTAATACTGTCAGGAGTCACTTTATAGATAATTTTCTTAGGTTCAAATGGAACGTAATGTAACTAAACACATAACTGCTAACGTCAATTGTTAAAGAGACGCTACGACTAATGGTTTATTAAACAACATTGTGAATGTGAATAATTTATATAATTAAATGATAATTCGGTGAAATGGTTTAACAATCTAAAACAAAGTGATCGTGATAAGGAAAATAAACATTTTACTGCTATAAATGATAGAGATCAAGTATACACATTTTAGAACATTATAAAGAAAATGGATAGACAAAGTAAAAAGGTCAGTTTTGGCCCATTTTTTAATGTTCAGATAAGAATGAACCGACTGATAAGTATTAAGTCACCAATTTGCGGATGTCATACGGTATTTTACTTATGAAACAGGCAATGACATTTTAAAATCATCCGGATTGTAATTTATTCGACTGGTATCTTTTATCTGACTGTTAATAAATCAACCCTTAATCAAATAACTTGAAAGGACACAACTTAGTATTTAGTGGTTTTCACTGAAAATACCCTCTGCACTTGTATGACAAGACTGTGTAGTATATACAAATATTAATGATATAATTGTATATATTTGTATATACTACAACTAAGTATAAAAATATTAATGATAAAGCGGTGGTTGCTCAATGGTAAGGACACGCGCTTCTTAACCGAGGAGTGCGGGATCAAACCCGGGCACGTACCTCTGGATTTTTCAGATCTATGTACGTATTTATACCACTGGCTCGACGGTGAAGGAAAACATCGTGATCAAACCTGCAAATTCAAACAAATTTGGATTAGTAACCATGATCCAAAAAAATTCTGGTTCCCCTATCTTAGGGCTACGAAGGTCAGATCGGCAGTCGCTTCAATTTAATTACCAGACTCGCTAAATCCTGGATCATGGTCTAAGCGGACCCCGTCTAAGCAGGGGACATAACGCTAAGATGATGATGATACAAATATTAATGATATCGACATTCTTTTAAAATGTTCACTTAATATTTATTTGTGAATGTAGTTCTTTCTGTCTATCTGTCTATTGCATGTGGTTGAACCACTTGAACGATAGCGAAGTTGGAACGGCAAAAGTGTGAATCCTAAGACAGGACATATGTTACGTTTTTT
The DNA here is from genome assembly GCA_951394215.1 of Glyphodes perspectalis. Classification (NCBI taxonomy): domain Eukaryota; kingdom Metazoa; phylum Arthropoda; class Insecta; order Lepidoptera; family Crambidae; genus Glyphodes; species Glyphodes perspectalis. The sequence goes on along the minus strand of OX596226.1, from coordinate 1,760,812 downwards.
TATATTATATTTTTATACTAGAATGAATCGAGCAAAACCACGGTAAAAAGTAAGTGAAGTTCATATTGGTATTCATTAAATTGAGTACTTAGGTACTTTCTATTAATGAAAGTGTTTCGCTATAGATAAATATCTGTTTGTAATCAATTGAAACACAATTTTTAATCTGGTAATGGCATTTTGAGTTGATCAATTTACATATAATAATCTGATTCAATTGACTAAGGAATTAAATGATTACTGTTCAAGTGGGTTTTATTAAAATCTTGTCAAAATGCTCGGTATATCTTTTTTTCATCTATAAAGAGTCAATATTTACTGGCTCGGTATACGAAAGCCGTCAAAATTTGACATTGACGGATCATTAAATTTAATGAGCTTCGTTTTCCATTATCATCAAATCAGTGATCTAAAAATTGACAAGCATTTTTCTTTGCTAGTGAAAAAGTAACCAGAAACAGATTCAAGGTGAAATTACACTATGAAGGCTACGTTTCCTCGATGTACCACGCAAACGAAGCCGCGGGCAGAAGCTAGTGCTGCTAGTGATCTTAGATTAAAGTCATTGATTCAAATGATTTTTATTTTTTTATTAATTTTTGACTATGTGTCATCGTCAACCCCTATGCGAATTTCACATAATGCGATTTTTTTGCGGATGTGTATATACGTATATATGTATATATATAACGTATACCTCGCGTAAAGCGGGGTATTTTACTGTATTTATTTTGTGGTAGATCAGCCAGTAATCTTGAAACTGTCAATTATAAAATACTATGGTTTGTACTTTATAATTATTTTTCACCTGTTTATCAAAGACGTCAGATTGTCCCGCAAAAATTCAATCAATCACAAATTTGACATTTATCAGATTAATCTTGATCCGCGTCTAGCAGTTATAACGTCTTGACTCCATCGCCTGCCCTGTTCTGTTTCGGGACACGCGCGGGCTCCAATAAAATGGACATTAGGCTCCCATCGCCTGTCTCTTTCACTCCCAGCCGCACAATAGTGAGAGTTGGCGTATTTTTACACTGTCCACAACAGTGTGTGTTGGCTTTATTTTTATTTCAACCAAAAGCAGTACGTCCTTTGAGAGTGTTGTGTGATTGAGGACCAAGGTCTCGATATTTCGGTTATTGTGTATTATGGGCTGGGGGGAGTCATGCCTCCCGCATGAAGGCCTGTTTCAGCAAGTCTCATGTGTCCTGTGGGATCTCAATTTTTCCGAGATAAAAAATAGATTTTGACCTTTTTCCGGGTTCAAACTGATGTTTATAGACGCCGCCACAATTGTATATACACTTAGCGGCGAGAGTAATTTCGTCAGCGCGATCTAGAATGTATGGGAAATCATTAAAGTTCAATTAACGCCATCTATTGATACAATTATTGTAACCATCAAAAAGACTAACAACTGTGTTTCTAGCATGCTAGCATATCGTAAAAGGCGACTAATGGTGTATGGAGTTATGGATTTTTGATTACGTAGGCGACGAGCTAGCTACTTGTCACTGCTTTTTCACAATTTACCATCTATCAGAATTAAATTTTTGAATGTGATTTAAGGAGTTTATCGCTTTTTGGACTCTGCCTACCCCTTCGGGGATTACGGGCGTGATGGAATGATGATGATGACGATGAATCTACGGTCTTCTGGCGTATTAGATAGATGTATATATCAATGAGGCTATTGTTATTCAAGACCATATAAAATTCACCCCTTCACCCCAGCTCGGTCCAAAAACAGCTGAAGATTAACCGCTTCCCTTGAACTGGCGCCGAGCACTTCACGAGTTGTAAAGCAGGGGTGCATAACCTTTTTACTTGTACGTACCAATATACCAGTTTTTTCAAAAATAAGAACAGGACAAATGCATTTTAGGATATAGATATAAATCAGTTTTAACAAAAATCCTTAGGTGCCATTGGCATTTTCGTTAATCATAGCTTAACGAATAGCAGAAAATATTAAATGCTGTTACTGTAAATACAATAAAAATGGAATCATATTTTAAAATTGTTAGTTATTATTTGAACTATGTTTTAAGAATTGTCTAATACTTGTATTTAGCAACAGAGTTAAAGTACATAATATAATATTTATTTTTTTACATTTTGTAATTATTTCATTGAAAAGCGATGATTAAACATCGAGCTATGAACTAGTGTACCAATAAACGCGTGTCTTTTATTGGATTTAAATACATGTTGTCACTGGTTTAGCACCCCTGCAGTAGGCTTTACATCTGAAGCGATGGGACGGGGCTCGGAGCGGCCAGATTTGACTAAAATCAGCCACCAAACGTTTGCGTTAAGCCTGCTCAGCACTGACACTCTACACATATACTGCGTTTTACAGTCAAACAAAGTGTGGCAGAATGCATATGTCAAAATGAATTTAAAATCCGATTTCAAACAAATCAATTGGTTCTGATTGTATCGGTCAGCTCTATTAGTTAATCTAATTTAAAAACTGATAGATTTAAATTGACTAAGAAATTGTAACTACATAATAGCTAAGACTTGGCATTTAAAAGAGTAACTATAGAGTTTCTTGCCGGTTTCTTCTCGGTAGAATCTGATTTTTGAACCAGTTTATATTTATTTTGTTCTGACGATAAGTGCTTTTTTTGAAGCCTATATATATAAATCCAGAGTTCCCACTTTAATGCCATTATATAATGTAGGTACAGTATCTCCCTTAGATCGGCCACTAATGTATCAACAACTAAGATTTAACATGTAATATATTGGTATAGGTAAAAATGCATTTTACTTGCTAACCTGACAGTCGTTTTAAAAAATCCATTAAATTTCTTTTTCGTTTTTATTTCTATTGATTTTTTTATAAATAACACACGATAACATAATTATTACCCGTCATTTATCACTCTGTTTACTTTATTTTACAAAAAAAATGATGACAGTCACTTGAACCAACATTCAAACGCTAAATCCAGTATTAAAGTCACAAAAAGAAGGAAAAAACCGCCAGTCAAAAGTTCCCAAACCGCCGAATAACCTCCCCCGTCTCCCGGACAGGACCTAACTCCAGAGTTCCCAGTTTAATGCCATTATATCGACGCCGTTGCACCCTGATTTATTAGATTTCTATTCATTACCCCCTGAGTGCATTACTCCCTTCAGTGCAGTCAAATGCGCCCGGGTAAAGTTCCGGAATAAAATAAATATCGTGGTGTGCCGTAGCCTTTCGCGGGCATAAGTTTTGTTAATATGAATGGAATGAATGGGAGAGTTTGTTTTGTTTCAATCAGTTTTCAATAACTGAATTAAATTAAACGAAAGGTGTGGGGGTTGATTTGCGAGCGTGGGACTTTTGTCTCGTTTTATGTTTTCGTGGGGTGATTTAGGAATTCGATTTGCTATGCAAATTATTTTTGATTATGTTTGAATTGAATAGATCAATCGTATCGTATATACCTAACCTGCTTAATATGCTTAAGGAAATACTAAATTAGGAAGCTTTGATCTTACTTTGAGATATAGTTGTGTGTAATGCGACAAGAGTTATGGGTTCGATCCCCAGCCACGACAAACATTCGTGTGATGTACATTTGTGTTTGTTCTGTGTCTGGGTGTTAATATCCAATATTTAAGAAGCTTTGGGAAATCATAAAGCTTGTTTACAAAGGCGTTTACATAGAAGAATTCGATTCATGTGGCGTTATGTCCTGAGAAGAATCCTACTTTAATAAAAAATACCCATTTTTATAGTAAAACTGTTGCCACAGCAAATGCTACAAGGCTATTCCTGGCCTGTTGGTCAAGTGGTCAGAGACCGTGGCCACGAAACCTAGAGTCGCGGATTCGAATCCCGCTAGGGGCAAATGTTTCGTGTGATGAACATGGACATTTGTACCCCAGTCATGGATGTTTATAAACATATTTAACACAAGCACAAGCTTAGTTTTGGACTAGGGAATTGGTGTGTCAGATTGGAGAATGTATTATTATTATTTTTTAATTATTATTATTCCTTGGGTAGTGAACCTCAAATTCAGTTGACCGGGTAAAACGGGGATTAAACTCCTCTGTTATATTACACAGCCCTCAAAAATCGCGGCAGGTCAAGAGTTAATCAATGTTTTATACGCGAAAATCTCTGTTTGCGCAAGAGCCGGCTGGCGTGTGGTGCAAAGTGCGGAGTGTTGAATTAATGATGTTTAAGGATTTTCTAGTTTATTCGGAGCGAGATTTTGAGTGCTCATGCAAGAGAGATTTTTGTAATATACGTTTAGGGTATATTTAGATTTAGGTCATAGCTATGTGGATACTTAATTAGGTTTTAGGTTACACGTTGTATGATATTATTAAAAATTCTTCAACTTTATTTTGAATATATATATAAAACCTGAAAACTGTACAGAATCGTTAATAGAATCGACGGCAATATTTTTAATACCATATTATATTTAGGCCAAATAATATTTACAAAACCCTAAATAAGGTACACCCTGCTAAAAACAATGCCGCGCGTGCGCATCGCTTATAACTTGTAACTTTCTTTATTTGTATTTGATATAGCTCGATTGACAAGCTCGATGGCGCATTCGGTAGTGACCCTGCCCCATGCGCCAAGAGTTGTGGGTTCGATCCCCACCCAGGACAAACATTCGTGTGATGAATACTTGTGTTTGTTCTGTGTCTGGGTGTTAATATCCAATATATAAGTATATATTTGTAATACCACAGTTGTTTCTGATATCCGTAACACAAGTGCTTAAGCTACTTACTTCGGAATCAGATCAATGTATGTGATGTCGTTGAATATTATATTATTATTATTATACTATATAGTAGGCTTTTTCCTCAAAAAAAATTTAGTCCAATATTGAGATTACAATAAAATATTGCTTACGTATTTTTTATTTTCTTTAACAGAGTAAAAATGATGAAGATACAGCGCGTTAAAGTACCCCGTGACGTCACTAGGTGTGTTCAATTTTTCTGTCCAAGTGACGTAAAGCGCTAAATTTCAGATCTGTGAAGCGCTATATCTTTGTCATTTTTCGAGTATCAGATGAAGCAAAAAATACGTAGGTATTCAATATTTTTTGAGGGTTAATACCCATTATATTTTTTTTAACTGATTCTTTCATTTAAAATATGTTTTGATTTTTGTATATTCAAATTAAACTTGTACACATACAAACAAATTATCACATCTATAGCTCGCACAGGGATCTGAAGCGATAATCTTCTTAAACCATATTCAGCCAAAAATAAAAGGCTTAGATGGAAAAATGCGAAAAAGCAACGAGTGGCTAGCCTGTCGCCTATCTTACTAATATTATAAATGCGAATGTTTGTATGGATGGATGGATGTGTCGATGTTTGTTACTCTTTAACGCACTTTAAATTACTGCATGGATTTTCATGAAACTTTACAATAGTATAGCTTATACATTAGAGTAACACATAAATAAATAAATAAATAATAAATAAATATCAGACTACATCATATACATTGATCTGACTCCGAGGTAAGTAGTTCAAGCACTTGTGTTACGGATATCAGAAACAACAGTAGTATTACGAAAAAATACTAAATATTCAATATTAACACCCAGATACAGAACAAACACAAGTATTCATTACACGAATGTTTGTCCCGAATGGGGATCGAACCCACAACTCTTTGCGCATGGGGCAGGGTCACTACCGAATGAGCCATCGAGCCAATCAAACTATGTTTCATCGCTGTACCAGGCGAGCAAAGCCGTGGAAAGAAGCATATCAAGGTGTCCATCGCATCCAAGGGGTCCATCGCATCTTCCATGACTTGCACCACACGCGGTGTGAAGCGGTGCGTTACTTTAATCTCAATATGGGGACAATATGAAATCCCTCTCTTTAAACTCGCTGTTATTGCAACCGGGGCAATTAATCCTCTCTACCTCTCGTCTCTGGGTTCGCTTGCATTTATGATGTTACATTCAGTGCATTGTGTAGTATATGGTTGAAACCTTGTATCATTCCATATTGTCATTACTGTTAAATAACACATTAGACATATTAATAGATATTGTTGAATAGACTGGCCTCGAATTGACTAGCCCATTGGTCAAGTGGTCAGAGACCCTAGCCATGAAACCAACGGTTCCAATCCCGCTAGGGGCAAATGTTTCGTGCGATGAACATGGACATTTGTACTCATGGATCTATATAAAAGTATTTAACTATGTATGTCTATCCGTTCATCTAGTATCCATAGCACAAGCTTATAAGCTTAGTTTGGTACTAACGAATTGGTGTGTCAGTCTAAAAAAAAATACTTACATAAGTCTAAAAATGAAAGAATGAAGAAAATAATAATTTTCTCTCAACAGACATCGCGAATATCGCGAGTGAGCCTATCCCGTCCTACCCCGGGAGCGTCTGATAAAGGAAGGGTTCATGAGCCAAATATTATTAGAACTAGGCCCTTCAGAAAATGGCGCGAAGGGCGTTTTACTAAGGTCATCACATTTTCATGCTACAGTCTGTAGATGGTCCAATCCTACCTTTCTGCAAACTCCCTACTTTTATATAGCGGTATAAAGCGGACGCGTCATCCCTAGTCCTGTAGTACGGGAGGCGGACGTTAGATTATGGAGTTATAGGAAGAGTGCTTTTTTGAGTTATAATTTTGAATCCACGTTGGGAAACTTTATGTAATGGTTAGAGAGAGTTCAAATCCTACTAAGGGCATCGTGTGATAGAGTCAAGTCGACTAAAATGTATGACATGTCGTTTTTATAAGAAAAAAAGAGCGGTCTATGAAGAGTTAATGCTCTTTATAGACTGCTCTTTATATTAGTGTATATATTACAAGCTTCAATGAATTATTTGACTCTGATAAAGCTATTAAGCTTTGAAACCTAATCAGTAAAGAGTAAAAATTACTGCTCAAGTCATTGAGAGAGTATTTGAAACTTATCTTTGAGGTAACATAACCATTGTGAACTATCTGTTAATTATTTACGTGTCAAATAGTTATTGCAAACTTGTCAAGGACCGCTGGAACTGGCCTTGTGTATATCACGCCCACAATCCCCGACGGAGTAGGCAGAGTCAAAGGGGCAACAGGCCCCTTTAACCACATTCAGCCATAAACAAAACTGGGCTGGGTTAGATGGAAAATTGTGAAAAAGTAGTGACAAGTGGCTAGCTTGTCGCCTACATAATCACATACCCAATACACCATATACCATAGGTCGCCTTATACGACATGCTAGGCAAGAAACACACTTGGCACATTATTTTGAAGTCCCAGACCAACATGGGAAAATGGGCTGGGTTAGATGGAAAATTGTGAAAAAGTAGTGACAAGTGGCTAGCTCGTAGCCTACACAATCACATATCCATAACCCATATCATTTGTCGTCTTTTACGACATGCTATGATGCTAGGCAAGAAACACAGTTGGCACATTATTTTTAAATCCCCAACCAACATGGGTCAAATTTAATATTGCCATACAAATACATACCATGAAAGCATTATGGAATTTTCATTCCATGACATTCCATGACAAGCTCGATGGCGCATGCGGTAGTGACCCTGCCCCATGCGCCAAGAGTTGTGGGTTCGATCCCCACCCAGGACAAACATTCGTGTGATGAATACTTGTGTTTGTTCTGTGTCTGGGTGTAAAAATCCAATATTTAAGTATATATTTGTAATACCACTGTTGATTCTGATATCTGTAACACAAGTGCTCAAGCTACTTTACTCGGAGTCAGATCAATGTATGTGATGTAGTCGGATATTTATTTATTATTATTTATTATTATTTTATGTCAGTCCATAGCTCACTCCTCATGTTATATTATATATGTATTACTAGCTAAAGTCCTGTTAATCAAAAGTGTACACTTTCTGCTATCAGCACCCAGTCCACTCGCTACCTGTCAATGATCGTCGATGTAAAGGTACCCCTAATATCGCCGTGTCCCGGAGGACCCGCGTTCGTGATTCCCGAGTATAAATATTTGATCCAAATGATATTTTTTGGGGTAACAAAGGTTCCGAATTGGGATTTTTTGTGTGAGTATGCATATTTAACTTTCCAGCCGATTTCCTAGATTATTTCCCATGGAAATTGCGAATGGGATGGTATTTTTGATGTGGGTTCGAATCTTGATTAGGTCAATTTGGCTAAGGGGGTTTTGACATGTTTTTGTTAGCTTAAAAATAATGTTGAAGAGGCAAGTGAGGTGTGTAAGGATCGTGCCATATGGCGTTCGGTTCTCTCTGCCTACCTCGCTAGGGAAGTGGTGTGAAGTTTAGTTAGTTAAAAAGATTGTGCTTCTTGGGTAGCTTGTCGTAATAGGCGACTGATGTGTCGGCTGTCGGGTTTGTGATTGTGTGGGCAGTGAGCTAGCTACTTGTCATTACTTTTTCACATTTCGCAACTAACGAAATTCATTCAAAACTTTATTTTTTGGCTTAATGCGGTTCGAGGGGCTTTATCGCTCCCTTCAGGGATTGGGTTTGGGAGGGCGTAATGATATGTATGTATGTATAAAAACTATAGAGGTTATACCCGGGACTGGACCAACATCTTTTGTATGTGAGTTTTCTTTATTAAAATACTAGCAGTGCCCCGCGGTTTCACCCACGTAGTTCCCGTTCCCGTGAGAATTTCGGGATAAAGTATAGCCTATGTTACTTGCTGATAATGTAGCTTACTTTTGGTGAAAGATTTCTTTAAATCTGTTCAGTGGTTAATGCGTGAATATGTTACAAACAAACTCACATTCGCATTTGTAATATTACTTAGGATTATTGACGCCTTAATAAACAAAGATACACTTAATTTCCTGAATAGATAAGATAGATAATGGAAAACTAGAGATTAACATGGCAAGTAATTACTTTACCTTGTTAGCTGGAAACGAAATTTAAGCGGAAAACTTAAACTTACTTGTACATGCACGGAATGAAGACGTCCGTCACAAATATCTTACCTTAAATCATTAAACGTTCGTTAAATACATATTTAAATACATTTTAAATGTAGTCCCAGTGGCGGATTTACAGTCTTGGCCGCCCTAGGCCCGAGGCCATAATTCTCAGTACTAACGCGTCATCACTTAATTTTTAACACGATTGGCCGCCTCTAATATCTGGCCGCCCTAGGCCCGGGCCTACTGGGCTTTAGGGTAAATCCGCCACTGTGTAGTCCTATGTTGGTCTGGGACTTAAAATGAATTTGCCAACTGTGTTTCTTGCCTAGCATGTCGCACAATTTTGCATCTACCTTAGCCCAGTATTATTTTTTGGCTGAACGTGCTTAAAGACTAGCTGCCCCTTTGACTTTGCCTGCCCCTTCGAGGATTATAGGCGTAATAATATGACGTAGTAACACTCATAGATAGTTTTAGCTAATGAATTGTTGAATTCGTCAGAGCCCCAAAAAGAAATTAATAAATAATAATAAATTCTCCAGACTGACACACCAATTCCCTAGTCCCAAACTAACCTTATTGCTTGTGATATGGATACTAGGCGAACGGATAGACATACTTAAATACGTTTATAAACATCCATGACTTGAGTACAAATGTCCATGTTCATCACACGAAACATTTGCTCCTAGCGGGATTCGAACCCGCGACCCTTGGTTTAGTGGCCAGGGTCTCTGACCACTCGACGAACAGGTCAGTCAATTATTGGCCGTAACTGCTTATATGAGAAATGAGCCAAAGTCAAAAGTCAAAGTCAAAATGTTCTTTATTTATATAGGTTTCAAGGAAACACTTATAAATCGTGAAGTGAAAATAAAGCTATATGATTCTACCACCGGTTCGGAATGTTGTATCTATCTAGAAGAATCCGGCAAGAAACTTGGTAGTTACTCTTTTCAACACAACTTATACAAAGGTGTATGAATCATAATTAACTCTGAACCATGTTGTTGAGAAATGAGCGATACAAAGTTCGCCGGAAGAGCTAGTTAAGTAATGAATGAATGAAATGGAACGAAGAGACCTGACGATTGTTTCCTTGCCCCCACTGTGCATAGCTCTTACGTCGCATGTTTCGCAGCCCTGATATTGTCAGATGTCAAAACTCGCTTGCCTAACTCGAGGACTGGGTGCCTAAATACTTTATATACCTATTTATATGAAATATAGTGCAGAATTTTGGGTAGGTATGTAATTGTGTGGGCGACAGGCTAGCCACTGGTCACCACTTTTTCACAATTTTCCATCTAACCCAGCCCAGTTTTGTTTCTTTTTTTTTTTTTTTTTTTTTTTTTTTTGTTGGGGAAACTCCCACGAGCCGTCACCCTCTGCTCGGGGAAGCAGAGGGCGGTGTGTCGGACTCGAACCGACTAAAACCCCAACGTGGCCTCCAGCGGCGCAGTTCCGGAGGAGCCTGTATCCCCACTGTCGGGACTATACGACTGCTCCTCCGGTGATGCGCGTGCCGCGCTACGCGGCCCACCTCGCGCGGCGGTGGTCGATGCTGTGCAGCCCACGACAACAGTCGTCGGATGCACAGCACCGAGCACGCGCGCGCGTCGAGACATGCCAGGCCACCCAGCATGTCTCAACCACTCCGCCCAGTATTCAGACGCCGATCATCCCCGTGACCGGCGTCGTGGGCCCACTCTCGCGCTGTGCCCTCTGCTAAGCCAGAGGGGCACGCGGAGAGCGCCTCGTCGAAGGGGTCGCCTTCCGCCCGGCGACCCAGATTGAGGGCTTAGCCCTGTCGTCGCAGAGGGAGAGCATCGAGACGCTCAATCCCTCTGCGACCCACCACAGCGCGACCCAGCGCGCCCCTGTCGGGTTGCCGAGGATAGGGAGGCGAGCAACGACACACTCAGCTCCTCCTCTTCCTCGGCAATCCTAGTCCGGCCGCAGGGGGCTGCGGCCGGTGCCGCAACTGCTCGGTGGGAAATGCCGAGCAGTCGCAGCTCACCTCGGGGTCTCTCTTAGCTTCGGCCCTGTCCTGCACCAGGGCCTACTAAGCCCCCCCGGTACGCCAAACCGAAGACCCCAGCGGGGGGGAGCCCAGTTTTGTTTTATGGCTGAATGTGGTTTGACTCTGCCTACCCCTTCGGGGATTATGGGCGTGATGTTATGTTAAGTTAGTATAGAATATATTATGTTGTCCGATGTTGGTCTGGGACTTAAAAAGTATTTCTTTCCTAGCATGTCGTAAACGCGACTATGTATGGGGTTCTGGATTTGTGATTACGTAGACGACGAGCTAGCCACTTGTCACTGCTTGTTCACAATTTTTCATCTAACCGAACTAAATTTTTGGCTGAATGTGGTTTAAGGAATCTATCGTCATGGTATATATATATAATATACTAGCAGCGCCCCGCGGTTTCACCCGTATAGTTCCCGTTCCTGTAGGAATATGGGGATAAAATATAGCCTATGTTACTTCCGGATAATGTAGCTTTCTAATGGTGAAATAATTTTTGAAATCGGCACAGTAGTTTTTAAGTTTATTCATTACAAACATACACACACAGAAAAATGTCCTTGATCATATGATCAAGGACACATTATATTTTTTCATCGCGTAAAGGTTGTTAGATCCTGCAGGATATACGGTCTCAGTAGCAGATCTAAATTTAGGCGGATGGAACTGCGGGCAAAATCTAGTATGTATATGTTTAAAGAGACGACATTCGCATGATCGTTCAGCGACCATATACACTCAAAAAGTCCAGATCAGATTTTTTCATCATTAACAACAAACTTTTCGGACAGTTTGGATATTAAAAATTCCTTCGAGACACCGGTTTCTCAAACTCGCAATTAATGGACCCAACTCCCAAGTTTGAGGGTCTAATTGCGAAGCTAATTTATCAAATAAAATGTGAAGACAAACAAAGATTCTTTGTTTCTCTCTCCTTAGGGAGAGGCGGAAGTTTTCAAGGAGGTTTTTTTAAATATGACTTTTTCTAATCGTAAATGTGGCAAATAAGCATGGGGCTTCATAGTAAGCCGTTACAGTAGCCTATGGATATTTTTATGCAACACAATGTGGTTTAAAGAGCTTATCGCTCTCCAGACTCTGTCTACCCCTTAGGGGATTGCATACATCATACATACATAACATCACGCCCATAATCCCCGAAGTGGTAGGTAGAGTCAAAGGGGCAGCAGGCCACTTTAACTACATTCAGCCAAAAACAAAACAGGGCTGGACTGGGTTAGATGGAAAATTGTGAAAAAGAAGTGACTAGTGGCTAGCTCGTCGCCTACACAATCACATACCCAAAACCCCATATACCATTAGGCGCCTTTTACGACATGCTAGGCAAGAAACACAGTTGGCAAATTCTTTTTTAGTCTCCGACCAACATAGGACTGCAGGCGTGATATGTCTGTAGATTTGAAAAATGTCGGAGATAAGTACTCAAGTCAGCACAACTCGCTCTAGCGAGATGCGGTTATACTATTGAACTGCCATCGATCTCCAACAAAAATATTATTTTATTACATTTTTATTAAAAGGTTTTTACAATATATACAATTGTAAATTCGTTCCGCAAAGTCGATCTGAGCCGGTCGAGTGGTTCCTCTTTAAAATTTAATCATATTAATGCGATATCCCGCGAGCCCTCCATGTTTATAAAATAATTAATTTGTTGTCAAAAGACAATAATGACAACAAATTGGTTAAATGCTCTCGTATGAAAATTGGGTCCCGTTATTATAAAGCGGTGTTCAGATGCGTGCACTTATTGTAAGCCACGGAGATGGCAAACGTAGAGCCTAATGAGAGTTTTTAAAAATACAAAATCAGCTAGATGGTACGCGGGAGTCTCGTGGTCTTATCACTGTCACTATTGTGTCATTGTTAACAGAATGTCAGTTTGTTCTGACAACTAACCAATGAGGAGGGTGACAAGACCGCACGTCACAGTTACACCATCTTTTGGATGTTTTAATTCAAAAAACCCTCATTGTAGCCTATTAATAGGGATGTTGACACATATTACCAATTCATGTAAATTTATGTTTTATACATTAAGAATATATTAATTCATCATAAATTAAAGAAAATCAATTTAAATTGCGTTATTTAATATCCATTATCACCTGTCTGCGAACGCCATTAAAGCGCGATGACGTCACTGACCGCCAAACAAGCTGACATATCCGTAAGAACTTACTCAAGATCGCGTTAACTTTGACAGAGCGAGAATGTTTATCGGTCAGTGACGTAATTATAGTCACGTGACAGTTTGGAGCGTTTTGGCGGGAATTTAAAAAAAGATATTTTAATTACGTGTTTTTTTATTGAAATTTGAAGTATTTTTTTTATATAATTATTATTTTCGTATTTAAATAAGGTCTATGAAACAAAATTAATTCCAAAAATAAGTCAAGATCTCTATTATTGCATTATAGCACTTGCAGCATAAGGGTCACACGCCAGTTGCCGAATTGACTGCTTCAAGAAAGCACTTTTCAGTCAGATATACGTAGGTAATCCTTAATGAAATGGGAAGTTCTCTCCCATTTTACGGACATCTTTGAAAAAAAGCCTCGAATCGTGACATGTTGCGCAGTTCGCCCCACGTGCGCAGGTGTGGAAACGGCATTAGATAAACATCATTGGTGTTATTTAATTTACTTGTTTTATCGTATTAATTTAATATCTGTTTAAAGTGTTTTTTTCTGATAATCACCAAAACTGTCGGAAAATCGCCAATGCGTTTTCCACATAAAGGGCTCAAAAAAAATAAATTGATATTAATATTAAATGAAATAAAGAAATATAGAAGTAGAAAATTACGTGGCACAAACTAACCATAACAGCAAAGACAAGAGAAGAAATTGACAATGTAAAAAAGAAGTATAAAATAAAAAGGTATCAAAAAAGGTTGTAACTGGTCTTGCGGCCAGTTGGTAACAACACTATTGGGAATTAAATGTGACGCTGAATTATAAAAGGTTGTATTGAAAATGATTATTAAAAGGTTGTTTGTAGTAATTATTAAGCATAAGTACATACGTATATATTTACTCGTATTACAGATATACCTGCAATAGTAATGTCCTCCTAACCGATATCGGTCACGGCGGCCAATCTCAACGAGGATTAGCCATCTGCGCAGGAGATATTATAGTGCACAAGTGTGTGCGCAAACACAGGTGCACTCTTTATTCCTTCACTCTCATAGTCCGGTGAGACGGCAATCCGACATGACCGGAGAGAGTTTAGGCGCAGGACCAACGGCTTAACATGCTTTCTGAGGCACGGGGGTGATTAAACCGGCAACTTCCTGACTCCGGGCTGTTACTGAGTAATTTGGATATTGAAATACCCAGCCACAAATTTTGGGCCCGACCCGGGATTTGAATCCGGGACCTCTTGGTCCTTAAGTGGCGCATGCTACCACTAGACCAACGAGGCAGTCACCCGCAATAGTAGGCAAAGCCCAAAAAGCTACAAAGGTCTTTAACGATTGATCAACAATAAAACTGAGTTAAATGGGAATTGTAACAAAGTAGTGACAGTGGCTAATTCGTCGCCTAGATAACCACAAACCATCTCGCCTCTGGACGAGACGTTTAAGTGGGACTCCCAGGAGCCTCTGCATCAGTAGACCTCCTTTCCGGCCAAGATGGTAATGGCCGGGGTATACCTACCCACTAAAACTCTAGGATGCATCCTCTACGCTGACTGAGGTTTTGCAGTTTTTCAGTCCGCTATCGGGCTCCCGCGCCAAGGGTGGAGAAGACCGGATGTATACAGTCGTCTCCTCAGTCTGGTTGGTCCGTTAAGCGCGAGTCAGAGCCCCCTGTCTCTGACCCGCTGGACCCACCAGGAGAGACGTGCTAGGCCACCTAGCACGTCTCGACTCCTCCGTCCAGGAATCAGACGCCGTTCGTCGCGACCGGAGTCGTGGGCCCACTCTAGCGCTGTTACGAGCATTGGGCTTGCCCCTCTGCTGAATCAGAGGGGCAAGCCCAATGCTCGTAACTTTAACGATATGCCAGCAAGAAGGAACACAGTTCGTTCTATATTTCTTGTCCCCTTATCACATGTTAGTTAATATCATTAAAATGACAGGCCCGTGGTCAGAGACCCTGGCCACGAAACCGAGGGTCGCGGGTTCGAATCCCGGTAGGGGCAAATGTTTCGAGTGATGAACATGGACATATGTACTCGAGTCATGGATGTTTATAAACGTATTTAAGTATGTCTACAAGCTTAAAGATTAGTTTGGAACTAAGGAATTGGTGTGTCAGTCCAGAGAATTTATATAAAAAAGAGCCTGTTGTAGGCCTGGAGCGGCAAAGAATTGTACGAGGTCCCTAGTAGGGATACGAGAAATGTTGCTTGCCCGAAATGGGGGGGGGGGGGCATAATATGAGGCCCCCCCAGGTCCAGAAGGCCCGGTGCGTACTGCCCTATCGGCCACCGGTTAGTAGTGTATAGACAAGCTTCTTAAGCATTTAAACGTAAATCACCTTCTCAATAGTCTTTTAAGAGAAATATCCTAGAATTTCACTTTTAAAATAGATCCTAGCGAACCAAAGGGCTGTGAAGGTAGCTCTTCAACCCTTACCCAATAAGGGCGCGCAATCAAAGAGGGGGCGGCGTTTCATCAATATTGAACATTTTAACGGCAGATTAGATATCGGAGGTTGTGGTGCGATTAGCATATACCTTCACCCTTTATTACAAGGGAACAGGTATTTGTTGGGCGCAGTGCAGAGGGAAGCAGTGAGGAGGGCGAGACTAGCAGTAGACAGATTTGTGTTTATACAATAAAATACTCCCCGAAGAGATAGGATGATTCCAAGACACTTTATGTTGCTTAAACCACATCAGCTAGCGTTATGTCTCGTGCTTAGACAGGGTCCGCTTAGACCATGATTCAGGATTTAGCGAGTCTGGTAATTACATTGAAGCGACTGCCGATCTGACCTTCGTAACCCTAAGATAGGGAAACCAGACAGTTTTTGGATCATGGTTACAAATCCAAAGTTGTTTGAATTTGTAGGTTTCATCACGATGTTTTCCAACACCACCTCGCTAGTGGTATAAATAGGTACATAGATTTGAAAAATCTATGAAACCTACAAATAAAATACGTAATCTATAAAATACGTGCTCGGGTTCAAACCCGCACTCCTCGGTTATGAGGCGCATGTCCTTACCATTGAGCTTCCACCGCTCTAATAATGTATTATAGATTGTAAATAGGAGGTTCAAAGGGCTTTTGTGTAATTCGCAAGATTAAAATCATCCATCATTTGTCTACTAGACCTGAAGTTGGACAACTAGACAAATTGAATGCATGTTGCACACAGTTATATGACTCTGGAGGTTTCCTTACGATGATTTCCATCACTGCTAAACAAGTAGCATAAATACGTACCACGATTAGACAATCCAGATACAGCGGTGGTAGCTCAATGGTAAGGGCACGCCCCTCTTAACCGAGGAGTGCGGGTTCCAACCCGGGCACGTATCTCTGGATTTTTCAAGTCTATGTACGTATTTATACCACTAGCTCGACGGTGAAGGAAAACATCGTAATGAAACCTGCAAATTCAAAAAACCTTGGAATTGTAACCATGATCCAAAAATTGTCTGGTTCCTCTATCTTAGGGTTACGAAGGTCAGATCGGCAGCCGCTTCAATGTAAAAACCAGACTCGCTAAATCCTGGATCATGGACTAAGCGGACCCCGTCTAAGCACGGGACAAAACGCTAAGAAGATGATGAACACTTGTAGAAGATGATGATGATTAGACAATCCAGAATATGTGCCCGGTCGGACCTAAACCAATTTAGCAAGTAAAACGCATGACCATTTAGATACAGGCGGTAGAGACTCACGCCGAGAAGTCTCGTTGAGAAGGCCCGGCGAGACTTGAAGAGAAACAGGTGCACTGTTCAGACTCAAAGTCAAATTCAAAGTCAAAGTCAGTTAAAGTTATTTTATTGTGGTACATAGATAACTTTGAGTTCTTAGTCCGGTTCTCCCCGTTTTCCGGTACGGACGACTTTGCAAGCGCATGCGCTTCAGTATTGTGTGCACTAGCACATTATAATTCTCACGACGCACTGAACTCAAACGAGAATGTCATGGCGTTCTCTTTCTTGCCCGAGAAAAAAGGCTAGACATTAAAAATCTATTAATAACCTTATCTTTAATACACGAGGGTCGAGTCTAACACAAACATTTCGGCGCAAAGTCGCCTCGCTGTCGTCCACCACGCTGTGACGTCACGCTAGAGGTCACGATTACATTCTGTTAATCGCTGGAATTTGCTCGTTAGACTGCTGGGGACATTCTGTAGCGTGGGTCCTGACCTCACAAGTTGGACGTAAACTTGTGCGTTTGTGTTTCACACAGGGTAAAGGGGGGATAAGGTAAGATATTTTAAATCTATTTTTTGTTAAGTTAAGCCCATTGTCCCATGTTGGTCTGGGGCTTAAAAATAATGTGACGACTGTGGTTCTTGCCTAGCATATCCTACAAGACGACTAATGGTATATCGGGTTTTGGGTATGTCATTGTGTGGGCGACAGCCTAGCCACTTGTCACTACTTTTTCACAATTTTCCATCTAACAAGGCTGGGTTAGATGGAAAATTGTGAAAAAGTGTTTTTGGCTAAATGTGGTTAAGGGGGCCTGCCTACCCCTTTGGGGATTATTATGTAGGTATGTATGTATGTTAAATTAAGGTTGGTTTAGTTTTTATTTTGCTTCTCAAAAATTATTTAAACTTTACACATGTTAAATGTACTTATGAAACAATTGCTTTTTCTAAGTTTTAGCGCATTTGCATTTTTTACGATAAGGTGGGGTTGAGTTAAGGTATTTCCGACATTTTCTTAAATAGTTAACTTTACAATAATGATACCCTGGCCACAAAACATTAAGTCAGAGTCAAAGCTGAATTATATTAGAATAATATTTGTTTGTGTGAACGTGAATTGGCCAGAAATAAAATTGAGTTGGGTTCAAAGGAATATTGTAAAAATTTGTGACAAGTGGCTAGCTCGTCACCTACATAATCACAAACCCTTTTAAATAATCAAGCATGATCATAATGTATATGGAATCATAAAAATAAATAGAATAGATGTGTTAGATGGAAAATTATGAAAAAGCAGTGACAACCGGCTAACCTGTCGCCTACACAATCACACACCCAAAGCCCAATATACCATTAGTCGCCTTTTATGACATGCTAGGCAAGAACCACAGTTTGCATATTCTTTTTAAGTCCCAGAACAACACGGGACAGTGGGCTGGGTTGGATGGAAAGCTGTGAAAAAGGAGTGACAAGTGGCTATCTCGTCGCCTACTCAGACACATTCCCAAAAGCCCGTAAACCATTATTCGCCTTTTACGACATGTTAGGCAACAACCACAGTTAACACATTCTTTTTTTTTGTCCCAGATCAACATGGGCCAAACCCCAGACCAACATGGGACTTGGCCATGGGACACTAAAATGTACCTTAATATTTGTTATGTATTTTAATTTAACTTTATTATTATTCTTTCGACCTATTAAAATACACACAAAGGTCGAAATACGAATCCGGAAACCGAACATTACAATCTGTAAACACTGTCCGCGCAGAAATGTAACCGGAATAATATCTTTTTAAAAACAAAAAGTCCTGTTTGAAATTGGAAGCCGTCGAATTCGAATTACAAATCGCGGCCGAAGGAACGAGAGTTCTCGTCTTGAAAATAATGCTTTTAAAAATGGAACACAGATTTGGTATTCCGCTATATCGAGCACAGATTATCATAAACTTTAAAAGTCGTTTGCAATTTTTATGAACGTTCTAGTGTTTTGTTTTATTCAGTAACTCTCTTTGGTTGAAAGACTTTTGTAAATAAAAAATACATAATGATTGTGGTGAGTTTTTATTTAAATGTTTAAGGATTAAATTATAAGGATGCAGACGAATAACTTTACCAAGGCTTTGAATCGTGATAATATTTTCGAGGTTGTATTGAAATTTTAGTTCATCTTAGTTATGTAATAGTATAAATAAATAAATATAAATATCAGTGATCTGACTCCAAGGTTTGGTTGGTTAGGTTGTTACGGATATCAGAAACAATAGTACTATTACAAATATATACTTTAATATTGGATATTAACACCCAGACACAGAACAAACACAAGTAGAATTCATCACACGAATATTTGTCCTATCCATAGCACAAGCAAGCTTACTTTGGGACTAGGGAATTGGCGGGTCAGTCTGAAAAAATATTTATTGTTTCTTTGAATAGTGTATTGGGTAAGTTATCATGTTGGCGATAAAATAGTCACTTATCACAATTTTTTCACAATATTACATTTCATGCAACTCAATTTCATTTTTTGGGCAATATTATTACAATATATTTCGGTCCTTGATTTGTATGAATTATTTTAATCTGAATGTGGTCTAAGCTTATCTGAGCTTATCGCTCATTGATATCTGCCTATCCCTTCAAGGACTACAAGTATATGCTTAGAAAAGTAATATATACATAACATATACATACATATATAAATAACATCCCGCCCATAATCCCCGATGGGGTAGGCAGAGTCAAAGGGGCAGCAGGCCCCTATAACCGCATTCAGTCAAAAATAAAACTGCGCTGGGTTAGATGTAAAATTGTGAAAATGTAGCTAGCTCTTCGTCTACACAAACGCATACCCAAAACCCCATATACCATTAGTCGCCTTTTACGACATGCTAGGCAAGAACTACAGTTGGCACATTCTTTTTAAGTCCCAGACCAACATGTAAATAGCTAATTTAATAAGAGAAATCGGTTTTTTTGGGCTAAATGTGTTTAAAATGGCCTGCTGACCCTTTAACTCTGCCTACCCCTTCAGGGATTATGGGCGTGATGCTATTTATGTATGTATGTATGTAGTAATAGTTCAAATAATCAGTTGAGTAGTATACTAAGCAGTTAGTTCTTCTTATAAAGTCCCAGCCCAATATGGGACCATACATATGTGATTGTATAGCCGAGGTTTTGTGTTCCAAGTTGCGGTAATCCGCGGTAAGTTGGCTCGTTACTAGGGCCGAAGAAATGAAGCAATTACATATTATTGGAATAGACCTGGATCGGCTTGTGTGGCGAAATACGAGTTGTTAGGTGGAACATACGGGGCGGTGTTGTGCGCGGCGCCGCAGCAAACTGGACATACGCGAGCGGTGGCTAGTACAAACTTAAGCATTTGTATCAAGTCGTGCATGTAGTACCGCGCGAGACACTGCGCCCGCGCACGAGACCGTCCAGTCTATAGCCTTACTTATAAACAAATAATAAATAACAATATCAGACTACATCACATGCATTGATCTGACTCCGAGTTAACTGGCTTAAGCACTTGTGTTACGGATATCAGAAAGAACAGTGGTATTACAAATGTATACTCAAATAAATATGGATTATACACCCAGACACAGAACAAACACAAGTATTCATCATATGAATGTTTTTCATGGGTGCGGATCGAACCCACAACTCTTGGCGCACGAGGCAGGGTCACTACCGAATGAGCCATCGAGCTTGTCCTTGAAATAAATCGCGTTGCTGTCTGTCTAGCTGGCATTTGACTCTGCCTACCCCTTTGGGGGTTACGGGCGTGATGTTATATATGTATGTATTAATCGTGTTGTTATTGTTAAGAGCGAATTAGTAAAAGTAGGTAGGTATATTTATGTAATTTTTTTATAATCAACTCGACGGATGTGTAGAATATAAATCACATAACTCGGTTGAATTAAAACAATTTATTATTTACTAGCTGTTCCAGCGGTATCACCCGCGTTTATGGTTAATATTATGAAGACTATTTCCGTCATACATGATTTCTATGTAACTTTAACCATTAAGGCTGCACACGCGATGGAAGCTTAAAAATGGAGTAACTTCTCCCGTTTTCCCAACATTTCCCTTCAATACTCTGCTCCTATTGATTGTAGCGTGATGAAAAGTATACTATAACCTGCCGTACCAAGTTTCGTTTGAAATCCGTCGTGTAGTTTTTGTTTCTATAAGGAACATACAGACAGACAGACAAAAATTTTACTGATTGCATTTTGGGCATCAGTATCTATCACTAATCACCCCCTGATAGTTATTTTGAAAATATATTTCATGTACAGAATTGACCTCTCTACAGATTTATTATAAGTATAGATTATTCCATGTTGCTCTGGGATTTAAAAATAATGTGCTAACTATGTTCTTTGCCTATTATGTTGTAAAAAGCGACCTGATGATGTATTGGGTGTTGGATTTTCGATTGTGTAGGCGACGAGCTAGCCACTTGTCAGTACTTTTCACAGTTTTCCATCTAACCCAACTTGTTTTTTAGCTAGATGTGCTTTGAGGAGCCAAGGAGCACCTTGGACTTTACCTACTTCTTCAAGGGCGCGATGTTTCATGTTGTTTTTTTTTTAAGAACGAATTAGAAAAATTATAATCAAGTAAGTATCTTAAATTGAAAACGCATGTAACTAAAGATTGCAATGTTGGATCTAGGAGTCCGGCTGGTTCCAGCGACATGTATTGGTTCAATGCCGCTGGATTTCAATCTCTGCTAGAGATTGAAATGCTGGATTAAGCGTTACAGGGTTCAACTTAATTTCAGCTATAGCACGAGACGCGGGACCCTGCAAAAAATTTCGCCGAATCGCAACTCCGAATTTGTATCCAAGAAATTCAAATTTGATTCGATTAGACGAGCGGTCCGGTACGCAACCCGCCCCCGTAAGTCCCCCAACAATGACGAATACGCTGGCCCGCAACCCGTAAATCCCGGCGGCACCTCGCGCAAATGAATTGTAACCGGTAATTTAGTAGCCGCCCGCCCATACAGTACGAGTGTGTACCGGCTTATACGCGTTGAAGTAGCAAGAAGTAGTTGCGTTGAATTTATGCTACGAAAATGTCAAAAAAACAGACAGACAGAGATAAAATGACAAACAGACTGAGAGATATGTAACAGACTGATAAACACGCATATAGATATACCTATTTGTCATTACTATTCACAATTTTCCATCTAACCCAGCCCACTGTCCAATGTTAGTCTGGGACCTAAAAAGAATGTGCCACCTGTGGTTTTTGGCTAGCATGTCGCATAAGACGACTAATGGTGTATCGGGTTTTGGGTATGTGATTGCGTAGGCGACAGGCTATATAGCCACCACTTTTTCACAAGTTTACATCTAACCCAGCACAGTTTTGTTTCTGGCTAAATGTGGTTAAAGGGGACTGTTGTCTCTTTGACTCTGACTACCCCTTCGGGGATTATGAGCGTGATGTTATGTATGTATATATGTACATATAGATATTTAGATGGGTAGACACGAGGATAGGCAGATAGACAGACAGTGGTAGTTGTGATATCGTGCGCAAATCCCAGCCCGGTAGGTAGTAAAGGCCGCCTTCGGCCAACTACCGACGTCCTCTCACAAAAAAAAAAAAAAAAAAAAAAGTGCGCAAATGAATGGCAACCGGTAATTAAGTAGCTGCGCGCCCAGACATTACGAGTCTGTACCGGCTTATACGCGCTGAAGTAGCAAGAAGCAGTTGCGTTGAATTTATGCAAGAAAATGTGAGAGACAGCTAGCAAATAAATTGACAGACTATCAGACAGATTTAAGTCGTATAAGGTGTCACTTCGCGTTAATGAATTGTGGCCGGAAATTTAGTAGCCGCCCGCCTAGATAGTACGAGCGTGTACCGGTTTATACGCGCTGAAGTTGCAAGAATTAGTTGCGTAGAATGTGTGCTATGAAAAGGCACAGGTAGATTCACACAGGCCAGATTGGAATGGCCCGTTGGTCGAGTGGTCAGAGACCCTGGCCACGGAACCAAGGGTCGCGGGTTCGAATCCCGCTATGGGCAAATGTTTCGTGTGATGAACATGGACATTTGTACTCGAGTCATGGATGTTTATAAACGTATTTAAGTATGTCTATCTTCACCTAGTATCCATAGGGCAAGATTTAAGCTTAGTTTGGAACTAGGGAATAGGTGTGCCAGTCTGGAGAATTTATTTATTTATTTTATTTATTATAATTGTCAAGACGTGTTATTTCAGTTAGTTTTGATGTCATTATAATGTCAATACCCCATTCCGATACACAAAAACACCCATTCCACAGAACCACCCTAATCACTAAATATTGCACGGCCCAACACAACGATAATAGATTTACGAATAACAAAATACATTTTAATCCTGCGCATAGTTTAATCCGCCCGGATGCGGAAGTGGCCGCGGCAGCCGGATGATCCGCAAAGACCCGGATAGTGCGGAGTTTACGGAAGTGACGTTTTAAAATGTCCGGTTGAAGGTCTGGCGATTATGTAGGTTTGAGGATCTCTCTTTAGGATTTGGTTGGGAATAGATATGGAGGGCCCACTGTAATAATTTTATGAATAACCATAATAAGGATGATGACTGCATTAAAAAACTTCAATTCTATTTAGTCCGTTAGTTAGATTATACAAAAATACTAGACACATATTTTTCGCTTTATCAAATCAACAAAAAAATCACAAAGATCATCAAAGTTCCGGTGTTCTGGATCGGGGGCTTGTGTCGTCACTATTTAGTAAAAATTGTACGAAAGTATGACGTCATGCGCAATTTAAATGAATTTGTAGCTTCGTCAATGTTTGTTTGACAAATAACTAACTAACTAAACTTCTCGCCACTTCCCAGAGACTGCCCGTAGGCAGAGAGAACCGAACGCCATATGGCACGATCCTTACACACATCACATTTGTTTGACAAATAAATAAAAAAATACGTGTTCAATATTTTTCTAATCATTTAACTGACGGACTAAACAGATTTTTTTAGTCATCCTGCCTATTCCTTTGACAATGTAAAACTGCGTAATTCGAACACTGTATATATATAATTATTGCAGTGGAACCTTCAATTATGTTTCTTTAATTTCTATTATTATATAGGTCTCATGTTGGTCTGGGACCAGAAAAAAATGTATTTACAGTATTTCTCGCCTAGAATGTCGTAAAAGACCTCTAATGAGGTATCGGTGTTGACTTTGTGGTTGTAAGGGCAACGAGCTGGTCTCATGTTACTACTTTTCCACAAATTTCCATCTAAGCAAGATAAATAAATAAATAAATATCCCACAACATCACATTCATTGATCTGACTCCGAGCTATGTAGCTTAAGCACTTGTGTTACGGATATCAGGTTCAACAGTGGTATTACAAATATATACTTAAATATTAGATATAAACACCCAGACATAGAACTAACACAACTATTTATCACACGAATGTTTGTCCTGGCGGGAATCAAACCCACAACTCTTGGCGCATAGGGTAAAGTCACTACCGAATGCGCCATCGAGCCAGTCAAAGATGTATCTGAAGTAGTACTCATGTACTCATATACATAATGCATATCGCGTTTAGTCCCGTCAGTATTATTTCTAGTGATTGGATCGTATGCCCTCGGATCAGTGCATTGGTACCTTATTGCTATAGAAACTGTCATTTATACCGTCAGCTTCACGCGTGTTTCCGGTCAGCGTGCCGGGTGTGACGTCACAGGTTATATGGCGGTGACGTAGCACGCAATTAACGAAAAGGCTTTGAATGCGCTGCGTCTACGGATAAAGATATTTGGAATGTCTGTTTTAAATCTACACTATTATTATAAAGAGGAAAGATTTGTACGTATGTGTGTTACGAATAAATTTAAAAACTACTGGACCGATTTCAAAAATTCTTTCACCATTGGAATGCTACATTATCCCTGAATAACATAGGCTATAGAATAATTTGAAATAAAGTTAATTTAGATTAGCAAATAAATGTCTACCCGTGCGAAGCCGGGGCGGGCCGCTAGTGTCAAACACATTTAAACGTTGCTAAGAAGATGCTTATAAAAATGTATATAGACGATATTTATACCAAAAATTAACAACATATTTGCCTATTCATCAATTAACTCTGGTCCAAAGAAAAATATGTATACAATACATACAGTGGCGGTTTACAATCTTGGCCGCCCTAGGCCCCAGGCCATAATTCTCAGTACTAATCGTCATCACTTAATTTTTATCACGATTGGCCGCCTCTAATATCTGGCGGCCCTAGGCCCGGGCCTACTGGGCCTTGGGGTAAATCAGCCACTGAATTTATATACCAAGACGATCTCAATCCCCGAAGGTGAACAGATACCAACGAGAAATAAACTCTTTCAACCACATTTAGCTAACAATAGTCACGGAAAACTCTGGATAAATAGTGACAAGCGACTAGAACGCATCACCCCACGTTTCACCCGCATAGTTCCCGTTCCCGTGGGAATAAAATATAGAATAAGTTACTTGCTGACAAAGTTGATTTAAATTGGTAAAATAATTTTTCAAATCGGTCCAGTAGTGTCAGAGCCTATTTAATGCAAACAAACTAACAATCACATAATAAATATAAATATCAGACTACATCATATACATTGATATAGCTCCAAGGTAGCTTAAAGACTTGTGTTACTAATATCAGAATCAACAGTAGTATTACAAATATACTTATATATTGGATATTAACACCCAGACATAGAACAAACACAAGTATTCATCACACGAAACGAACGTCCTGGGTGGGGATCGAACCGACAGTACTTGGCGCATTGAGCAGGGTTACTGCGTCGCTTTTGTCTTAATTTATTCTGCTTTCCAAGACCTATAAAGTTATTACTTATGGGTATCAAAAGAAAGGTTATATGATCTAGTTTAATGTTGTGAAATCCATTTTTTTTAACTGTAATATATTTCGTAAAACTCGGAAAGATAAAATTTTATTATAAAATTCAACAGCAATTGTTAAGTTCAATATTATTATGAACTACTTTACATTGGTATTTGTACTCTAGTTCGTGCACGAAAAAAAATCTATAGTTTCAGCTATACCATGTATTTTTTATTTTTATATTAATATAGCTTTACTAGTCTTTGAGATATTAACGTTTTATGTAGGCAATGAACGGCGCTCAGTTCGCGGAAAAACCGTTCGCGGCGCTCTCACATTTGCGGTGACGTCAGCTGTCAAACGCTGGGCATACCAGCCGCGAATGAGTCAGAGCCAGTCAAAATAATATACAACTTGTATACAAAAAAAAATATTAGTTTGTATGTATGTAGCCAAAATAAATAATATGTATACAATATATTTAGTGATCCAACTGACTGATTAAATAGAAATTTATCTCTGCATAAACATCCGACTGTATTAAGTCGGTTGTTAAAAATAACATGGATACGTTTAATCTACTGTACTGACGAAACTGCAAATACTAAACTATACATACACACTACTGCCATACAAACTGACATTTATAGCGTCAGGCTCGCGCGTGTTTCCGGTCAGCGCGCCGGGTGTGACGTCACGGGTCATGTGACGTAGCGCGCAATTAACGTACCTATAGACTTTGAATGCGTGCGTCTATATGGGTGAATGGAATTGGAGTGTCTGTTTGTAATGTTTATATATATGTATGTTTATGTATGAAATTTATGTACCCTTTCGAGGATTAAAGGTGTGATGATGTAGGTATATATATAAATATCCGACTACATCACATACATTGATCTGACTCCGAAGTAAGTAGCTTCAGCACTTGTGTTACGGATATCAGAAACGGGTGATTGTATATTTGCCACAAAGTAAATTCGTCACAAAAATATGCATGTGTAAATTCGTCATAATTCTATTTTTGTGCAGTAAATTTACCGCACTCGTCTTTAGAATCGTGGCGCATTTACAATACCGTGTAGGTACTTGTGACGAATTAACTTTCAATGTATGGAATGTTTTACATTGTGGCGAATTAACTTTGTGGCTAATGTACAATAACCCTCAGAAACAACAGTGGTATTACAAATATACCTACTTAAATACTGGATATTAACACCCAGGGACAGAACAAACACATGTATTCATCACACGAATGTTTGTCCATGGTGGGGATCGAACCCACAACTTTTGGCGCATGTGGCAGGGTCACTACCGAATGAGCCATCGAGCCAGTCAATATATGTATGTATGTAATTTTATTAAGGTTAATTTATAAGGATCGTGCCATATGGCGTTCGGTTCTCTCTGCCGACCCCGCTAGGTAAGTGGTGTGAAGTTTGAACTAATTTAGTTAGTTAGTTAAAACTAACTAACTAATTTTGTTAGTTTTAGTTAGGTTATAAGAAAAATATTGTATGAATACGCGTTTTACTTTTAGTAGCTTCCTTGATTCTGATTTCTATCATGTATCATCAGTAATCAGATCAATATTTGATGTTGTATGATGTTCATTTATAGAAATAATGCTATAAAACCATAAAACCCAGCAGCATGGGATTCGCATTGGACATATATGATTATATCGCGTGGCAAAAGTCAGTAGATACTTGTAATAAATGAATTTAAGAACCGCCTTACCGAGTTTCTTGCCGGTTTCTTCTCGGTAGAATCAGCATTCCGAACCGGTGGTAGATTCACATTGCTCTAAAGATTTTGTAAAATTGACGATTTATAAGTGCTTTTTTTTAAGGCCTACATGAATAAAGAAATTTTGAATTTGAATTAGAATTCAGTTTATTACAAAGACTTATCATGCACACAGGAAAATAAAAAAAAATAAAAATGTACTTAGACCGTTTTACCCATCTGTCCCCTTCGGCTTGCCACCGAGGCGTTGGTTGGCACTAATAGGTGGTGTTACTCCCCTAGCTTGCAATCCTGCAAGAGATCTAAGTCCGTAGATAAGATCCATAAACTGCATTTACCCAATGTGGCGACCGCGCCACAAGATAGTCAAGATTATAGCTCCAGTAATACGTAAACAAATGACGTTGATCGAACATAGAGAAACGCCATACAATCCTGCATCGCGCTGACGAAGTTATAATCGCTACTAAGTATATATAAGATACACCAAGACGGTCTTTTTTTCACAGCTTTCCATCCAACACAGCCCGCTGTCACATGTTGGTCTGGGACTTAAAAAGATAGTATGTCGTAAAAGGCGACTAATGGTATATAGGGTTTTGGGTGTGTGATTGTGTAGGCGACAGGTTAGACGCTTGTCACTGCTTTGCACAATTTTCCATCTAACCCAGCCCGGTTTTATTTTTGGCTGAATGTGGTTGAAGGGGCATGCTGCCACTTTGACTCTGCCTACCCCTTCGGGGATTATGGGCGTGATATTATGTATGTATGTATGTATGTAATAAGACGGTTAGTTGGACCTAGGACCTAGCAAGCAACACCTAGCTCGGCGGAAGTACTTTTACTTTAAGTGCGAGCGTGTTCGCACAACCAAAAATATAATTGAATTTAAATAGACAATTAACAAATTTAAAAAGTTAACAAAGTAGTAAAAAATCTAAGAAAATAATTTCTCGAATTTTCAACATTCATTAAATTAAGCGCTTTAAATATAAAATAAAGGAATTAGTTGACGTTTCATGAAATGTCACAAGGATTAGACAGGAATGTCGCTTTCAGAGCCAGCACGGGTCAGTGACCCATTTAACGCTTGGGTGAACAGAAATGAAAGAACCTTTATAAACGACTTAACAATTTAATTGATCAGCAAAGATTATCGAATGCTCGTTGACTACATCTACTTTGTTGTCAAAATAAATAAATTTTCAAGACTGACACACAAATTCCCTAATTACAAACTAAGCTTATGCTTGTGCTATGGATACTAGGTGAACGGATAGATACACTTAAATACGTTTATAAACATCCATGACTCGAGTGCAAATGTCCGTGTTCATCACACGAAACATTTGGCCCTAGCGGGATTCAAATCCGCGACCCTTAGTTTCGTGGCCAGGGTCTCTAACCACTCGACCGACAGGCCAGTCAAAAGAGCGATGGTAGCTCATTGGTAAGGAGTCATGCCTAAACCGAGAGGTGCAGGTTTAAACCCGAGCACGTATCTTCAGATTTTTCAAGTCTATAAATGTACGTATTTATACTACTAGCTCGGCGGTGAGGGAAACCATCGTGATGAAACCCTGGAATGTGCAATTCCAAGGACTATGGATGTGTAACTATGATTCAAAGTCTGGTGCCCCTATTTTAGTGTTATGAAGGACAGTCGCTTCAATGCAATTACCAGACTCTGTAAATGCTGGACCATGGTCGAGGCAAACCCCGTCTAAGCACGGCAAAACGCTAAGAAGATGATGATTTACTTTGTTATCACCAAATATCCGATATTCAATATATTAGATCTTTCTTTGATGTTCTCGGACTCAAAAATAATGTGCCAACTGTGTTCTAAAGCTAACATGTCGTAAAAAAGATAAATGGAATATCGGGTAGCTGGACTAGCTGGGTTGTTGCAATTTTTTCACAATTTTCTATCTAACACAATACAATAGAGTTTATTTTTGGATTGAAGTGGCTAAAAGGGATTGCTGCTTATTTGACTTTGCCTATCCTTTTGGGGGTTATTGGCGTGATGTTAAGTAAGTTAATAATAAAATACGTTGATTGACGATTGAGAATAGACAATTTTTTTTCTTTTATGTGCAACAAATACATGGACAAGCAATAGATAGTGAACTTTATCTAAGATTGTAATTAATCTCATTAGTGATGTTAAGTTGCATCGTACCTCATTTCAATAACTTACTTAACTAACTAAACTTCACGCCACTTCCCTAGCGGGGTAGGCAGAGAGAACTGAACGCCATGTGGCATGATCCTTACACACCTCACTCGCCTCTTCAACATTCATGATCCTTTTCATAACTTACTAACAGTCCAGATATCAAGCGTATTCTTTTAAGTAACTTAGTTTCTCCAAATACACCTTCATCTTCTTCCCAAGTTCCCAAGACGCACCTCCAAGCCTGCAGATAAAAGAACGTTCATCTATCACGTCACCCACAGCACTGAGACAAAAGCGGAAAATACAAGACAACGCTTCTATTAAATACCTACATAAATAACTTTGAATCCGGCTCGTAATAAGGGGGGAAGGATATGCGAATGTCGACCTTATGCGGAGGGGAGAAGACGGTCTGGGGATGACGGCCTGTGAATGGGCGAGTGATATGATGTGGGGTTGGTGGAGGCGGTAATTTGGTCTAAGTTCTAATAAACTTACAGCATATCTACATAATATTGCGTCTGCAATATTAGGGGTTATGCAGGGGTGGATAGAGTCAAAAGAGTATCAAGCCGTCAAATATCTAGTCAAAAATTTACTAGATGTGTTAGATAGAAAATAGGGATGTCGACTGGCTAGTCAATTGAGATACTTTTTAAGAGCTGTCAAAACGATAATCACTTCATAGATTTTGTATGGGTTTGTCAACGTGTGACGTCACTAGTTTGTATAGTCAACTGACTTAATATTTAGCAGTTTTTGTAAAATTAAAAATCTTAGACTCAATATGATACAAAATCAATAAGGTTTAACAGCATACTACGATACTTTCTTTTTCAGAATTTTATTGATATTTCAAAATTAAATATAAATGGTGTCAACATCCCAATTGTAAATGTACTGACAAGTGGCTAGGTCATCGTTGCACGATCTTTATCATCACTTTAGCGTTACCGTGCTTCGTAGGGGTCCGTTTAAAGCATGATCCAGGATGTAGCTGATCTGGTTATCTCAATGAAGCGACTGCCAGTCTGACTTTCGTAATCCTTAGATAGGGGAACCAGGGAATTCGAATCATGAACACATTCATAGTTGTTTGAATGTGCAAGTTTCATTACGATGTTTCCCTAACCGCTGTGCTTGTAACCATGATCCAAAAAATTGTCTGGTTCCCTTATCTTAAGGGTAACGAAGGTCAGATTGGCAGTCGCTTCAATGTAATTACCAGACTCGCTAAATCCTGGATCATGGTCTAAGCGGACCCCGTCTAAGCACATGGTCAAGGGTCATAACGCTAGGAAGATGATGGTAAAAATAAGCAACAACAACATCTTAACATAACGCCCATAATCCCCGAAGGGTAGGCAGAGTCAGAGGGGCAGCAAGCCCCTTTAACCACATTCAGACAAAGATAAAAAGAGCTAGGTAAGATGGAAAATTCTGTAAAAGTAGTGATAAGTGGCTAGCTCGTCGCCTACACAATCACATACCCAAAACCCCATCTATTTACCATTAGTCGCCTTTTACGACATGCTAGGCAAGAAACACAGTTGGCGAATTCTTTGTTAGTCCCAGTCCAACATGGACAATGGTCTGGGTTAGATGGAAAATTGTGAAAAAGTAGTGACAAGTTGCTAGCTTGTCGCCTACACAATAACATACCCAAAATCCCATCTATCTACTATTAGTCGCCTTTTACGACGTGCTAGGCAAGAAACACAGTTGGCACATACATTTTAAGTTCCAGACCATCGGAAAAATAAGAAACGTTAATACCGCATCCACCCTCGACCGCTCCCCCGAACAATACGAAATCAGACGTCTCCAGAAAGATGTATTAATCTCAAACATTAGGCGTAATTCATATTGTTTCGTCTCGCTCATTTAATTAACTTCCGCCTCAGCGTTATTAATCAAGGGGATGTCCGGACGGTTTTTAATTATGACGACTTTAATATGCGTTTAACGTACAGGGCGTTCCGATTACGATGACAAGCTAGGTTTATTTTTTTGAAGATTTTTTGACTATACTTACAGTTTTTGTACCAGTTCCATGTTAGTCTGGAACTTTTAAAAATGTGCCAACTGTGTTTCTTGCCTAGCATGTCGTAAAAGGCGACTAATGGTATATTGTGTTTTGGGTACGTGACTGTGTGGGCGACGAGATAGCCACTTATCACGGCTTTTCCACAATTTTCCATCTAACTCAGCCCAGTTTTGTTTTTGGCATAATGTGGTTAAAGGGGCCTGCTGCCTCTTTGACTCTGCCTACCCCTTCGGGGATTATGTGTGTGATGTTATGTATGTATAGATTTGTGTCTCCAATATTCGTATTTAAACAAATTTTTGCCAGCAAATAGCATAGATTGGCTTGGCTGATTTAGATAAGCGAAATTGGGGCAGGCTTTTAGTATTGTTTATATAAATATACATAGAGGGCCCATATCATTTACAAAAATGTAGATTAACGATACCACACTATAATCCGCCAGAAGAAATTAACATACTTATGTATACAGGGTCATCAATAACCTCGCAGGAGTAGATTACTGACATTATAAACGACAACGTTTGTTCTACGACTTTTTCTAAATCGACATAAAATACGATTTTTTAACTACATCAGCTGTTTGGTCATTTAGTATAGAAAGCCGTCTTTTTAGTCGATTTAGAAAAAGTCGTAGAACAAACGTTGTCGTTTATAATGTCAGTTATCTACTCCTGCGACAGTGATGTATAAGATACCCTATACAAAGTATCTCAAATACTAGATGCAAGATACTTAAAAAAAAAAGCATTTCAGATACCAGATACAAATAATTTTCTAAAAAGGTATCTGAAATACTAGTGTGACAAAATTATCACGTCGGGGTCACCACTTTAACCGTGTATAGGACTGGGGTAATTGAGACAACAGTTGGTATAAGTCTAACTTTAATAAAACATATTCACAGCTTATATATCGCTCAATCTATTAGTGTATGCTTACTCATGATATATTTACTACGTGGAGTACGTGCTGTATTTCACTACGTGCGGCAATGCGGCACAATAACCATATTTATGAAGGTATTAAAATGAAGACTTGTTATGTGTTAGTTGAGATTTGAGTTAAACTAATTCCTCAAACATATTGTTCATCTTCCTTTGATGGGGATTCATTATCATGCCCCCAAAAAAGAAGAGTTGCCCACAGGGGCAGAGCTGGGCAAACAAGGGTTCAACAAACAAGTATCTTAAGGAACAAAGTATCTTCAAAATACTAAGATACCAGGAAAATGTATCTAAATATAAGATACAAAATAAAAAAATTAAAAAGTATTTCAAATACAAGATGTAAATACGTATTTGGTATCTTGTATCTGTATTTCAGATACTTTTATCTAAGATAAGTCACATCACTGTCCTGCGAGGATGTTGATGTTTTACAAATTACCCTGTGTATAAACTTACACTCGAAATACATTACTCTCTTTCATGTGCAGTCAAGTAAAAATTACTCATCAGGCTATATTTCAATGGTGCTTCCAACCAACAACCATTAACTTCGTGGTATGCAACACTTGCATTGACAAGCGCCATACATTGCACATTGCGACATCAAGTGCACTAGACCGGGTGTGACAATCGAGTGGATGCAACATAATTGCACTTCATAATGATATCATCGTATTTGTCCTATTTGTTCGAGGCAAATGATTTGTGTGATGAACATGGACATTTGTACTCGAGTCAGGGATGTTTATAAACATATTTAAGTATGTCTATCTGTTCACCTAGTATCCATAGGGCAAGCTTATAGATTAGTTTGGACCTAGGGAATTGGTGTGTCAGTCTGGATTTAATTTAATTTTAATGTTGGTCTGGGACTTAAAAACAATGCACCAATTGTGTTCCTTGTCTAGCATGTCGTAAAAGGCGACTAGAATGGAATAGAATAGAATAGAAAACATTTATTGACCATTAAATAATACAGACACATGAGACAGGAACATACATTGGGTTATGGTAAACAAGGTAATACTAATGGTATATTGGGTTTTGGGTGTGTGACTTTAACACAATTTTCAATCAAAGTCAAAGTCAAAGTCAAAATACTCTTTATTTATATAGGTTTGAAACAAACACTTATAAATCGTCAATTCAACAAGAAAATCAACTAATAATATGAATCTACCATCGGTTCGGAATGTTGCTTCTACCGAGAAGAAACCGGCAAGAAATCTAATCCGGCCCAGTTTTATTCTTTGGTTGAATGTGGTAAAGGGGCTAGCTTCCCTTTTGATGCTGCTTACCCCTTAGGGGGTTACGGGCGTGACGATATTTATATGTTTGTATGTATATACATATCGACGTGCTCGCTGGCGCATTCAGTAGTGACCCTGCCCAATGCGCCAAGAGTTGTGGGTTCGATCGCCACTCAAGACAAACATTCGTATGATGAATACTTGTGTTTGTTCTGTGTCTGGGTGTTAATATCTAATATTTAAGTATATATTTGTAATAGCACTGTTGATTCTGATATCCGTAACACAAGTGCTTAAGCTACTTACCTCGGAGTCAGATCAATGTATGTGATGTAGTTTGATATTTATATTTATTTATACATACGCTAATGTATGTACGTGTATGTATATATATGCTACAAATACTCTAAACGCGATAGTTTCTATGGTTGGATGATTGTTTGTCATGTTTTCAAGCTCAAAGCACTTAACCAATTAGGATGTTGACACCATTAATATTTGATTTTGAAATATCAATTCTGAAAAAGAAAGTATCGCAGTACCTATGTTGTTAAGCCTTATTGATTTTGAATTATATTGAGTCTAAAATTTTTAAATTTACAAAAACTGTTTAATGTTAAGTCAGTTGATTATACAAACTAGTGACGTCACATGTTGACAAGCTCATACAAAATCTATGAAGTGATTGCGTTTTGACAGTTCTTAAAAAGTATCTCACATTCCTATTTAAAAATTCTTAGACCGATAGGTAAATTTACCAACCCCTTATTTTTAATGTCGTTTTTTAAAAAAGAAAATTAATTTTACGAATCTTGGCCGATAAAATTAGATCATCAGTTGAAAAATCTAGAAGGATCCCAGGGGAAATTCTTCCCGGACCGACCAAAGGGGGAATTAATCAAAGGGAAGTAGGAATGTTTGATAAATTAGAACCGACTGGAACAAATAACTGGGGGTTCGGGCGTATTTTTTTGTGTTTTGGATAAGAGGGGTTGATGCGCTGTGCGACTTACATGCAATTTATGAATAAGTATATAATATATGAAACTTACTATAGATAAATAATAAATTTATATAAATAAATATCCGACTACATCACATACATTGATCTGACTCCGAGGTAAATAGCTTAAGCACTTGTGTTACGGATATCAGAATCAACAGTAGTATTACAAATATATACATAAATATTGGATATTAACAGCCAGACACAGAACAAATGGAGATCGAACCCACAACTCTTGGCGCATGGGGCAGGGTCACTACCGAATGCGCCATCGAGCCAGCCAGAGATTTACCTTTAATAGCATATTACTATAGGTAAATCTATTTACATATAAAAAAAAATAATCACACTTTTTTATAAGATTGTTTTTAAATTTAATTGTAGAAAATATTGAATATTATTTGATAGCGGCGCGCCCGCAAATTTTAATAGCCAAAATATTTTGACTTTATCTAAAAAATAAAAATGAATCGCTGAATGTGTTGCTAAGCGCAAATCTCGAGAACAGCTGAACCGATTTTGCTAATTCTTTTTTAGTTGTATTTGTTATTGTCAGGTGAAGGTTTTTATAAGAGAAAGAAATAAAAAGTTGCACGGAAAAAAGAAATGGGTACTGAAAATCAGAGAACGGGGCGTTACTGGTTAATATTAATTGATAATTTTATATTTGTTGTTGCCATTAGGCGTATCTAATTATTTGTACACACCCCGCCAGTGCTGCCTCTAGCGGATTTTTAAAAAACCTTCGGAGGAAAAACGCTGTGCCTGTAGGTATACAGCGATTTTCTTAATGTATGTCTATATAATGTGTATGTATATATATTGGGAAATGTTTTATAGAACATCTAAATGCCACGTTGGAGGCTCAAACACTGGCTCACATCTCATTCGAAATTCCGGTAAGGAAAACAATTTTTTTTACAACAACCAACTTTTACCATGCCATAAAAATTCAACTGGCTAGTAATTAATTTAAGTGACTAGTACAAAGCATATTACAATATTGAACAATGTGTAATTTATATCTTTCACTAATTCTTGAGAGCGGTGGTAGCTCAATGGTAAGGACACGCGCCTCTTAACCGAGGAGTGCGGGTTTAAACCCGGGCACGTACCTATAGATTTTTCAAATCTAAGTACGTATTTATACCACTAGCTCGACGGTAAAGGAAAACATCGCGATGAAACCTGAAAATTCAAACAACTTTGGATTGGAACCATGATCCAAAGATTGTATGATTCCCCTATCTTAGGGTTACGTAAGTCAGATCGGCAGTCGCTTCAATGTAATTACCAGACTCGCTAAATCCTGGATCATGGTCTAAGCGGACCCTGTCTAAACACGGGACATAACGTTAGGAAAAAGACTTATTCTTGCAGTAGTACCAATATAGCCAACTTTAATAAATCACACAAAAAGACCTAGAACGATCCTTATCTCCCCAGAAACGTCTTGAAAACGCCTAATTTCCCTCCCAATAATTTCCCACGCTGTCAAACGCAGAAAATAAAATCTCGCCCAAAAACCATCCCTACTGTTAGCCGTTTCTAAAATTGGCTGTCTCGAGCACATTCCCGCTACAGAACTTCGACAACTCGAGAAGAGGAAAGAAATCCAATTCCGGACATACTAGGCATAATCAAAGTTTGTTGTCCGAATGAGTTTCATAACTTAATTTGATATACCTACTATGGGGGCGCCGTCCACTGGGGAACGGCTATATTTGCATTTTTTTTTCGAGTAGTGCAATGACATATGTAGAAGACACTAATCTACTACTAGATGTGCCCTCAGTAAATGGGCTATCTAACACTGAAAGAATTTTTCAAATCGGACCAGTAGTTCCAGAGATTAGCGCGTTCAAGCAAACGAACTCTTCAGCTTTATGATATTAGTAAGTAAGTATAGATGCAACAATGTAAGACTGTAGTTTACAAAGTTACCTAAATAATAATAGGTATGTAAAGCAAAATGTTTGCGATAATTACGCGGGTGGAGGAGGAAACGATTTATCGCTGTGAAGAAGTTAATGGAGAAGTGCAGAAATATTATAAAAACTAACTAACTAACTAACTTAACTTCACGCTACTTCCCTAGCGGGGTAGGCAGAGAGAACCGAACGCCATATGGCACGATCCTTACACAGGTCTAGGAGCAATGATCTGTATAAAACACATTTAGATAAAAATTTTGAAAAGTAGTGATATGTTTCTAATTCGTCGCCTACACAGTCCTTTACTCAGAACTCCATTAATCACCTTTTACGATATGCTAGGTAAGGAACACAGTTTGTACATTATTTTCAAGTTTGGTACATGAGAACCCTGACTAACATCATCTTATGTCCTGTGCTTAGACGGGGTCCGCTTAGACCATGATCCAGGATTTAGCGATCTGAGCTTTGTAACCTTAAGATAGGGGAACCAGACAATTTTTAAATCATGGTTACAAATCCAAAGTTGTTTGAATTTGCAGGTTTCATAACGATGTTTTCCCTCACCGTCGAGCTTGTGGTGTAAATACGTACTGAGATTTGAAAAATCTAGAGGTACGGGCCCGGGTTTGAACCCGCACTCCTCGGTTAAGAGGCGCGTGTCCTTACCATTGAGCTACCACCGCTCCTGAGAGTCCATGAGAACCCTGACTAACATGGGATTATATTAATTAGTTTTCGGATATCATCCGCTTCGTTCCCACAGTGGATTCAAACCCTAACACTTGAGTTGAATAATATATGAGAGTCGTTTTGTTCTAGATGGCGAAAAGTGAGATCGCCGCACACTCGGCGACATACCTGCGATGTTTGGAGTGCACAAACAAACATATTAAATATGTAGGCACATTACTGCAAACTTGGCAGAGCAAGGACGATACTTTCCTACAGGAATATTCCAGAAAATTCCGTGGCAACTTTCTTGTTCGTCCGCGGAAGTAGTTTTCTTGGCTTAATCTAGCGTGTGGAAAATTTGCACAATTTTTTGCATTTTTAAGTGTAATGAAATATGTAGTTTAGCATTTGTTTCTAAATTTACAAAAAATACAGTAATATATGTTTGTCCCGTGTTCAGTGGCGGATTTACCCTAAGGATCAGTAGGCCCGGACCTAGGGCGGCCAGATATTAGAGGCGGCCAATCGTGATAAAAAATTAACTGTAGACGCTTTAATACTATATGGCCTAGGGCCTATGGCGGCCAAGACTGAAAATCCTGGTGGATTTTCAGTCTTGGCCGCCCGTGTTGGTCTGGGACTTAAAAATAATGTGCTAGCTGCGTTTCTTGCCTAGTATGTCGTAAAAGGCGAATAATGGTATATCGGGTTTTGCGTAGGTATGTGATTGTGTAGACGACGAACTAGCTACTTGTCACTACTTTTTCACAATTTTCCATCTAACCCAGCCCAGTTTTATTTTTGCCTGAATGGTTAAAGGGGCCTGCTGTCCCTTTGACTCTGCCTACCCCTTCGGGGATTATGCGCGTGATGTTATGTATGTATGTATGTTGATAATAAATAAATAAATTCTTCTCACTGACACACCAATTCCCTAGTCCCAAACTAAGCTTATGCTTGTGCTATGGATACTAGGTGAACGGATAGACATACTTAAATACGTTTATAAACATCCATGACTCGAGTACAAATGACCATGTTTATCACACGAAACATTTGCCACGAATAAAAGTACGGTACAGTAGGCTTACGCTTAGGCGAGTTAGCGGAGGGCGAGACGGGAAGCGCCCTGCAGGGGGGGCTCCAAATAGAAATAGAAATAGAAATAGAAATATCTTTATTCATGTAGGCTCCACAAAAGCACTTATGAATAGTCATAATAATACAAAATAAATATTCTACCGCCAGGTTCGGAACGTTGATTCTACCGAGAAGAACCGGCAAGAAACTCGGTAGTTACTCTACTAATAATAATACTCCTGAGGTATCCCTGCCTGTCGTAGGAGGCGACTAAAAGGGCCTTTGGGGTCGTGGGGGTTAGAGGGGGTGCCCCCTGGCCCTCTATCGTCCCCAGAGAAGCCGACTGCATGTGTTACACCCGGTCCGTCAGGATAGGGTACACAGCTGTCTATGTGGTCGTGAAACACCACTCTAGGTGTTCTGGGGGAGAATATCACTCCCTCGAGATGGGCCGCAAGGCGGCAGCGCGCGGTGCGTAGACTTTTCGAGATGAATCCCGACAGTGGGGATCCCGTTGGTTTTGCGTTAGCGCCCCAAGAACGGCAGCCTTGAGGTTTAGTCGGTAGGGGGGCTGGAGATTGCTGCCGGCTTCGAGCTTGACACACCCTGTAGGCCCGACACAGGTCTATTTGGACGGTGCGTAAATGCATTCCTCAAGTACAAAAAAAAAAAAAGGGCGAGACGGGAAACGACTGGCGCTAGCTGTCGGGCAAGCTGCGAACGAGCAAATAAAAATGCTACATTATCGAAATACAACACCCTGTATTTCTACACTACTAATCCCGCAATTTGGACCCTTGTTCGGCTGTAATGGGAAATATAGCGTATATACCTCTTAAAAAAAATATTATGGATATGTAATAGTGATCAGATTTTTCTGGTATCTAAAAGTGTTGAAAGGCATGCTAGACAGTTGGTATCAAATGACGCATTAAATTAGTTAAGGAATAAGCAGACCTTGACTAAAAACTAAACACAACGTAAGGAATATGATGTCGTGTAGCATCAGTAACTAAAAATTTAATTAACTAACTTCATGCCAATTCCCTAGCGGGGTAGGCAGAGAGGACCGACTAGGGGTGAGTAAATGGATTAAATATATCGTATCGATACTTATCAAATGTATCGATATATACATAACATCCCAACCCATAATCGCCGAAGAGGTAGGCAGAGTCAAAGGGGCAGCTTGCCCCTTCAACCACATTCAGCCAAAAGTAAAGCCGGGGCTGGGTTAGATGGAAAAAGTAGTGACAAGCGGCTAACCTGTCGCCTACACAATCACACACCCAAAACCCGATACACCATTAGTCGCCTTTTACAACATGCTAGGCAAGAACCGCAGTTGGCATATTCTTTTTAAGTTCCAGACCAACATGGGACAGTGGGCTGGGTTGTATGAAAAGCTGTGAAAACGGAGTGACAAGTGGCTAGCTGATCGCCTTCTCAGTCACATACCCAAAAGCCCGTAAACCATTAGTCGCCTTTTACAACATGCTAGGCAAGAACCACAGTTGGCACATTCTTTTTTTTGTCCCAGATCAACATGGGCCAAGTCCCAGACCAACATGGAACGATATCGATATATTACCTATAATAAGAACGGTTACCTATAAAATTGTATCTACTACGAACAGACAATAATTTTATTTCATCGATCAATCAGGTACAAACAATGAGCAAAAAAAATGTAGTCCGGTAAAACATATCGGTTTTGATATCCGAAAATAAATATTCAAAATCGATAGGTAAATCGAAAAAAATTTAATCGACAATATATATTACTTTAATATCGATATATCGATATTTTTTCCCAAGCCTAGAACCG
This sequence comes from Glyphodes perspectalis, assembly GCA_951394215.1. NCBI lineage: Eukaryota > Metazoa > Arthropoda > Insecta > Lepidoptera > Crambidae > Glyphodes > Glyphodes perspectalis. The sequence continues at coordinate 1,720,372 of OX596226.1, read as the reverse complement.
ACCGAGCGCACGGCCCTTACACACCTCACTTGTTACTTTGTCTTTCATAACTATTTTCACACACGCTCTAATATTATTATAGCTCCTAACATCTTCTGTTAATACATGATAAATTTGATCGTCATAGGTTAGTTGGTAACATTCGTTATAATAAGATAAGCCCACCTAACTATTTAATACTCGACGGCTACTGTTCCTCAACATTTCCCGAAGCCATCCTCATAACTTTAAAAATACCGACGGTAATAAAAAAAGTAGGTACCAACCCCGCCGGCGCTCAGCCAATCACAGCCCGTGGAGCTACCATTGAAATCAGTGGTCGGATCCTCCTGAAAATTCGGCATATGGAATTTCAGGTGACAGCAACCACTGTGTTATTACGTATAGCGATCGAAACTGATAGGAATTACACATCATCATCATCTTCCTAGCGTTATGTCCCGTGCTTAGACGGGGTCCGCTTAGACCATGATCCAGGATTTAGCGAGTCTGGTAATTACATTGAAGCGACTGCCGATCTGACCTTCGTAACCCTAAGATAGGGGAACCAGACAATTTTTGGATCATGGTTACAAATTCAAAGTTGTAACCATGATCAATTACATATACCATGTTTAATTACATATACACATTATATATACATATCACCATGCCCGTAATCACAAAAGGTAGGCAGAGACAAGGGGCAGCTAACCCCTAGTCCAGTCAAACCATAAATCTGGGCTAGGTTTGATGGAAAATTGTGCTAAAAATCGCTTGAAATACTTCAATCCTCGAAGATATTATCGGAGTCAAACGAGCAGCAAACACATTTGCCCAAAAATAAAAATAGGTTGGGTTAGTTAAAGAATTGACAGCTCAGCGTCGCCACCTAAGATGCAGGAGCAGGAGTAGAGCAGAACCGATGCAGGAGCGCTGAGGAGTTTAGTGGGTATACCCCGGCCACTCCATCTCGGCCGGAGAGGGGTCCTTCTATGTAAAGAGCCCTGGGAGTCCCACACACCACGCCGTTCCCCCGAATGACGTGAGGTGCGTAAGGCATTCCTCTCGAGAAGAAAAAAGTAAAAAAATTGTGAATTCGCATTCACCTTGAAAAAACAATATCCGATACACCATTGGTCGGCTTTTACGACATGCTTGCTGAGAAACTCAATTGGTACATTATTAACATTTTGTTGAGAGACAATACATGTCACGAATTTAAGGGAAGGGAACCTTCCTTAGCCCTAACTGACATGCTAGTCAGTTAATAAACTTAGTGATACATGTGCCAACTATGTTCTTGCCTAGCATGTCTTAAGAGGCGACTAATGGTTTACGGGCTTTTGGGTATGTGGCTGAGTAGGCGACGAGCTAGCCACTTGTCATTCCTTTTTCACAGTTTCCCATCCAACCCAGCCCACTGTCTTGTGTTGGTCTGGGACTTAAAAAGAATATGCCAACTGTGGTTCTTGCCTAGCATGTCGTAAAAGGCGACTAATGGTATATCGGGTTTTGGGTGTGATTGTGTAGGCGACACGTTAGTTGCTTGTCACTGCTTTTTCACAATTTTCATCTAACCCAACCCGGCTTTATTTTTAGCTGAATGTGGTTGAAGGGGCTTGCCGCCCCTTCGACTCTGCCTACCCCTTCGGGGATCATGGGCGTGATGTTATATATGTAGATTCCTCCCATCGTCCTTACCATCGACTACTTATCTACGAAATACGTCTACTATTTTATTTGTCTCTAGCCCAAAAAAAAAGATATACATAGACATTCCTCGCTATTGCCTTCCCTCGTACACGGAATGCGCCCGCGTCACCCGGCTCACCGGTAGAACTAATATCACTGCTGCCGATTTTAATTACTTACACTTCAAACAATGAAACAAGGGATGCTGTGGAGATGGTGGTAGGCATTATTTTTATTGATAAGGCTTTAGTTTTATATTAGATGCTTTCCGTAACTTCGGCCGCGTTGAAAATATTGGAAATAACATGCGTGTTTTATTTATTACTAGCGACTTTTTCATTAACTATTACTGGTAGGATTAGAAGTCAGAATAAAATTATATATAATTATAAATAAATAAAATAAAATTTAATGCAAAATTAAATTTTTGCCTAAGTGATTAAAATCCTTGGGCGTTATGTAGGTTATACATATAGCTTATGTAATAAGAAAGGCTTATTATAAATAAGAAAGTAGAATAAACGCGGTCGAGATGCGTGCGCTGCGGAAAATCTGCGGTGTATCGCTCACAGACTGCGTTCGGAATGATGATGTAAGAAAGAGAGTTGGTCTGAAGGACAGCGTCGGAGTCATGGTAAGAAGAGGCATGCTCCGGTGGTGCAGACATGTGGAAAGAATGGATGTCGAAAGATTGACTAAACAGATATACAATGCGAATGTGGAAGGATGTAGGAGCCGCGGAAGGCCCAGGCTCACCTACCACGACCAGATTGGTCGTGTATTAACAGAAGGTGATGTTAGGAGTCATAAAACCGTAGAGCTTGTATGAATAGGATTGTGAATGTTGAAGAGGCGGGTGAGGTGTGTAAGGATCGTGCCATATGGCATTCGGTTCTCTCTGCCTACTCCGCTAGGGAAGTGGCGTGAAGTTTAGTTAGTTAGTTAGTTATTATAAATATATAATAAGCTTTTCTTATTACATGAGGTTCGCCTTTTAGTCAGAAGACAGTCGCTTCAATTTAATAAAAAGAATTAAATAACTCTAGGATAAGCAACGCTTAGTTATTTGATAGTTCACATCTCCCTTTGAAGTTTTCCTTTCAAAGTCGATTTTGTGTTAAAATTCGTATAAAGATTTTTAAATCCAAAGTAACGCTGATTTTGAACTGTATCTCTCGTATGAAATACTATTTTTAACTTCCAAGCTGCCACTGTAAAGTATTTTGACGAATACCAAAATATTTCTATTTATGTCTATGATCTGATATATCTATGACGAAGGTTAGATAAGCAGAATCCAGTAAGTCTGGTAATTTCATTGACACTCGCTAAATCCTGGATCATATTCTAAGCGGACCCCAATTAAGCACGGGAGATAATTCTAGCACGACGATGAGAATGAGAGATGAGAAAACATTTCATCATCTTCCTAACGTTATGTCCCGTGCTTAGACGGGGTCCGCTTAGACCATGATCCAGGATTTAGCGAGTCTGGTAATTACATTGAAGCGACTGCCGATCTGACCTTCGTAACCCTAAGGTAGGGGAACCAGACAATTTTTGGATCATGGTTGCAAATCTGAAGTTGTTTGAATTTGCAGGTTTCATCAAGATATTTTCCTTCACCGTCGAGCTGATGGTATAAATACGTACATAGATTTGAAAAATCCATAGGTACGTGCCCGGGTTTGAACCCGCACTCCTCGGTTAAGAGGCGCGTGTCCTTACCATTGAGCTACCACCGCTCAAGAGATGAGAAAACATTTGACAAATAAAAATTTATAAAATTAAAAAATTCACAAACTCTACATCGACTCTACAGCACCCGCTCGCAAATATCTCCTATCGGATCGGGCGGCTATAATTCGCGCAAAATTCAGCAGCCGCTGAAACGGGCTTAGTTTTATATTGGCGGCCCTCCAGCTCCACTGTGGGCTAATGGCCGCGTACAATGAGTGTCGCTGTAATGGCCGTTATTATTGTTCATACTCTACATTCGCTCTGTATTGACTCTACATGGAATGTGTATTGACTCTACAATGACTTTTGGTTGATTCTACTTTGACTCTACAATAACACTATAATGATCTTTGTTGATGATAACTGTAGATTTACTAAGACGACTATTTCTATACTATCAACTACATGAAATATAAATAAATAAATAAATACAATGTAACTCTATAAATAAATTACTTTAAATAGATAACTATATTTATTAGTTTTTCATTGGTCAGATAGAAATTATAGATTTATTTAATTATAAATAAATAATAAAATAGTATATTTTTTTCATACTGACACACCAATTCCCTAGTTCCAAACTTAGCTTATAAGCTTGTGCTATGAATACTAGGTGAACGGATAGACATACTGAAATACGTTTACGCCCCGGCGTCACGGGTGTCAATTGAGACCAAAAATACCAATTGTCCCCTCTGGTACGAATCTGAAGTGAACAGTTGGGAAAATTTGGCACCTGGGAGACAACTGGGAAGAAAATGTGGACAGTGCTAGAGGGGACTACTGGGGATAATCGAAATATTTGCCCCTAACAGGATCCGAACCTGCAACCCATGGTTTCGTGGCCAGGATTTCTGACTACTCGACCAACGGGCCATTTTTATTAAAAAATTACTGATTTGAATAACGTCAAAAACAAAGAAAATTCTAAATATGTCTAATTGTAGTTTAATTTAATTTAATTTTTTATATGGCTATAGAAAATCACTTGTTAGTCATTGACTCAAAAATAATATAACAACTATGTCTCTTACCTAAGATATCGTAAAAGGTGCCTAATGGTGTATTGTATGTCGAGTTTGTGATTATGTAAGCGACGAGCTAGCCACTTGTTACTATTATTTTTACAGTCAACTCCATTTTTTTTCTCAATGTGGTTTAAAGTAGGCTTGTGTAGTTCGCGAACGAACTAGTTCGAAAGAGCGCTCTTTTAGGTGAACTACGCAAACTAGTTCGCAGTTTGGATCGTTTATAGTTCGCTAGTTCGTTCATGACAAAGTATTTTATCTGAGTATTTTATTTATATTAACTGAAACAGTTTGTAGTTGCAGTCATAAAATATTATATATGCATCTCCCCTCTCATAAACTACTAGGCAGAGCGGCATAGTGGCATATCCACAGAACTATATCGAGATATGTTTTAGCAAATCGTTCTCACCAAAGAGTCGTGAACTGACGATCTATAAGAACGATCTAGATCGTCAAAGCTAGACTGTATTAAAACGAGCGAACGACGAACTAGAAGAACGAACTAGTTATACAAGACTAGTTTAAAGAGCTTATCGCTTTTTGAACTCTACCTACTCTTTCTGGGAATCCAGATGTCACGTTTAAGTATGTATAGAAAAATCAAATGCGACATAATTATATACGTACATATGTATCTACACAGTTAAATAGACGCACATAATATTATTCCGCCGGTCTCTGAAAACGAGCCGGTTAAAAAACAATTTAGAATCAATTTAACGAGCATCGGTTCAATTTGTTTCACAGGGACGTATTTGGGTGTACGAAATTTTGTCTTACCGTTTAATTCACATTTAAAAAGGCAAAAAGTTAGATTTTAGGATTTTAGGGTTATACTTAAAGCGTGTTAAGAATTAGGTGTTATTTAATTTGTTCGGTGTCTGGATGTTTAAATTCTTAAGATCCGCCGCGCTGACAGAGTGGATCTAAGTATTGACGCTATTCTTCAACAACTTAATGTTGCCCGTACGAACGGCACCTACATTTGTTTTTCTAGAGCCTATAAGCTACGATGAGCGCTTACTAGGTCGTTCGTACGCTTGTTAGCCACGTCTGTGGTATAAAAATAGGCTAAGTTGTCAGGTCAATCAATGCATAGAAGAACTCCGTGTCACAAACTTGAATGGCTTGAATGTCATGCCACAAATGACAGATTTCCGATATCTGGTAGGAATCCATAAGAATCTCACTCACACATGCTTATAGGACTTCACGCAGTAGTGTGACAGCGCGGAGTCCTCCTTCTATAGAGCTCGCTACATATTTCATATATCTATATACTCGCCGGCATTCTCAGTATGTTATAGGTAGATAGATCCTTAAACTACATTTAGCTCCAGATAAAACTGAGTTGACTAAGATAGAAAATTGTATAAAAAGCATGAACTTCAATAGAATATACCAACAACAGACCGTGTTGCGAAGACCGTGGTCACAAAAATCGTTTGTGACTACGGTCGTTGCAACACAGTCGAAACGTCAAGCTGTAAGTACTCATGTACTACATAATGCATATCGCGTTTAGTCCCATCAGTATTATTTCTAGTGATAATGCAACGCGCAAGTTTAAAATCTCATACAGCCCAACACATGACCAACATTGGAAAATACGTCGCTATAACGTCGCTATAACGTCGCCTATTCGCCCCTAATACGGCCCTGTGTCTCCACGGTTCATTACCATCACAGTTCTCTCATCCCAATTGTTTTGGATAATGTTTTCGCCTCAGGCTCATACGAGGGGAATTATTTTAGGTACTATGTTTGTGTACTTTGTTATACTTATTCTACTCACTCAAAATACAGAGGTAAGTGTGAAACTTCGCGCCACCTCACTCACCTCTTCAACATTCATGATCCTTTTCATGCAAGCTCTACGTTTTTACGACTCCTAAGTCCTAAAGTCTGGCTAATGACCTTAAAATGAAACAATAGGCCTCGGAAAAGCTTCTCAAGTTTATTTGGCGCCAAAAACTATAATTTCTGATCATAAATATTAATTTGTAATGATCAGTCATACAATTAACGTCAGCAGACCACCAACGTAATTGTTGTGATTGAAGACTGAACAAAGATGATTAGTATTGGTTCGTAATTCAAATCAGGTACCCGCTGAAAACCAGCGTCGTGGTCTGCCTGATATCAGGCAGTCTCACGACAGCTGAGCGGGCGCCGTTTTGGCACACATTTGTTATGTTTCTGTGTTTCCATATTTTAATTTGTGTGTCTAATAAAGATTATCTATTCTATTCTATTCTATTCTATCTATTCTAATTACCTGACCTCTGTAGAGTAAGCTCGAACGATAAGGGTTTTGTTTTTTTGCCATTAATGTTAACATTTATTTAGAAAACCTTATTGCCCGCGGTTTCACTCGCGTTTGAGGTTAATGGTTTGTAAACTATAGCCTTCCTCGATAAAAGGGCTATCTAACACTGAAATAATTTTTCTAATCGGACCAGTAGTTCCTGAGATTAGCGCGTTCAAGCAAACAAAACAAACTCTTCAGCTTTATAATATAACTATACTATAGATAGTATATATATAAATTTTGATTCTTGAATATACTGCTTAAATTGTTTTATTTTGCTTAAAAAGCCAGAAATTTAAGTCTTTGTCATAAATCTGCTATTTTATTCCAAGAGCGTCCACCGTAGAGCTTGTATGAAAAGGATCATGAATGTTGAAGAGGCGAGTGAGGTGTGTAAGGATCGTGCCATATGGCGTTCGGTTCTCTCTGCCTACCCCGCTAGGGAAGTGGCGTGAAGTTTAGTTAGTTATTCCAATTTACCCTTAGGTGTTCGTAGTAACCCCGCTTTCTCCTAAATATTTATCTCTTGACGCATTGGGCAGGGTAACTACCGAATGCGCCATCGAGCCAGTTAATCATATATGTATGTCTATAGATGTCGTCAATACCATAAGGTATAGACTGTGTAATAATGTCCTCCTAACCGATATTGCTCACGGCAGCCAATCTTAACGAAGATTAGTCATCTGCGCAGGTGATATTATAGTGCACAAGTGTGTGCGCAAACACATGTGCACTCTCTTTTCCTTCACTCTCATAGTCCGGTCAGGCGCAGGACCAACGGCTTGACGTGCTTTCCGAGGCACGGGAGTGATTAAACCGCCAACTTCCTTATTCTGGACTGTTACTGAGTAATTTCAATATTGAAATACCCAGCCACAAATTTTGGCCCGACCCGGGCATTGAACCTGGGACCTTTTAGTCCTTAGGCGACGCATGCTACCACTACCACGACCAACGAGGCAGTCACCTTATATTAATGACATTGAAAATATTTCTAGGCAAGGCTCAAAATCAAGCTTGTCTCCATACGAAGTTGCAAGCTCCCAGCATCCCAGATGGACCCAGACAAACCTGTCACTACCAACTTGACTCTGAAGAAGGTCAATAGAGATACGACACTGTTTAACTGTGACCTGGTTGTAAAGACGTATGGTCCGGTTTCTGTAAGTATTTCTGCTTGCCATCCAACCAAGCCCACTGTCCCATATTAGTCTGGGACTTAAAAAGAATATGCCAACTGTGGTTCTTGCCTAGCATGTCGTAAAAGGCGACTAATGATATATCGAGTTTTTGAGTCTGTGATTAAATGTGTAGATGACAAGCTAGCTAGTAAATACTTTTCACGATTTTCTGTCTGACCCAGCCCAGTTTTATTTTTTGGCTGAATGTGGTTAAGGTGGCGAGCTCCCCCATTGACTCTGCCTACCCCTTTGGGGATTATGGGCGTGATAATTGTATTTAAGTATGTCTATCCGTTCCACTAGTATCCATAGGATAAGCTTATAGATTAGTTTGGAACTAGGGATTGGTGTGTCGGTCTGGAGAATTTATTTTAGTGGAGTATATATTTTTGAGCTAGTTAATTAATATTTTCTTCAGCTTTCCATCCAACCCAGCCCACTGTCCTATGTTGGTCTGGGACTTAAAAAGAATATGCCAACTGTGGTTCTTGCCTAGCATGTCGTAAAAGGCGACTAATGGTATATCGGGTTTTGGGTGTGTGATGGTGTAGGCGACAGGTTAGCCGCTTGTCACTGCTTTTTCACAATTTTCCATCTAACCCAGCCCAGCTTTATTTTTGGCTGAATGTGACTCTGCCTACCCCTTCGGGGATTATGGGCGTGGTGTTATGTATATATTTGTTAATTAATATTGTCTTGGACAGTTCACTTTCAGGTCATACCAAATGTTCCAGAACGGACACAGGAGTCTGTTCCTAAAACTAGAGAATATATCCTGCAGGAACTCGGTGGCTCACAAAATAGTACAGTTGCTGAAAATTGACGTTGACAATCACTGTATGGTGGCTGGCGTAAGTTTAAATGTCATATGTTTGTCTGGGACTTCAAAACAATGTACATACTATGTTGATGTAAGTACAAATACTGACTCGATGGCTCATTCGGTAGTGACCTTGCCTCATGCGCCAAGAGTTGTGGGTTCGATCCCCACCCAGGACAAACATTCGTATGATGAATACTTTTATTTGTTCTGTGTCTGGGTATATATATATTTAAATATTGAATATTTAAGTATATATTTGTAATACCACTGTTGATTCTGATATCCGTAAGACAAGTGCTTAAGGTACTTACTTTGGAGTCAGATCAATGTATGTGATGTAGTGTGATACATGTATATTTATTTCACGTGCCATATTCGTTTGGGACTTAAAAAAATTACCAACTTAATTTCTTGGTTTTGCGTTTGTGATTGTCAAACGAGTTTACTGACATTTAGATTCTTTCTACCCCTTCCGACTTTAGGCATGATATTATGTATGAATAAATGTAAAAAATTGCATCGTTTCTATACAAAAATGTACAATATGAACTTAGCGAAAACCATTTTTTTTTCCGACCAATGATTTTTGAATTTCACGCGTAAAAAATGTAAAATATTTTTTTTTTCAGCTATCTGTAGCGGTGTAATAATTGAGTTCTTTTTTAGGGTCATTTTTCAACCAATTATAACTGAGCTGTTGTTTTAGGTTAAATTTTTCAGTTAATTACAATTGAGTGGTTTTTTTAGGGTAATATTTTCGGCCAATTATAATTTAGTTCTTTTTTAGGGTCATTTTTACCTTGAGAATGTGGACATAGATACTTTTGGGTTTTTCTTATCCGCATCGGCAGTTGCAACTGGCAAGTAAGTTATCTATACTTATAATAAATCTGTAGAGAGGTCAATTCTGTACATGAAATATAATTTCAAAATAACTATCAGGGGGTGATTAGTGATCGATACTGATGAAAAAATTCCAATCAGTAAAATTTTTGTCTGTCTGTCTGTCTGTCTGTCTGTCTGTATGTTCCTTATAGAAACAAAAACTACTCGACGGATTTTAACGAAACTTGGTACAATTATTTTTCATACTCCTGGGCAGGTTATAGTATACTTTTCATCACGCTAATAATAGGAGCAGAGTAGTGAAGGGAAATGTTAGGAAAACGGGAGAAGTTACTCAATTTTTTAAGCTTCCGTCGCGTGTGCAGCCTTAATGGTTAAAGTTACATAGAAATCATGTATGACGGAAATAGTCTTTATAATATTAACCATAAACGCGGGTGACACCGCTGGCACAGCTAGTTAATAATAAGGTAGGTATGTCTTCCTAACCGATGTCGGTCACGGCGGCCTATCTCAATGATTTAGCCATTTGCGCAGGAGATATTATAGTGCACAAGTGTTTTCTAGATTTAACTGGTTTAATTAGTTGAAAGAAGTGTTTTCTGGGATCCAAACTGCCTACCCTAGTATATGATGGTCAATTTTTATCATCTAAGCAAGCAACCTTATCAGAGGGAGATAAAGAGATAGAGGGCAAAAGGAATTATTATAATACTAGCTTTTGCCCGTGGCTTAGCTCGCGTGGTACATGGATAAAACATAGCTTATGTGTTATTCTAATGTATAGGCTATACTATTATAATAATACTATTTTATGTTATATGTTATAAATGTAAAGCTTCATTAAATCCATGCTGTATTTTTGCGTGTAAGAGTTACATCCATCCATCCATCCATACATACTTTCTCGTTTATAATATTATTAGTAAGATGTTTTAATATAGTTTTTTGTCTCTCCTTCCAGATATACATTTGAAGTAATATTCAGTTCCCCAAAAGGAATTGTGCAGTGTTATCTGATTGTTGGCGATTTAAGAAAAATAAAACAATAATATTTACAAACTAAAAATGATTCGCTAAATCCACTGACTAGTAAAAAAAGACGGACTCCGCGCCACTAACTAGACGTTGAAGCTTCGCAGGTGCTCCAACTTGGCACGCAACTTACGTCACACATTGACATAAGCGCTCCAAATTACAAATTACTATAGGAAATCTGTAATTTGGCTGGTATTCATAAGAACCTATCCCACACATGCATAAAGATGGCTTCACGCTGTCCTTTTTTTTTTTTAAAGTCCGTGGCCAATAACAAGGTTCTCAAAACGTCGCCTATCGCTATACATTGAGAAAAAATATTTCTCTTTATTTCTAAAAAGATGTGTGTATAACTGCGCTAAGCTGTGCGCTAACTCGGTTCAATGCGCTAAATGTTATAACTCACGTAGAAATGCGTTGGCGCACTGCGCAGTGCAGTTCCGGAAGAACGCAAAGATTCTATGCAAGTTAGGTGTCTTAAAATGCCGTTAAAACTTGTTCTACTGAAGGTATTGATCCAGTCAAACTCCTATTTCTAAATTTTTATATACAACGTGTAATGTTAAATGCGCAAAACCTCAGACACCCCAAATGATTTTTAATTCAATAGACCTAATTATGAGAGATTTTTATTTAAAAAAAAATGTTTAAAGATTTTATGTGATGTTTTAGTTTTACTGGCACTTCTGATCATTTATTGTGTCTGTGGACGACGCTCTGTCGAAAGCGAAGTCGGTAGTTATATCGCCGGGCCGCTGCGCCGCGCTGACATTATTATTATTACTATCTACGCTCATAAAGAAATAAGGTTATCCTTGAACAGTGATTTAAATGTTTCCATCACACTTTTCCAGGCTTTGAACTGGCAACATAGGTAACCTACATTTTCACACTATACCTACAGTAAGATCTTATTATTAGGAAGGTACTACGTAACGTAAGTACGTGATGTTGGCGTGTTTAAATCACTGTATTTACAAATAATTGGCACGTAGTCAACTTATTTACAATTAATTAAGTAGATAATTTGGTATCTCCACTTACGGGTCCTGTTGTTGCGGTAGAAAAGATTCAAAATGACTACCACTTTGTGAATACACAACACAGCCCGCTTTCTTAAGTTGTTTTTCAGCGAATCGAGCACTTGAGTGTCACTTTTCACTTGTTGAAACGCGCGGACCCCCTCTGTCCATTGACCGAGGCGTAAATGTACCATAATCACGAAGCCTCTGTGTAGCTGCAAACATTGTCCGATTGGATACAGATACTCCAATCTCTTCTTAAAACCGTCGCACTGCCAAGTTATCGTTGTCATTACAACGCGCTAACATTCTCACCATTTCACAATACTGAATGTTTGTGTATAAAAACGCCATAGTCGCGATTTTTTAAGCACACGCGCTGCCGGGGTATCGAGATAATAAAAAAAATGCACCTGTGACGCATGTGCCGGCGCCGCTAAGACTAGTGTAAACAGGTCAGGGCCATTGTCACGAATTTCGCACGCCCTACCCCCATTTTTTTTCTTATTAGTTACGTTTAAGTTAAATAAGGATAGATAACATTGATTTGTTTACTTCAAATTGTCTTGTTCATTCCTATTTGCATTGAAATAAGAACTATTATTATCCCGCGTATGAGAAAATTTAAATTGGACGACAGACATAGTTTGTTTACGTATTTTGGCGCGTTTGTGCGCGTGATGGCTTGCCTTATAGTGAACAGACAGGGCAACATTTTTAATAAAGATTTTTTGAAAAATGTGACCTATATTAGAAAGTGGTCTAATTGATTCAGCTCGTTATTCTGATCATACTGTTTTCAGGTTTTGCGCATTTAACATTACACGTTGTATACATACTGTAAATTGAAACTAATCTATTTCTAATGTAGTTATATTTACTGTTAATTAAGCCCTAATGGAATGTATAGAAACCCAGAGTACTGTTACTTATTTATATATTTTTTTACTAAAATTAAAACACATTTAATGTGCTGTCATTTTGTTTTTTTAATGTCCGTTAAAGCAAATATATTTTTTTTTCAAAATGTGTGTATTGTGTATTAATAATCACAATCATATCTTAACACTAGTAAACCAATTTTCTAACATCTAACAAAATACCTATATATTTGTGTTATCGATACAAGAGAAGAAATTTATATACATACTTATATATTTATAACTTGAGTTCAAGTATTCGTTCAGCCGTAGCGGGATTCAAACCTGCGTCCCTTGGTTTCGTTGCTAAGGTTGCTAATCACTGGACCGAGGACCCCTTCTAGATCTAAAATTAATTTATAAAAAAGTAAATTCTCAATTCGGTAGTATGTATTTTTTTTATATTTAAGAAAAAATACAGTTCCTTATATTAACTTATTGAAGGAATTTTCAAGAAATTGGTGGAACTCCTTAAGCAGTTCTCAAACTATGGGTCGCGAACCACTGTAGGGTCAGGTTTTGTATTTGCTCAACCTACCTTCATTCCTTTATTCATATTGGTGACGGTTAAATTTACTGGAGGTGGCTCCCAATTTGTAAATTTGTATTAAATGGGTCGTAGCCCAGACAACTTTGGAAAACCACTGGTATAATGTATTAAAAAAACGAACTCACGGGGTTTACGCCAATGTGTCCAAAAAAAAATAACTATTTTTAATTTACTCTAAAACAATGAAAAGTTTGAAAAACTCACGCATGAAATGCGATCTTCTTTATAAAGATTCCATAACTGTTTCACATACAAAATGGTTCGGCGAATATTAGATCTTATTATCAGATAAAGGGCTATTTGGGCAAGTCAATTGTATAAAAATACTAAGGATAATGTATTTAAAACGAGTAATTAATGAAACCGGTAGAAAACAAACTATTTAAAAAAACATTTGGAACTAGTATTTGATCTTTATATTTTAAAGGGACGTACTTCGTATACAAAATTTTGCTTCCGTACTTTTTCTTTTGTTTACAAAACCAAAATTTATGAAAATACAGCGCGTTAGTACGCAGTAGGGCGTAAAGCGCCTCATTTCAGATCTTTAAAGTGTATCTTTGTAATTTTTTGAGTATTCGATTACCAAAAAATACGTATTCACTATTTTTTGTTTATCTACCTTATGGATTATTAAAAAAATTAGTACACTAGCCTACTGTAAATATAGGTAGAAACATTTTGAAAAAACGATACTACCGCACAATTTTTTTTTAGTAATTTAATTAAATAAAATATAATTAATAATAAATTTAAATTAATACAAAAGACGACTAATGGTCTCCGGGTTTTGGGTGTCTGATTGTATAGGCAACAAGCTAACCAATTGTCACTACATTTTCTCAATTTTCCATCTAACCCAGTCCAGTTTTATTATTGGCTGAATTTTGTTAAAGTGGCCTGCTGCCCCTTTGACTCTGCCTACCCTTTCGAGGATTACGTGCGTGATGTTATGTATGTATGTTTAATTCAATATACACCAAATAAATTCCTTTTTTTATAGAATTGTAGCTTTTATATGTCACGTATTCCTAAAAGATTCGATCTCACAAAAATAAGTATTAATATTCGGGACAATATAATTATATCCTAAATACGACCCTGTATCATCAAGTTATCATCACATATATTTCTCATCAACATAGGGCCTTTGTCATCTTTGGATATACAAACCTGTTACCATGTTGTCGCATATATTTATTTTTGCCATCATATTAATGAGTGCTGATTTTAAAGAGGTACGTTTTTTATCGATGTCCCGTGAAGTTAGGGTTCGGTAGTCCCATGAACCTGAAATAAATGAGTCTAGTGTTTACATTGTAATGACTATCGCCAATCCCGGTAACCGTTGATAGGAGAACACTTAGACACATCCATAGTCAATTGAATGTACAGGTCTCTAACTAAACTAACTAAACTTCACGGCACTTCCCTAGCGGGGTAGGCAGAGAGTAAAAATATAAGTAATTTTAAGAATACTTATGTGAAGCCTCATACCTACTCACTTAAGTCATTATTCTAAGGAAAAAATTAACGATTTTGGGTATTAAACATTTTTTTTTATTTTCATACAAAATCGGCAAGCAGCTGATCAACTTTTGTATGAAAGTAAAAACAAAATTTTGCTTATTTTCTTAAATTCTTTAAATAATATCCTTGGAATAATAAGTTAAATAAGCAAATACATATGTGGTTTCGCAAAAACTACAAATAATCTTGTAGATATGAAAAACCATTAACACCCCCGTTTGAAGCATTCTCTAATTATGGTGGTAGAATTGTTTCTTTTTTTTTTGTATATTGACTATTTATAAGTGCTTCTTGAAGCCTATATAAATAAATATATTTTTAAATTTGAATTTGCTGCTTGAAGCCTATATAAATAAAGATATTTTTGAATTATAATTTGAATTTATGAGCACTTTACTTGAAGACAGGACCTGCAATTGGTTATAGACTGCCCTGTAGGTATATAATTAATAAAATGGTTTCCAAGGCAAAATTCCGAGTGAAGTTAGTGGCAGTCACCACACTCAGGAAGCCCTCAAGCCAGATGGACCTCGAGCGGCCCATGACGAGCACCGTAGTGCTCCGGAAGGTCAGCAGGGAGACCACCGTCTGCAACTTCAACGTCACCTGCACCAAGAAATTCGGACCGGTTTTAGTGAGTCTTTCTATTCCTAGCGTTATGTCCTGTGCTTAGACGGGGTCCGCCTAGGATCCAGGATTTAGCGAGTCTGGTAATTACATTGAAGCGACTGCCGATCTGATCTTCGTCACCCTGAGATAGGGGAACCAGACAATTTTTGGATCATGGTTTTAAATCCAAAGTTGTTTGAATTTGCAGGTTTCATCACGATGTTTTCCCTCACCGTCGAGCTAGTGGTATAAATATGTACATACGTTTGAAAAATCCAGAGGTGAAGGTGTAGAATACGTGCCCGGGTTTGAACCCGCACTCCTCGGTTAAGAGGCGCGTGTCCTTACCATTGAGCTACCACTGCTCCAGACGGTTTTATTGAGTATTAGGGGTTTTATTAATATATTAGTCTTCTGATTCTTCTTCATATAAACTTTAACTGGGCCAAATCGAATACTCCACCATACCTATAAGCCTTTTGGTAGCCAATAACATTTGCTTCGTGTCTGGCGCAGACTTGTCCAGCATCACCATTCTTTAAATAAATTCTCCAGACTGACACACCAATTCCCTAGTTCCAAACTAAGCTTATGCTTGTACTATGAATAAGGTGAACGGACAGACATACTTAAATACGTTTATAAACATCCATGACTCAAGTACAAATGTCCATGTTCATCACATGAAACATTTGCCCTAGCGGGATTCGAACCCGCGACACATGGTTTCGTGGCCAGGGTCTCTGACCACTTGACCAACGGGCCACTCTAATGGTATCTCACAATCTCCTTTTTAACCTTCAGTTCACCTACCGAGCATACCAGCTGCAGAACGCTCAAAAAGACCTGATCTCCAAGCTGGAGCGCGTGTCTTGCACCAACCCCATCTTCAAGATCGCCGACCGCCTTCACGTCAACTTTGACAAGGACTGCAATATGTTGCCCGTAAGCTATCCTCATCCTAATCTTAATAAGGGACTTAAGTAAGACATGGTTACTGTTGTATAGTGAATACTAACCATTTTGTAAAACACGTCATAGTATTATCTGTGGTAAATTGGGATGTTGACACCATTTATATTTAATTATGAAATATCAATTCTGAAAAAGAAAGTATCGTAGTATGATGTTAAGCCTTATTGATTTTGTATCATATTGAGTCTAAGATTTTTAATTTTACAAAAACTGCTCAATATTAAGTCATTTGACTATACAAACTAGTGACGTCACACGTTGACAAGCCCATACAAAATCTATGAAGTGATTTCGTTTTGACGGCTCTTAAAAAGTATCTCAATTGAATAGCCAGTCAACATCCCTATTGTAATTTATCACTTATTGTCTCTGTTCCGTTTTTTCCGCCTTTTCAATTTAAATAAATTGGCGAACGACACCGAGCGATGACAAGGCAAGGCATATAGGCTGTCTACACGTTGGCGTTGGCTTTCGCTCGGCAACGCCCGGCCAACATGGCGATAGACGATTATAAAGACCAAATTCCCCATCACAAATGATAACTATAGGTTTTTCGTTTTTTCAGGGGCAGTACTATTACGAGAGCATGAATATTGACAAATTCGCAATGATCATCACAAAATCTATGGCTCAACCAGGGAGGTAAGTTACCAAACAAGCGTACTCATATCATCTTCCTAGCGTTATGTCCCATGCTTAGACGGGGTCCGCTTAGACCATGATCCAGGATATAGCGAGTCTGATAATTACATTGAAGCGACTGCCGATCTGACCTTCGTAACCCTAAGATAGGGGAACCAGACAATTTTTGGATCATGGTCAAGCGTACTCATATACCAAATTCAAATTCAAATTCAAAATGTCTTTATTTATATAGGCTTCAAGAAAACACTTATAAATCGTAAAATTTACATAGGTGATCCTAAAAGCTACATGAATCTACTACCGGTTCGGAATGTTGATTCACCGAGAAGAAACTCGGTAGTTACTCTTTACAGCGTCAAAGTATTAATTTTTCTTCAGGTCTTGACCAACTCATACCAAAAATGTCCGTTGGAGGTACGGATAATCACGATTAAATATACCACCCAGTTGCTATAGATATTAGGGAAGTATTAAAACCTAATCGTACCTACATATTTATTTTAATGAATAATAATAATAATAAATATTCGACGACATCACATACATTGATCTGACACCGAGGTAAGTAGCTTAAGCACTTGTGTTACGGATATCAGAATCAACAGTGGTATTACAAATATATACTTAAATATTGGACACCCAGACATAGAACAAACACAAGTATTCATCATACGAATGTTTGTCCTGGGTGGGGATCGAACCTACAACTCTTGGCGCATGGGGCAGGCACTACCAAATGCGCCATCGAGTCAGTCAAAAGATACTATTAAGATATTATCAGAGCGCCGCGGTTTTCAGTTCCCGTTCCCGTGGGAATACGATAAAACATTACCTATGTTACTCGCTGATAAAGTTTCCATTGGTGAAAGAAATTTTCAAATCAATTCAGTAGTTTCTGAGCCTATTTCAGTTCAATCAAATCTTTCCTCTTTTTAATATTACTAGCTACATGAATATAAAATATTTTCTTCAGAAACAAACCATTATAATCTTTGTTTTAAAACCACGAATTTTACACAGATGGCGTATTATTACTAAGAAACAACTAACCTGTGCTTGTAGCGCCATCTTATATTATTCCTGACAAACAGACTAAACTTTGCTGTAGTTCCAATTACTCACCACTGTCGCTGTTCTTGCGCGAGTTATAGCAGTAACCTTTCAAGTATGGGCTGTGACCCTGCCTATATGTTATTCGGGTGTATGAGCTATATTATTCAATAGTTCCATTAAAATCTATTCAGTAGTTTTTTTGTGAAAGAATAACATACATCCATCCATACATAAAAACTTTTGCATATATAATATTAGTGGATACGTAAGTTTGTTCTGTGTCTATGTTATATATTACATTATATATTTGTGACACCACTGTTAATTCTGATATCCGTAACACAAGTGCTTAAACTACTTAACACCGAATCAGATCAATGTATGTGATATTGTTTGATGTATTATTACCTATTTATTGATAACAAATCTGCAGCATAGCATCTAGATGCTAGCAGATTTGTTATCAAACCGTCTCTACGTAAGAGTAATCTTTACATTTCCTTTTCAGATATGGTTACGAGATAGAGTTCAGCTCTCCCAAGGGAATAGTTGCCTGTGCTTTCGTTATTTGCGATTTGACTTTGAGAAAAAAGTGATTTCCGTTGGAAACTCGCTTCGTAAAGGCTTCTAATTAAAACTGCTTTGTAAACATAACACATAAGTCACTGTGACAGATTGTATACCTGTCTCGTCCTCTGAGTACTGAAACATATGGAGACGACCTGATGTTCTATACAAACAATCTGCTATACAAATATGATTAATATCGATATTGTATTCATAAACCTCTATCTATCTCTTTTAAACAAGTCTACAATACTGCACGTAAAAAGAGACAACAACATATTTGACTTAACTATTTTTGGTAACATCAAGTGACGTCATAGAAATACCTAAGTGAAGCCGGCTTACCATTTTGGTTCCTCGCTTTAAGTAGTCAATGTCAGTGGAATTTGTGGTGTATTGTGCCAATATTGATAAAATTTATGATTATAACATAATCTAACTTGTAACATTCAATAACATCGTCATAAATAAATTATTCAGATACCTAGAGTATGTAAATAAGTAAAGTGGAATGACACTACACAAAGGAGCCATATTTGTTTCTCACTCAAAATTGGGTTTCACTTTTTCGTAGTTATGCCATCTCCATTAGTTTCAGTACTCAGAGGTCTCGTCTACTGTTTGTCTATGCTCTCTGTCTTTTTTATATCCGCTCAAATGGTACGTCTATTTCAAAAATTCTGTCTAATATAACCGATTGAATATATTTTATTTCGTTTCTTTTCGCTTAAAACCCATCAGGTTATGGGCCCAGGGAGTTTTTAGCTCCCAGCAACGTAACTATTCTGTAGAAATATAAATGATTTGAGGAATATCATTATGTGGTCTATAATATCTATTGTGGAATAATAAACAATGCGGTATACTTAAACAATAACTTGTTTATTTTTTATTGTTTATCACACTAACACCCAACTATCAAACTTCGAACTAATGTTATTCCTCACCACTGAGCCATTGGATTAAATGTGTATATTTAGAATTGTACCATTCAAGTTACATACATAAAATCACGCCCATAATCCCCGAAGGAGTAGCCAGAGTCAAAGGGACAGCAGGCCCCTCTAACCACATTCAGCCAACAATAAAACTGGGCTGGGTTAGACGGAAAATTATGAAAAAGTAGTGACAATTGGCTAGCTTGTCGCCTATACAATCACATACCCAAAACCCAATATACGACTAGTCGCCTTTTACGACATGCTAGACAAGAACCACAGTTGGCACATTATTTTTAAGTCCCAGACAACACAAGTGTGCTATACTATAGGTATATTACTAATGAGAACCTTAATAAGTAGTTGCCCTTAGTAACTTCAAAGAGCAGTAAGCTCCTGTAATTATTTCCAGTCAAATATTAAATTGACTTGGACTAGATGAGAAATTGTGAAAAAGTAGATACAAGTCTTGTCGCCTACATAATGTCCTCCTAACCGATATCGGTCACGGCGGCCAATCACAACGAGGATTAGCCAACTGCGCAGGAGATATTATAGTGCACAAGTGTGTGGGCAAACTCAGATGCACTCTCTGTTCCTTCACTCTCAAAGTCCGGTGAGACGGCAATTCGACGTGACCGGAGAGAGGTCAGGCGCAGGACCAACGGCTTAACGTGCTTTCCGAGGTGATTAAACGCCCACTTCCCGACTCCGGGCTGTTACTGAGTAATTTCGACATTGATATACCCAGCTACAAATTTATTGGCGACCGACATAATCACCAACCAAGTAAACCCAAATACAATGCACATGAAAAGAATGTACCAGTTGGTTGCTTTTTACAAAATGCTGTCAAGCAAGTTGTTTTTCTTTTTTATTTTTTTTTTATTTGTTTTATTTGGGAATAACAGCAGCCGACACATAATATAGACTTAAATCAAATATTTTCTTTAGACTAATTAGGCCAAAAAGATTATTCACCAAATTAGCAAATTTTGCTTAAATTATCAAATTAAAAACGGTAACAATATAAATAAACACCTGATCACAATTATACTGCACCATGATATGCTAGGCAAGATCAAGTGTCGTATTAATGATCCAGTCTACACACACGTTTATCAATACTGGTATGTAAAAATATATATTCGTCACAAAACACATAAGATAAAATTAAAACAATCTAAGATATAAATAATATAATGTATAGTATAAATAAATAGTAATTATAATAATAATGCCTTTCTTCACATAAGTATCTTTCTGACATTGTCTAGGAATACTTTTTTGCTACCTTTGAAAAGATCTATTTCACTGAACTCTCTATTATAATAATTAGCGAGTCGATTTGCCTAGCAAGTTGTTAAAGGCACCCAAGTGGTACATAATTGTTAAGTCCCAGACTAACAAACCAAAAGGCCTAATAAATCAGATGCGCGCCGATTTTATTCCAAGCTTGAATAAGTGTCAGGTGCGTCTTTCTCATCATTGTTCTTCGCTTCTAATCTAAACACACAATACCAGGTGCAATAAACCTGTACCAGGTCTCACCACAGACGGGAACGAATCGCCGACTCCGAGGAGGTTAATTTAACCGAATTTATTGGACTCCGATTGTGAATACATTAGAGCGGTGCGCGGAAAAGTGTCCTGATTTATGAGCTGCGGTCTCGTCGGCGCGGGAGCTGGGTAGCGGGATGTGTTCAGAATGGGGAACAATTACCTTTGTTTATATACATACACTAGCTGTGCAGGCGGTTTCACCGGCATTTATGGTTTATGTTATATAGCTTTTAGCCTTCCTTAATAAATTAACTACATAACTAAAAAAAATTTTTTTCATTCGGATTAGTAGTTCCTGAGATTAGCGCGTTCAATCAAACATATCGAAACGTAATAATATTTCTCCTAATCAATTTCACGGCAGCCAATCTCAACGAGGTTTAGCCATCTGCGCAGGAGATATTATAGTGCACAAGTGTGTGCGCAAACACAGGTGCACTGTCTATTTCTTCACTTTTATAGTCCCGTGAGCCGGCAACCCGCCATGACCAGGAGATAGGTCAGGCGCAGGACCAACGGCTTGACGTGCTTTCCGAGTCACGGGGGTGATTAAGCCGCCAACTTCCTGACTCCGGGCTGTTACTGAGTAATGAAATTACTATATTGAAAAACACAGCTAAAAATGTTTGGCCCGACCCGGAATTTAAACCCAGGAACTCTTGGTCCATAGACGGCGCATGCTGCAAGAGGCAGAGGTGTTCATAAAGTCGATGTTATAATTCTTGCTGAATTCGACTTCGGCAAATTAGAAAGTTAAGGCTTTTTAGGGCTGACGTAACACTCCAAATTACCAGGTTGCCACCCAGGATCATGGTCTAGGAGGACCTGGATTAAGCATAGACAGAATAGGAAGATAATGATGTTTGTATAGACGACAAGCTAGCCGGTGGTGCTCCGAGAAGCACATTGAGACGTAAAATTGTAATTACTGTGTTCCTTGCAAAGCGTGTTATACCAAATCTGAATTAAACTAAGTATAACAACAACAACATCCGACAACATCACATACACTGATCTGACTCCGAGCTAAGTAGCTTAAGCACTTGTGTTACGGATATCGGAAACAACAGTGGTATGTTTTACAAATATATACTTAAATATTAGATATTAACACCCAGACACAGAACAAACACAAGTATTCATCACACGAATGTTTGTCCTGGGTGGGGATCGAACCTACAACTCTTGGCGCATGGGGCAGGGTCACTGCCGAATGCGCCATCGAGCTTGTCAAAAGGCGACTAGTGTATTGGGGTAATATGACTTAAACAAAATTTTATTTTGGGCGTGTACTTTTGAGTTTCTTTATTATTTTAGTTGGGAATCCTGCCTCCCATCTTCATTTGAACCAGAAAAAAACCTTTTGCAATCAATATTTATTTCCGTAACGTTTATAGTATCAAGAAATAGGTACTTCCGAAAACTACGTACATTTCCCTGTAGAAATTTACCTTCACAAAAAAACAAATTAAAAACGTTACAAAGGGCACCATTTCTTCAACAAGTGCTTTGGCCCTTAGCTTTTTAATATGTAGAGTCCCTTAAAATACAACGCAAACAGAGGGCGGGTTTGACCTTTGGCCCTCCGAAGAAAATTACCAATAACTTGCCCTTTCATATCGAAGGGCTTTTGTTATCGACGGGACGTATCAGCGGCTCGCTCGATTAGCGGGGTTAAGCGTCGTGGGGATAGGATGGGTGTCCGTGGCAATAAAAGAATAAATATTACTTTACTTGATAAGTTTGTATGGAAAAGATCAAAGGAAAAAGTCAAAAATATATCGTGTTGATATGTTTAAAAATTTACAATGTGTTATGTAGAGAAAAATCCAGCCAAATGTAAATGGCTCCGTAATGACTTTTTATAGTTTCAAGAGGCTGCTGAATTGAGTATTTAATATATATCTTAATGTATCTCTACATGTTCTTAAGACAAAGTTTATGGCAGACATACAGATAGACAAACGGACAATAAAGTGATCCTTTATGAGTCTTTTCCTTTTAAGTACGGGTGAGGTACTTAAAATTTCATGACTTATCTATACATAAGTAAGAGCGGTGGTAGCTCAATGGCAAGGACACGCGCCTCTTAACCGAGGAGTGCGGGTTCAATCCCGGGCACGTACCTCTGGATTTTTCAAATCTATGTACGTATTTATGCCACTAGCGAGTGAGGAAAAACATCGTGATGAAATCTGCAAATTCAAACCACTTTGGATTTGTAACCATGATCCAAAAATTGTCTGGTTCCCCTATCTTAGGGTTACGAAGGTCAGATCGGCAGTCGCTTCAATGTAATTACCAGACTTACTAAATCCTGGATCATGGTCTAAGCGGACCCCGTCTAAGCACGGGACATAACGCTAGGAAGATGATGATGATGATGATAATGAATTTGTTTCGACGATCTATAAGTGCTTTATTGAAGCCTATATAAATACAGACCACTTAATTTAATTTAATTTCATGAAGGCTTAAATCTTACGGTCATCAAAGAAAAAAAAAAATAGACCACTAAAATCTACCTCATCACACATTTTACCATAATTCCAAACACATTTAAATATTAAATAGAAAACGAAACGCAAAATGTACTTTAGCCCAGATTTAACCAGATCCACTCCCGGTCCACATTTACAGACAATCCCAGAGCCGGTTACGGCCAGTTTTATCCGGCTTGTCGCTTCTTTAGACCAAAATGGCGGCATAATTCAGTCTGTGGTGCGCTGAGGAATTCGATTGTAGTTTCTTACTGTTGAATCTTTTGCTGTTTTTGAGAAACTAATTGTTTTTTGAGACAAAGTAATGTTGATGTTTAAGTGGATAAGGTCCAACTCCAAAAATGTATATACACTGGCGGCTTATCCCGACTTTGTCTCAGTTGTTTTGTAGTATTGGGTTCAGCAATAGATGGCAAGGTCTGCGAAATAACTGGAACTTGTGATTTTGAACCATTCAAATTCCGTGGAATCTATCTATTGTTCTGGGATAAAAAATATCCCTAATCCTTCCTTAGGTTAACATTTTTGATGTATGTACTAAATTTCATAGCAATAGATCAGGCTACTTAAAAATTATGTTTAGTTTATCAGTTAGATTATAAAAAATATTGAACACGTATTTTTTCATTTATTAGTCAAACAAACACTGACGAAGATATAGTGCATTCAAGTTGCGCGTGACGTCACACTTTTATACAATTTACTTGAAAGTGACGTCACAAGTCTGCCCCCGGCCCCCTTGTATACGGGCATGATTCAAATGCTATTTACTTACATACATGCGTGATAGTATACCCACAATTCCCGAAGGGTTAGACAGAGGCTAAGGGTCAGCAGCTTAATTAAGTAAGATGGAAAAATGTTCAGTAATCGACTATTTACTTGATGGATCATCTTTTAAGATTTTATAACTAACTAACTAACTTTACGCCACTTACCTAGCGGGGTAGACAGAAAGAACTGAACGCCATTTGGCACGGTCCTGACACATCTCGCTAAGATTTTATGTTACTCGTAAAGGGCCAATATAATTATTTAATTATGTGTAACAAATCAATAAAATTTACAAATAAATTCTCCACACTGAAACACCAATTCCCTAGTCCCAAACTAAGCTTGTGCTTATGCTATGGATACTAGGTGAACGGATAGAGTTTATAAACATCCATGACTCGAGTACAAATTTAATTATGTGTAACCCGAAATCAATAAAATTTACAAATAAATTCTCCACACTGAAACACCAATTCCCTAGTCCCAAACTAAGCTTGTGCTTATGCTATGGATACTAGGTGAACGGATAGAGTTTATAAACATCCATGACTCGAGTACAAATGTCCATGTTCAACACACGAAATATTTGCCCCCAGCGGGATTTGAACCCGCGACCGTCGATTTCGTAGCCAGGGTCTCTGACCACTCGACCAACGGGCGAGTCAAATAGCATATAATACCATTAGGGCCTCAACCCGTATTCAAAACACATTCCCCTTATATTACCCCGGCCGGCACAGAGGACAAACAAAATAAATAACAAAACCCTGAAAAATGGCGGACAAGATGGATTCCTCGCGTTTTGATGCGAGCAATGAATTTTCGAACGCGAATTTTTTTAATTGATCACTGGGCGCGGCTGTGGACGGCAAATATATTTGTTTTTCGATTCCCTTTGTCTTTGTAATTAAGTTAACAATTTCGTGCAATATGTTGTAGGTTGATGTTTTGTTATTTTTTGTTTTAATTGACTATTTATTTGTTTTCAAAGATCGGTGGTGGGGGTGATACGAATTAATTAACAGCAAAAAAAAACTTTTTCGGAGTACCATAGAGGAGAATAGCAGGGTTGTATAGTGCTTAAGACCGAAACCTGGCAGCCTCGTTCATTAATGAAAATAACTGATAATTGTGTTACAACGTAATACAAGAAATAAGATAATTTATCTAACTAACTAAACTTCACGGCACTGAATCGATTAATCATTTTTCTTACCCTAATGAAGGTGGGATCATAGAGATATGAAAGAATTTAAAACTTAACTAGTAGGGTTGCCGACAGTAATATGCTAAAATATTTAAATTTATTGTCGAAATTCCCCATGTTTAGGGAAAGAAAAATTATAGTTCTCCACATATTCCCCAAAGAAATATAACAACCAAAAATCTCAATATTGCTCAAAAAACTGCAATTTTTGTTGTCACAGATAACTTGAGGTAACTGATGGATGATAATTAAAATAAAGTAGAATTTACGTAAAATACGATCTTCTATCTCGTTTAATTTCAAGGCAAGCCTGAGGGAAAATGTTTTATTTTCCCTAAAATTAGGTAAGGGCTATCCCCCGAGCAACTATTGAGACCAACAAAATCTGACGACAGGTGTCCCCTGGTGTTTGTGTGACAAATTACTAATACCACATTTAAATAAAACAACGGGAATATATAAATTCCAGTTTCGAGTAATGAATTGTAAGAAATCAATCAAGATTAGCAGTTTGATGTTAAATATTGTGTATTTGTGTTCATATTTAAAATCCTTACACATTCCCCAATCAGCTTCGCTTTCAATTCAGTTTTGGCATTCCCCTCAGATTGGCAGCACCTGTTTACTAATATTCTTATTAATATTATAAACGCGAAAGTTTCTATGGATGGATGGATGTGTAGATGTTTGTTACTCTTTCACGCAAAAAGTACTGCATGGATTTTAATGAAACTTTACAATAGTATAGCTTATACATTAGAATAACACATAAGCCACGTTTCACCAACGTACCACGCGAGCAAAGCCGCAGGAGAAGCTTGTATGCTACAATACGTTACTATGGTAATACGAGTATATGTGAATGTGTTGCTTCAACAAATATTTATTACAGTATTGACTATTTTATAAGCTAAGAATGTCTAAAGGGGTTAAGAGGGAACGCTGTCCCTATTTTAAACCAAAAGTAAATAAAAATTGAGTTTTGGATTACATGAAATATTGTAAAAAAATTGTTAATTGTTGCCTACTTAATCGCAAACCCAACATACTATTAATCGCCTTTTACGACATGCTATACAAGGAACACTGTAACAGGAGGTTGGCATTTAATTTTAAGTCCAAAACCAACATGCAACCAACAAAATTACCCATATAACATATTATAATAACACCTCGTTAAATTTCCATACATGGCATCGTCTTTCAGGGAACTTGAATGAAAATTTCAAAGTAAAATTATAAAATTCACAGTTCAAACTTTACCGACGCAGCTTCGAAGCTTACAGTTAGTAGTTTGGCCGACTCAGACGGGCTGTTTTCGTTGGATATTTCGAAATGTGTCGACGTGACAATAGTGTGGCGGGAAACATGTTTGTGTTGGATTATTTGTCTGTTCGGATTTTGGGAGAGGATTTTTGTTTTGTTTTTCTTTTTGAGTTAATAATATAATAATAATAATAAATTCTCAAGACTGACACACCAATTCCCTAGTCCCAAACTAAGCTTATGCTTGTGCTATGGATACTAGGTGAACGGATAGACATACTTAAATACGTTTTTTATAAACATCCATGACTCGAGAACAAATGCCCATGTTCATCACACGAAACATTTGCCTCTAGCGGGATTCGAACCCGCGACCCTCGGTTTCGTGGCCAGGGTCTCTAACCACTCGACCATCGGGCCAGTCAATCATTCATCAGTTTTACGGATGATTCTATTTTATATGAACATAACTGCCTGCCTGTTGGTCTAGTAGTAGCTTGCGCCGCCTAAAGACCAGGAGGTCCAAGGCTCCAATCACGGGCCAATCATTTGTGGCTGGTTATTTTGAATATTGACATCAATCGATAACAGTCCAGAGTCAGAAAGTTGGCGGTATAATCACCCCCATGCCTCGGAAAGCACGTTGCCGTCTCACCGGACTATGAGAGTGAAGGAGTAGAGAGTGCACCTGTGTTTGCGCACACACTTGTGCACCATAATATCTCCTGCGCAGTTGGCTAATCCTCGTTGAGATTGGCCGCCGTGACCGATATCGGTTAGAAGGACATTATTATTATATAAATATATTTAAGCTATAATCATCATTTCGCTTGGATTATAATCTTGGATTTAGCGAGTCTAGTTATTAAACTAGATTGATGCGACTGTCATCTGAATTTTGTAATTCTCAGATAGGTAAACCGGACAAATTTAATGGTTCATGGTTACACACCTTAGTTTTGTGAATTTGCTGGTTTTCTTATAACGTTATGTTTATATATATATTCAATTAAGACCATGTTCGTACTTTACCCATTAAACTACTACCGCTCTGAACTTAGAGATTTTTATAATCCAATTGTGGATTAATAAATCCAATTGTGTATTAATAAATCCAATTTATTATATACTTCTTTGTATTACCTAAAAATGTATTATTATATAACTTCAAAAAGAGTGATTGTAGCTCAATGGTAAGGGCATTCAAACCCAGTACCTCTTGATTTTTCAAATCTATGTACGTATTTATACAACTAGTTCGACGGTGAGGAAAACATCGTGATGAAACCTGCAATTTCAAACAACTTTGGATTTGTAACTATAATCCAAAAATGATCAGGTTCCCCTATCCAAGGGTTACGAAGGTCATACCGGTCATACTTTAATGTAATCACCAGACTTGCTTAATCCTGGATCATGGTCTTAGCGGATCCCCTCTAATCTCAGGATATCGCTAGGATGATGAGGATCACTTTAAAATGTACTTTTAAAAACACAGCAGCAACAACAATAACATATCATGACGCCCATAATCCCCGAAGGGGTAGGCAGAGTCAAACGGGCAGCAGACATCCACAGTAATTTCTACCCAAAAACAGCAAGTCTGTCCCCGTCTCAACCGCGAAGCTTAAATCAAAATATCGCGTATCTTATCCAATTTAAAATGTGAAATTCATACTTATTCATTGTACTTAAGAGTTTGAGCCGTTTGACTTTCGGGTACAATGTTGGAGTTAGCAAAACTTCTTAACTGTGGTGGAAATGTTCAATAGATTTAGTTGGCCTGAGGATAAACATGGGGTAGGTTAGGAAGGTCAAGCGGTAATTGATTCAATGTGGCACGTGTGAAAGGTTTATTAAGCTGGACGAATATTCGTACAAGAATTAATGTCACCGAAAAATTATCTGGGTTAGATGGAAAGTTGTGAAAATGTGGTGACAAGTGGCTGGCTCGTCATCTACATCATTAAAAAACGTAATAACAAGTACACCATTAGTCGCCTTTACGAAATGCTAGACAAGGAACACATCATCTGGTACATAACTAACTAACTAACTAAACTCACGCCACTTCCGTAGCGGGGTAGGCAGAGAGAACCGAACGCCATATGGCACGATCCTTACACACCTCACTCGCCTCTTCAACATTCATAATCCTTTTCATACAAGCTCTACGGTTTTTATGACTCTTATGTTTTTCTTTTCTTTTATCTGGTACATAGTGGTTAATTTAGTTAATCTTACACTTTTATTGTAGGTAATCATATTATGTCATCTCCCACAGTCATTGATTGTATGATTTGGTTTAGAACTTTAAAAAAAAGTGTATATTACTCATGTATATTTTGACACTGAATAGAGTTACTACCGAGTTTCTTCCCGGTTTCTTCTCGGTTGAATCAGCATACCGAACCGGTGGTAGATTCACATCGCTGTACAAATTTTTGTAAAATTTACGATTTACAAGTGCTTTTTTGAGGGCTACATAAATAAATACATTTTGATATTTGAATTTTGCGTCTCAGACCAACACGGGACAAATGAGGACTTAAAAATAATCTCATTTGTGTGCTTTGCCTACCACATCGTAAAACAGGACTAATTGTGTATAGGTTTACCGTATAGTAACTGGCGACGAGCTTTTTAACAATTTCCCGTTACTTTTCCACAATTATCTCACGCAATCCTATTATTACATACATACATACATACATAACATCACGCCCATAATCCCCGAAGGGGTAGGCAGAGTCAAAATAGCAGCAAGCCCCTTCAACCACAATCAGTCAAAAATAAAGCTGGGCTGGGTTAGATGGAAAATTGTGAAAAAGCAGTGACAAGCGGCTAATCTGTCGCCTACACAATCACACACCCAAAACCCGATATACCATTAGTCGCCTTTTACGACATGCTAGGCAAGAACCACAGTTGGCATATTCTTTTTAAGTCCCAGACCAACATGGGACAGTGGGCTGGGTTGGATGGAAAGCTGTGAAAAAGGAGTGACAAGTGGCTAGCTCGTCGCCTACTCAGTGACATACCCAAAAGCCCGTAAACCATTAGTCGCCTCTTACGACATGCTAGGCAAGAACCACAGTTGGCACATTCTTTTTTTTGTCCCAGATCAACACGGGCTAAGTCCCAGACCGACATGGGACATCATATTATTTTTTTTGGTTAAAAGTGGTTTAAGACCTTTACTGCATCTAGGACTCTGCCTATCTCAGAGATTGTGGATATGATAGCACGTATGTATGTTTCCTAATCATAACCTGCTAATACTAGGTTATTCGAGATAGAATTTATTATTATTTTGAAGCAATAAAATAGGGTTTCAATCCGGATCCAATATAACTGATCGAGCATCCGATATTTCAGCGATGCTGCTCGCTAGAAATATGAGGAGCGGTAGAAAAACAGGCAAAAATCTCTTGCGTATTAAGTTCCTGAAATTAAAGAGTAGTTTACTAAATTGCTTAGTCATATATAAATAATAATAATAAATAAATATCAGACTACATCACATACATTGATCTGACTCCGAGGTAAGTAGTTTAAGCACTTGTGTTACGGATATCAGAAACAACAGTGGTATTACAAATATATACATAGATATTCAATATTAACACCCAGACACAGAACAAACACAAGTATTCATTACACGAATATTTGTTCTGGGTGGGGATCGAACTTACAACTCTTGGCGCATGGGGCAAGGTCCCTACCGAATGAGCCATCGAGCCAATTTCAAAAAGACAAAAGTCTATTTTATGTCTTTCTTACTTTTGTTGAAACTTTTTTGCTGACAGTACGTCATCTATATCTGAGACTGAGTTTATGTCCACGAGACCTCACGAGAAACAATATGAAAGAAGGGGTCAGTTTCTATACGGACGAGCTTGAATATTCAAAATGGGGGATCGTTTAGGAGATTTCTAGTGAACATTTGATAAAAATATTTACATGTACTTTTATAAATTAACTAACTAAACTTCACGCCACTTCCCTAACGGGGTAGGCGGAGAGAACCGAACGCCATATGGCACGGTCCTTACACACCTTACTCGCCTCTTCAACATTATATTTTTTACCACGTACTAGTAAAAGTAAGGCCGAAATACGGGTTCAGCTAGATTGCTGGATCCAAAATTGCAATCCCTAGGTGTGTGATGATGTAAGCGACGAGTTAGCCATATCTCATTACTTTTTCCCAATTATCCATCGAACCCAACATGAGTTTATTTTTAGCTAGATGTTGTTTTATAAACTAATTGCTTCTTGGGATTGCCTACAGATCCCAGAAGCGGCAGCCTTCACACCCGGATGTGATAATACATTTGCAGTATAGTGATGCCGATCGATAGTCGACTATCGATAGTCTATCGATAGTCTATCGATAGTTGACGTCATATCAATAGTATCGATAGTATCGATACTATCGATAGTCTTTTATTTACGAGGAACAAAAGTTTGGTGATATCTAGCCATAATACTATCGATACTATCGATAGTATTGCAAGTCTTCAATAGTATTACCCCAATTTGGGCTATCGATACTATCGATACTATCGATAGTATCGTTAGTACTATCGATATTCTAACTGATTTTCGAGGTCAACTATCGATAGTGAAACTATTGATAGTTCGGCATCGCTATTGCTGTACAGAAAATATTTTAGTAAAACTAACTAAACTCACGCCTAGCGGGGTAGGCAGAGAGAACCGTAAACACTCGAATAACGCCAAGAAGGGACCCAGCCTTGCTGCATTTAAACATAATTATACAATTTTAAATTGCGTTAAGCTCTCTGTGCTTCCTAACGAATCATGCTCCAAGTTCCAACAATTGACAGAAATATAAATTGATCCGTCATTATTTTACCTAATTATCGAATTCTGAGAACCCTGTTTGAAGGGTGTCTTCGATCTTAGGAGAAATGCTCAGCAAAATATATTTTTAAATACAATTTTCTGCAAAAACCATTTAGAAAAATGTTATGCGAGACACATTTTATTTTCGACTGCTTAACATCTTTTCGCGAGGATCGTTTCTGCGAATGTACCGCAGTATATTATGTGTTACATTTACAAAACACGGACGGCATTGTTGTTTTGTATATTAATAAAGTGAAGTGTACATTAAGAGGTTTCACGTTATACAGGGCATCCCACGGCTATGCCACATGGAAGGAAAATACCTTGTATATTGTAGATGGAACATTTTACTGAAAGAAGACATTATATTAATTTAAAAAACAATTTAAACTGCATTCATAGATTTTTAAATAATTACATGGTTTAATCGGAAATCGAACCCGCTACACGAGAAAAAAATTACCCTGTAGCTTTATTATACCGATCGAAAGGCTTACTTGTGTTTGTTCTATGTCTGGGTGTTAATATCCAATATTTAAGTATATATTTGTAATACCACTGTTGATTCTGATATCCGTAACACAAGTGCTTAAGCTACTTACCTCGGAGTCAGATCAATCTATGTGATGTAATATGATATTTATTTATTTATCTATATATCCGTATATTCAGCATCTCATGCTAGCCTAGGAACACAGTTCGGTAAAATATGAAAAATTCATTAATGATTAAATATTTCAAGGCTTACTTTTTAGGAGTTAAATATAAATTACCTGGTTAATACTTTATTAACCAGGTAATATTAATATCCCCCCGCCGGGGTCCTCGGTTTGTCGTACCGGGGGGGCTTAGTAGGCCCTGACGTGGCAGGGCTGAAGCGAAGAGGGACCCCGAGGTGAGCCGCAACTGCACGACTTGCTACCGGGCAGTTGCGGCGGTCCGGCTGTAGACCCACTCCGGCCGGACCAGGGTTGCCGAGGAAGAGAAGGAGCTGAGTGTTGTCGTTGCTCGCCTCCCTATCCTCGGCAACCCGACAGGGGCGCGAAAAAAGGTAATATTAATATATTAATACTTTATTAACCAGGTAATTTATATTTAACTCCTAAAAAGTCAGCCTTGAAATATTTAATCATTATTGAATTTCTCATATTTTACCGAACTGTGTTCCTAGGTTATATAAAGTAGTATAAAGTATATAGCCATAAATTTTGAGGATGTCAGTCGGTATTTTACTTAAGAGCAAACTATAAAATTTGAAAATAATTTGTATCGTAAGCTAATTGACTGTAATCCTTTTGAAAAATCTGATCTTAGTCTAATACGGTTGATTAAATGTTTCTGGATGTCCTAAGATTCGGATTAGCCCATTGCTCGAGTGTTCAGAGACCCTGGCCACGAAACCAAGGATCGAGATTCTGAACCTCGCTAGGGGCAAATGTTTCGTGTGATGAACATGGACATTTGTATTCGAGTCCTGGATGTTTACAAACGTATTTAAGTATGTCTATCCGTCCACCTAGTATCGATAGTACAAGCATAAGCTTAGTTTGGAACTAGGGAATTGTTATGTCAGTCTGGAGAATGTATTTATTTATTTACGAAAGAAATACTAAATACGGCATCATTTTCTAAGAGTGCCTTAACTAAGCACGGGAGTGTATATATAATGTGGGCTGTAAATATCGCTCCATTGACCTCGCACCGCATTATATATATATAGCTGAAAAGTTAGTTTATTTGAGTTGAACGGGCTGATCTCAGGAATTACTGGTCCGATTTAAAAAAATCTTTCAGTGTTTGATAGCTAATTTGTCGAGGAAAGCTATTAAATATTAATCATAAAAGCGGGTGAAACCGCAGGCACAGCTAGTTATTAAATATTAGTTATTATTTAAAAGTAGTCGTTATCTTCCTAGCGTTATGTCCCGTGCTTAGACGAGGTCCGCTTAGACCATGATCCAGGATTCAGCGAGTCTAGTAATTACATTAAAGCGACTGCCGATCTGACCTTCATAACCCTAAGATAGGGGAACCAGACAATTTTTGGAGAATGGTTACAAATCCAAAGTAGATTGAATTTGCAGGTTTCATCACGATGTTTTCCTTCACCGTCGAGCTAGTGGTATAAATACGTACATAGACTTGAAAAATCCAGAGGTACGTGCCCGGGTTTGAACCCGCACTCCTCGGTTAAGAGGCGCGGGTCCTTACCATTGAGCTACCACCGCTCCGTGGTATTATTTAAGAGTAGTATTAATTTGTAAAAGGAAAGGAATACTAGGATGATAAATCAGTTTATTTAATTAAACTCGGTCATTTAACATGTACGCTTTAATTCAATTAATGCTGATTACACAATCATGAGCTTTAGTTACGTAATATCAAAGTCACATCCGGAATTATCGAATTTACAACCTTATTTATTTACCAAGTGGGTATATTTTACAATGAGAGAAAATGACTTTTTTTTTCAAACGAAATTCTCTCAGCGTTTTCTCCTTTTAATTAAGACGAATTAAAATTAATTGATTGATGATAAATATTGTGAAAACGATGAGAGAATCTTAACGAATTTATACGACTATTTTAATATAATAAAACAATTATTTGAATCTTTAATGAACTCTTTAGATGTGGTTTTTTATATAAAAAAGTGATTTAAAAATTTAAAGACATATTTAACGCATTTTAAATAATATTTAACCAGAATTAAATAAAAATCTTACATCGACATAATTTGGCCACCACATCTTATTTAGTTAAGTTTAAACTTTATAATAATGTACCTGACATTTTAACATTGACTTTTTTAATTAAAATTTAATTAGCTTATTCATATTGACAATATGTTTTGAACGTTCGATTTGTTCTTAATTCTAAATGACAAGCTCTTGTTTTTTTTAACAAAAATTCAATTATAAACCGAAGGCCGAACACTATTTTAGCAAAAATGATATTTTCAGAATGTAACTTGTAAATGTTTTATTCAAAATGTGAGGCATCTGAAATTTTGGAGAAGTGTATTTATTTTTGGAATTTCTTATTAAAGAAAAGGTCTTCAATGTTTAATCCGCTACCTGTACAATTTTATACAATTACAACGAAACTTATTTTCTTTCAGTCTTACATAACAATATTACAATTTGGTTGAAGATCTTTTTCTCAAAAATTTCAGCTGGACTAAATGCCTCTATTAATATTACGTAAAGTAAGAAAAGAATTTAAATCTTAGTACCTAGAAAGTTCGTTCGAGAAATGTTATTCTATTTTTTTTTCGCAATAATATTAAGTGATATTTTACTCTCAAAAATGGCATAAAATTATAAGGCACGGTTTTTTTAATAATTTACTAAACTTACAGTTACCATGTAGAACGAGAGGACGTTTCACAACTAATGTCTTCTATCTAAGTTAAAGTTAGGTTTTACGCGGAAAACTACAACGTTTGGCACTTTGTCAGTTGACTAAAGTTAAATAAAAATATATATATAAAAAAAAAAGAACAAAACGGCCATTGATATGTTTCAAAGTTAGATTTTTAGAGGAAATAAAAATAAGGAAATAAAATAAAACAAAAGTAGGTATATTATTACATTTTTTTATTTTAAATTCGAAATGTAACAGTAAAACATTTCTGTAAATATAAAATCGTATTTATCAATGGATGGATTTTCAAATATTTGAAAAATATATTTTTTTATATTATCAAACAAAATTGAAAATCATACAAATTTGCAATTTGCCAATAGAGTAAAGTTGATTAGTGTTACAAGTTCGATATGAAATTAAAATAAAAACGAAAACATGAAATATAAGTAGGTAGCTTAATAACTTAAAAATAAAATTAATAAAACTTTGGTATTCATATTAAAACCGATTAAATTTTGGAGTAGAAAAGCTATTAATAATTTTAATAGAACATTACATGAATGTATTTACAGTCGTACTAAGCTGGGGTATAAATTAATTAAGAAAAATTATACTTATTGTCAGTTCGCATTTTGAGTATTTTTATTATTATTTACACACTACTCATCTGAAATGCTGAAAAAAAACCTACATGTAAAACATTTACAAAATAATTCAATAAAAGTCTTTGTATACTTTTTAGACAGTATAAAGTATTTATATATTCAGACTAAATTGTCATTTGGACTTTCCACATAATATATAATAGTAGTACAAATTATGCGATAATATTTACACTACTTTTTTATATTTAAATTAAGTACTTACATATAATGTATTGTTCATCCTGTGGGTTTTCACGAATAAAAAAATAAAATCCAATAAGTACATACAATAATAATTAAATTTTAATAAATGAGATCATATAGAATGGATGCGTGGAAAATTCTAAATGACATTTTGCGTCCACAGTATTATTGGCAGTAGGAAGTATTTTTGACAAATGAGTTTTTAACAAATGCAATTCAACGTTCAGAAATAAATGCATCTAAATATCTTCTAAGAACAAGATTAAAAATCAACGGTTATAACCGAAGGGAGAAATTCAAAATTTTCCCAATAATTACGTTCCATTCCTTTCGCAATAATCAATTATAATTATAATTATTAACACATTGACCAAAATTCTTTCACATCATACCGTAACAATCATTAATCTATCGAAAAAAACTTAAAGAGATCCATCATCGGAATCATTCGATACTTTTTAGCAAAAAGAAGAAACATTCTTTAATAATTACAATAAAATTTAATAATCATTATATCTAAATATAATTTCTAAAATGATTTACTTCAATTGGACAATGAGTGTTGATTTGATTTATGTCTTTTGGACGTTACATAGCGTATAGTTAATTATTATTTAATAATCATAATGATAAGTCAGTCGCATTGTACAAACAGACTTCAGCACAAATTAATTTTGTAAACTGTGAGTTACTCACTCACTCATGTTGAGTGTTTATGAGTAACTTAAAGTCTGGTCGCACACCAAGAATCATTGCATTGTTTGTCACAATATAACTATCTAATGTCTTAAGTATTTGAATACTTCAAACTTAATATTGACACAATGTCAGAATAACCAAATGACTTATCTAAAAAAAACCATTGGCTAACTAAACAATTCAACTCAAAGAGTTAGTTAATTTCAGTCCAGGCGAGCACACATTTAGACGTTTAGTTGCTAAATCTGTGTTTTACGAGTCTAACAGTTAAATACTCACATTGACTTTGACTTAAAGTAATAGAGAATCACTGTGGCCTCTGACTTAGTCAAAATATAAACTAATCATATATTTGACACAACGTGAGCTCGAGTGAGTGTTAACCCATTCAACAACTATCTAGCTATCTTATTTACAATGAGTTCAACTCAACCAGTGAGCTGTTAGCCTGTCAACCGATGCCTCATTGTCAACAACTATCTAGCTCATATTTACATCATCTACCGACTCAACAATGAGTCACCCCACCACAGTGAGTCGACTCACCCAACGAGTTCCTTGCATTTCACTACACTGCCACACGGAACGGACCGAAAATCACTCACAATTATTTAAACGAGTCACTAGCTAACTCACGGTGCACACCGTCCGTTTATCACATTCAATGATTTATTTCAAATCTATCTACAATTTCATCTAGTTCCATAGTCTTGTATATACACTGTCACTTAGACGACGTGAGTCTCACTTCTTTTGTTGTACGATTCATCTATTGTGACGTTTTGTTTTTTATTCTCTTTCCTTATGGTGCCATACTGGGGCACGTCCGAGGTGAGGTTCTGTACTGTGAGTATCTGACTCGAGTTGCTGTTTTGGGGCGTACTGGAGGATACTGGGCTGCCGTACTGGTTGCCGTACTTGTGCCGTGATGGATCTTTGAGTATGGACTGGGGCTGTTTGACCATTGACGGCGTTTGGGAAAGTTGAGAGTGCTGGAACAAAAATATATGGTCATATTTGTGTTCTATATTTTTAAAGAAAAATAAGTGCAAGTAAATTTTTTGATATTATGTAATCGCGGACATATTAGATTGGTTAATTATTACAAAGAAAATCGACATTTAACAAAAATATAACCACATCTACAAATATTTAAAACTTCGTTCTCGATAATTATACATCAAAGACCTTACGGTTTTGGCAGCCTACAAATTATGAATACAATTTTATTAGTTTAAGTTACATTTAAACTGTAAAATAAACAGTTGTTAGTGTATTGTTAAAGGTTTTACCTGTGTGCAATTACCCTGGTGCAGAACTGTGACGTCAGGGGGTGGGACGGCCATCTTGTCGAGTCTCTGTCGTCTTAACGTCCCGCCTGACGACTGTCTATCTAGAGCTGGGGAAAAACAATAATACGTTAGAAATATATTGCGATGTACTAAGCCGAATTAGTTTCGTTCGTTTATCTGACTTAATGAAAGAAGGGTTATGATTTTAGCAGACTATTGGTTTACCCGACTATGAGAAAGGAATGGTTATGGTTTTGGGAAACTCTTGTTCCATCTACACCACAGTTGTATTATTGTATACTAGCCACCCGACTTTGCTCGGTAAACACAAAACAATGGCAACTATACATATTATTATAAACCTTTCTCTTAAATCACTCTATCGGTTGATAAAAATCGCAATAACATCCTTTTTGTAGTTTAAAAGATACAATTTAACAGACAGAAGAGGCGACTTTGTTTTATAGCATGTAAATGTACATACATACATACATAAATACATACATACTATCACGCAATTACTTTGCTTGTAAGAGTAGTTGACATCCATACAACCAACCACACAAACCTCTCGCGATTACAATATGAGTAATAAATATGGTGTTTTATGGATTTTCCTCTTACCATCAAGCCCATAATTGTGCGGTGGACTGGGCATGTGTGACGGGGACCCCCCTGGCACCCCCCCGTTCATGAGGTGGGGCTTCGGCAATGGTTGAGCTCCGTACTGTTGCGGCGGGGTGGGAGTGCGTCCGACTTGCTATAGGGGTGAAAAAACAATTAGTCGTTGTTCATTGGGGTTAGAAACCATATAAGAGCGACTCAAATATATTTTTCTTCATATCATAAAGGGACAAAAAGTAATTGGTGAAATTGTAGTATCTGGGTGTTTATCAAGTGACAATGTTGATTCTGATAGCATAAGCGATTTTATTTATGTTCCAACATATTATTAAAAAATACATTAAAATTCTAAATGGATTCTGAGATGAACTATAAGAGAAAATCGTACTTTATAATGAATTCGTGAAATCATACAACATCGCTTTAATTGATAAAATTCCTAACTTGATAGATGCATACGTTGAAAGTCTATAAAATAAAAATATATTGTATAATTCACAACAATAAGTGAGTACAAGTAACATTAAGTTGAACAATATATATTAACTTCACAAAAGTATACAACTGGTATTTAATTTAGTAACTATCGAGTTTCTTGCCGGTTTATTCTCGATAGAATTCACCTTCCGAAACTGTGGTAGTGGTATTTGTTCTTTTTTGTTTTTGTATATTGACTATTTATAAGTGCGTGCGAAGCCTATATAAATAAAGATATTCTGAATTTGAATATATGTAGTTGACATATGCAACTTGCAGAAAAATTAAGTGAAATGCAATATTTAACAATAAGTGCATTTCACTTTGATACGACCAAGGTACGTGATGTTGTCTGATATTTGTTTGTTAATTTACTAATAAACAACACCAATCGCCATAAACCGAGTGACCCACAAAAGCACCATGATAACTCACCTGCTGTAAGAATTCGCCAATAAGAGGCGGGTAGGACAGATATCGGTCAGACGCCATGTTGTAATAGGAGCCGTCTAATGGAGGCATGGGGCTCGGCGCCGGCACGTAATTTTGTTTACCTGCGACAAAATAGGACATAAATATTCTATTGTACTAGTTAATCTAATAATATACATATATGTCCAAGGACGCTGGCATGGGGGTGCAAGGGGGTGCACTTATACCCTCCGTCATGAAAATATGTATATAAAAAAATTACATATTTTATATCTTACGACACCAGCGGGACCACCCCCATGGAAACAAATATATCTTAAAAAAATAATAATTTTGATAGTACCTAGTAATTTTGTTTGCCTGCGATAAAAAATAATGTATATATACAATGCTTGGTCCTGAATGACTGAATCACGGATCAACACATAGGGTGTGTTCTTTGTATAACATAACATTAGCAAAAATTTTTTTTGGCACAGATCCCTAATTCCTTTAAAAAAAAAATAAAGTATGCGTATCACTTTTTGTTATTCCAGCTATTTACCAGCGAAAGTCCCGTCAAAATCGGTTTAGTCGATAAGGAATAAACATACGGACAGAAAGACGGAAAATGCACGATAGCGTATCAAATTCAAATTCATGTTCTTTATTGCATGTCACATTACATTAGAGATGGTACAATGGAAAAGTAGGTATACATGTGACGCCCTGGCAGGGCACAGCAGCTCGAGAGGGCTTACTGCGTATTATATTCCTAACTAACTGATAGGCATTTTACATTTAATGTATATCATATTTTTATAGCTTTAATATTAGTTATTACACTTAAAAGCAATAATAAATAATCAGTTATTATAGTCAACACATTATATAAATATTAAGTGATAACTACGAGTAATACATTTGTAAATAATAACAACTTAAAAAAATCTTATAAACTGTAGTAACATTTATCTGTATCATAAAATCTTTGTCAGACCGAATTTCACGCAAATTGGATTCATAATGAAAAGCTAAGCAAATACATCAAAATCCGTATTTAAACCCAATTAACGATTCTCATCCCAGATTATTCACACTTCCTCAATAATCTGGGTATATCAATATTCCGATACCGGGATCAACAGCGAAAGCCTCAAGTTATGTAAAAGCAGTATTTATTTCAACGGTGAAATTAAATATTTGCCTCGGAGCGAACTTTATGTAATAAATAATGGTTATTTTAACGTTCTTTCTCGTTCGGTTTCCGATATTTTTTCGATTATACACAAACTCTTACCTCGACATTACAATATATGCGCTATATTGATACGTAAAAAAAAAGTTTGTCTATCTAAAAATAAACTAATTAATTTAACTTCACGCCACTTCCCTAGCGGGGTGGGCAGATAGAACCGAACGCCATAGGACGATCCTTACACACCTCACTCGCCTCTTGAACATTCAAGATCCTTTTCATGCAAGCTCTGCGGTTTTTATGACTCCTAACAATAAATAAACTCTATAAATAAATAAGTTTAAAAGCTCACCAGAACTTCTTCCCAAGGTGCTATGACCACTTATGTCCTTATGCCTGTGGGGGTGGGGCAAGGTCCTCGCGTGGTCACCCTCGTACACCGCGTAGTTCGGCGGGGGGTAATCTAACGGAGGAGGGATCGTTAACCCAGTGTCGTCCATGAGGTATGCGTCCGTCTGCTGGGGAAGAAACAGGGTTAGGGTAATTGTGAATTTGTATTGGATTTTATGTTAGTATCAAGGTTTTTGGATTTTTTTTATTTGTATTTAATATTTTTGGCTTGAAATAGGGTTACTAATATTATAAATTAATTTATCAGCATCAACAGTAAATGTTTTCATAGAAATTGTTTTGCGTATTTTAAAAAGTGTTAAATATATTGTGTATCTTGATTTTCTAGTAGACATTCTCAGACTCACTCCGACAAAATAAAAACATATAATT
Organism: Glyphodes perspectalis; assembly: GCA_951394215.1. Lineage (NCBI taxonomy): Eukaryota > Metazoa > Arthropoda > Insecta > Lepidoptera > Crambidae > Glyphodes > Glyphodes perspectalis. The sequence goes on along the minus strand of OX596226.1, from coordinate 1,679,026 downwards.
TTAGAATCAAATCGAAAGTAATTATTTTTCATTTCAAATTTATAAAGTGATGTTTTACTAACTCCATCCAATAAGAGCCTTAGTTCCCACAAAACACTCATTTCATTTCAAAAACAAAACAACCAAAAATATAAAAGGAGTCGTTTTTTTTCACTTACCTGACTCAGCATATGCCTATTAGGCATCGACGGCACCTCAGGGATCGGCGGCGGCGGCCTGTCGTCGCCATCATCCTGAGAGTACGTCTCAGACTTCTCTGAGACCGAGCTGAGTGTCTCGCCGGTCATCGTGTCGTTGTACGAGGATGGTGCGTACATCTCGATTGTGGCGGACTTTGACGCTTGGCCGGCTTGTTCTGGTGAGGGTTGAGGGATTTTTTTAGTTAAAAATATAAATAAAAAATTTACAAAACAAAGAAAAAAAATTGTGTTATTTTTTTATTTTATATATGGTGTATTAAATTGAATAATCTTCTTGACTCTCTTAACAATAAAACAAAATATTAACCATTTAGGAATTTGGCAAACAATGAATGTGGGATTATTTACTGTACAATAATATTAAGATAAGTTTTTTTTTGCTCTAGAAATTTATCACATTTGAAAATATTGAAAAGCACACATTAACATATATATTTACAAATAAAAACGAAGTTTTAACAAAACTACTACACCTATGATAAAATAATCTCTAAAAGAAAAATTAGTCAGTTATTTAAAACTAAATAAATAAAAAAAATTTTTACACCTAACTTTATGATATGATGTATATCTAAATACTATATTATAAGTAAATCATTAAAAAAAAGGGGCATTTTACCAAAAAAAAATCTCACCTTTCAACCGCCTAGAGCGTCTTTTGAACACAAAACAAGCAACAAAAGCGGCGTTGATGACCACCAGCACCACCACGGTGATCGCCACGTACACCACCACGGACTTGGAGACGTCAGCCGTCTCCACGTACTCAGTGGTGATGACGTTCAGCTCGCTTACTACGGACGCGGGAGCCGCTAGTGGTGTTAGGGAAAAAGGAAAAAAATAAAATAAAAAAATGTGCTAAATAAAAAAACGGTAAGTGCGGGATGAAGTGGAAAGAGACGGTCGGAACTGGATATAGTGTTTTTTTTATTTTTATATATTTTTTTAATAAAACTTATCCAAAAAAATAACAATTTTAATGGCATAGACCAAAATTTAAATGTTTTGGGAATTGCCGGTAAAGGTCTACTTATTGTTGATATAATAAAGACGAAAGAGTCTGAATTTAAATTAGAAGTTTAGAGAGTATAGTATTGTGAATCTAGTTATCATAATTTGATAACCAGACAAGTGGTCTCAAAAAGTAACTTAAAGTAACAAAAAAATTTTATTTACAAAAATATCAAGTTCTGAAAATCTCTGACCAAAAAAAATCAGAAAAGTAAACGGAAACAACATCTAACACAACATCAAAAGCATAACCAGCATTGGACAAAAAACATTTCCAAATAATCCAAAATGAAATCTAAAACTATTACTGTAAAGGCTGTTATTGTGGTAACAGACGATATGAGTGATCATACAGAAGACACAACTCAGCATAATACAACTAAATTTAGTGAAACGTCTTTATCCAACGCTAGTATAGCTAACTGTCATCTCCAAACCTCGTATCCTTTTATTTGTTCTCCTATGCAGACAGAATCCGATCAGCAGTACATTCAAGAGTATCAAGGCTGTACCAACAATGGTACCAGTAATTATGAACACTCCAGGTACATTGTAAGAGTTGTACTCTTCGGAACTTGACTGTACTGATGTTGGAATAACGTCTTTGCGTGGAAAAAGATTTACAGGTTATTTTCATGTAAAAGAAATATATCTGTTGAGGAAATCTCGACCAAGTTTGCAAGTTGCTGTATAAAAGTGTCTAAATCTATGAAAATCGTATCAATGTATATATAATGTTTTGGTAAAAAAACAAGATTTTTATTATTAATAAAGACTTTTCGATTCGTTTTAAGGTTTTTTTTTATTAGATGCTTTTGCTATCTTCATACTTAACACAAGATTTATCATCTAATTTGGTCTTAAATCAATTAAAAATACAATTCTATCTATTTGCTAAATGGCTTTAAATATTGCTCAATGTTATTAAAATACTATAATTTACAATTCGACTTTATAATCTCTACAACCATTGCCTTATTTTTAAACTTTTCCAAGAAAAAGATTAGAATTCAATAATTTTAGGTCTTTCTTTAAATTATCCAGACTGTTGTCATGTTCTACTTACTCAGTGTGGTGGCTTTAGTGTCATCAGGTCTGTATTTGCTCTGGCCTATGTTGTTGATGGCCATCACGGAGAAGACGTAGTCGGTGTTCTTCTCCAAGCCGCCGATGACGTAAGTGGTGGAGTTTTTGGGCTTCACATCCTCATATTTGTATGAGTCGTCGTAAATTTTGCTGAAAGGGATTCGTTTGTTAGAGTTCAGATATTCAGAGACCTTTGAACCAATGGTTTATTAATTAAGATGTTTAACTTATTAGCGAGATAAATAATGTTTGTAAAATGTCATAAAATTACTTGAATGAGTTAAGTCTAATTATCGAGATAAATAATGCTTATTGTTTTTTAAATATATATTAACTGTGCTGACTCTATTTTATCGTTAAAATATTATTACTAGAAAAAGTATTTTAAATCTGTTTTTACTATTCATATTTATAGAACATGATTCAGTGATTTCTTTGCTTGTAATCATTAGTATTAACATTTTGAAGTTAAGAAAATAATAACAGAGTAATAAGGTTTTAATGTGCTTGAACTCATTAATTTAATTTGGAGCGTTTTATTTAATCCTATTACATGGTAAAACCCTTCTCTGGTAGACAATTATTATTTAATATTATTCTTTTCAGGGCTATTTTAATTCTAGGTAACCCACCGATATCGTATCCTGTACCACGGCATCAGACCCCCGTCGAAGCCGGGGACCCACTCCAGAGTCACTGAGTTGTAAGTGACGTTAGTGACACTTAATGATATAACTTGATCTGCAACAAAAATAGTTTTTTTTTTATATGTTTTCAAAATATCAGATTAAAAAAGGTCAACAATGGATGTAAAGTTCATTTAATTTAAATACAAATAGTAAAAGGCTTTGACCGATGATCAAAGCTTTACATGCGATAGACGTATTTGGTTAAAATTTGAATAGGATTATAGCATTTTAAGTTTGTACGGATTCATACCTTTACCTTCATTGTGAGAAAATTGGTCATTTAGATAATTATCTAAAACTATGATCCTATTTGTCTGCTTACCCTGTTGCTTTAAATATGGACCCTTGATCATAAGAATAGATGCGGTTTATCTAGGATTATGATAAGCGCGGACTCCAATTCAGAACAAGACATAATGCTGCTAGGAGCAAAATAGTAAATTCTTCTTCCAATACTTAATTGAGAGAATGGCAGTCAATAATTTCTTAACCTTACCTGGTGCACTTGTAATATCCAGCTTCACAGAAGTCGTGCCGAAACCCAAGTCGTTCCTAGCCCCGCATTCGTAAGAGCCATAGTCGGACGACGAGACTTCATTGATGAGGAGAACTGAAGTGTAAGTGATGGCGTCAACTTTGTGGTACTCCGCGAAGTACTTGGTGGAAGTGTTGACGGGGAGTTTGGCTCCGTTCTTGGACCAGGTGAAGTTTGGAGCAGGGGCTGCTTGGCATCTGAAAGAAAAATGGATGTGAAGTATATAATATTCACATTGCAATACACCTGACAGCATAGCACTTAGCGTCAAGCTTTAAGTACTGTTATGTTACTTAGTATCAAATGGATTTGAAGTATTTTTTTCTATCTACATAAATTAATTCGACATTAATCTAGTCGACAGCATTAAGATATCCTCGTCGGAACTCTTATAGTTGAAATATATTTATAAAAATGTACAAATGAAAATGGATTTCAAATATTGTTTGCACTATTTATAATCTAGATACTTACTTGCAAGTCAATCTTCCGACTTGTCCAACATTCGATGCAGACTTCATCAGACTCGGTGAGGAATCCATCTCGGGCTTGAACTTGACTACTAGCATCACGTCCTGCTTGCTCTCTTTGCCTACACCATTGTTGACTACACATTGAAAGTTTCCTACATCTTCCCTGGTCGCTTTGGGGATGGTCAGAAAGCTTGTGGAATTCTTAGATTCGAATGTGACAGGTTTTGAGGCAATGTCGTAGTTTTTGCGTGCCCATCTTATATGATCAGAGTTAAGCGGGTTTCCTGCAATAAATAAATAATAATAAATTCTTCAGACTGACACACCTTGTGCTATGGATACTAGGTGAACGGATAGACATACTTAAATACGTTTATAAACATCCATGACTCGAGTACAAATATCCATGTTCATCACACGAAATATTTGCCCCTAGCGGGATTCGAACCCGCGACCCTTGGTTTCGTGGCCAGGGTCTCTGACCACTCGACCAACGGGCCAGTCAAATTATTAGTATTTATAAGTCGCTTTTTTTGGTTTGCTTCATTTATTTCCCTGGATGGAATTTGTGAACGCCACTAGGCTTACGAGTACATCACCAAGAATTGTATTTTGCATAATAAAATACTAACAATGAACTTCCAACTGTCAATTTTAGGGGACTAGTCATTATGATTATTATAATTTTAGGCAAAAGACTGCCCACTGCTGAACGGAGGCCTCTATCTATCATTTTGTTTAATGTGTGTATCCTATGTTGGAGATTTTAATAAATAAATAAATATTTACATTAAAATAAAACTCATAATAGATAAGAGAATAATTCAAATTGTCTAGTCAACATAAAATTGTTTTTTTTTTTAAACTTACCTGTAGCTGTGCAAGATAACACGGCATCTTCATTTTGATTGGCGATTCCAGTTTGACCTGTTGATTTGATTGCAGCCGCATCTACACACACAAATAAAATACAATTGTTAGTTTAATCTTATTTATTATTAAGGAGTTGCAAGAAATTTAATAAAAATGAATGCTTTCTTTTCTTAACATATAAAGTTCTGTTTTCTCTGACTACCCCACTAGGGAAGTGGCGTGTAATTTAGATATTAGTTTGTTATAAATCTCAAGCTTTTTTGACAAGTCTGGGTGCATCTAGTAGAAGAAAACAAAATTGAATTTTACTTACAATGCACAGACACAGTAATGTTGACAGTAGCGGCTCCTTGTGAGTTCACCGCTTCGCAGGTGTAGATACCGGCGTCGCTTCGAGACAGACGGGTCATGTTCAGCATACTGCCTTCTGATATTATTCTATCGTCTAAGTAAACAAAGAAAATTACACATTTATTTCAGTAACAATCAAGTGTTTTTGACCAAAAGTCTAGCTTAAAAAGAGAACTTAATATTTCAAAATGCGAGTAATCATTGTAGAAGGTACACATTTTATTTCCAATTTGAAAAGTTATATAATTGTACTAAACACATAGAAATTAGATATCAATCATCGCCTAAATCATTATGAAACATAATGAAACATTATATTATGGAAAAAACGACACATAGAAATTCAATTTCAATACAATCATGCGGGGTATGAAATGTTCTGTATTTCTACAGAATTTACATTTAAAACATAGGTTTAGGTATATTCATTCATCGTCAAACCATGGTCAAGATTACGATAGAACTAAGCGCTAAGAAGAAAAGTCTGAAGTTTAAAACAGTAATTGATAGTCAAATATGAAGACTTGAGATGAGAAGGAGATAAAAATACAAACATCAAAACATTTAAACTTACTACCGCTGCTATACGAAGACTGCGTGATAGGCAGGCCGTCCTTGGTCCAGGTGTATGTGATGCTGCCCGGGTTCCCGTCTGCCCTTAGCATTATGATTAGAGGCTCGTTCTCTTCGCCCACAGTGGTTTCAGGGGTTGTTTCATCGAAGATTGGAGCGTCTATAGAAAAAGACACATTTTAGTTTCTCCTAATAATTGTATAAGATTTACACACTATACTTAAGAACTTCTGATTATTTCAGTTTAAATCACAATGTTTGCAATACGATCATTTTGCCTAGTACATATTGTTAACACTCAATATAAACTATTTTTTAAACTTAAGGAAACTAATTCTACCAGTACTATGATATCCTGTTGTTTGTTTGTGTAAGTAAGTCAATAATAAACTAAGACACAAGAACGAAAAACCAGCTTTCAGATTGTAAGTTACTTCAAAACGACTCACAAAGCACTTTCAAGCTCAAAGCATGATGCACACTCCGCTGCAGAGCCTCGTTTGTCGCCTGGCACGTGTACACTGCCCCGTTCATGTCTTTTGTGATGTTTAGCTTCAGTTGTATCGTCGAGACTGTTCCTCCGTGGAGGCCTTTGCTTTGCTGGACTGGTAGACCTGAGGAGGGATTGAAAAGTGTTAGAACACATAAATGGAGCGCACACGATGAAGGTTAGGCCTTAAAGATTGAATTAAGTGTAAGTCAGTTTGGTTTTTAAAAAACAAAATATAGAATTTTACTACCAGGTAGGTGAACATCGTGAGAATACCCGTATATTTAAATTACTATGGATGTGTAAGATATGTAGATCAACTAACTTCATTATTGTAATTAGGCAGATTATGCAAAGAAAGGAAGATTAATTTGAATTGAATTACATATTTATATTTTTTATTGATTTTAGTTTCTTTCGAAGGAACGAAGTTGGTGTACTATTCTGATATTTTAGAGACCTAATATATTTAACAAACGGATAGTTTGTGAAATATATTAGGTCTAATGTAGTGAACACAATAGAACAAATGCATTAACAAATTTATACTTATTACTGAATATTTCCGGCCAGAATAAACCTTTGTTTTGTTATTAGCGGACGATTGTATTAATTAATGTTAATCTGCAGTTGATTATAACATAATTCGTTGAATCAAATAATTTAATACTGCCATTTATTTCTAAATTGAACAATTTCCATTAATTTTTTTGATTCTAATCATTCATCGGACGGAGGTAGGTACTATAGTTTGGTTTTCTTTGGTAGACCGGCAGATGTAGTATTTAAGACTAAGGCACCAAAAGTCACAACTGATGAAAATTATCATATTTTGTACGTAATCGATTGATTATGCACGATTATTAACTTATTTAAACTTGATAGTAACATTTAGGCTGTATTTGATATTATCAAAACAAGGTTCGTATGAATGAAAATGTTCAGAAAATTCACGGGTACGTTCGAAAATTGCTTGAATAAGTGACAAGTGACTAGATCGTCGCCATCACAATGACACACCCAAAACTCGATATACGATTAGTCGCAATTTTCGACATGCTAGGCAAGGGGCATAGTTGGCACATTATTTTTAAGTCCCAGACCAACGATTACGTCACGATTGTTTAATTTAAGGGCCATCTAGTTTTAAATAATCGATTTCTTGGAAATGTTTGTATATACTATCTCCATTCGAATGGTTGTGCTATTCTATATCATTTGCTATCGATTATTCAAGCTTTTAGCACAAAATATTTGCATCGCACCCAAGTGTGTCTGCCCATTTCTTCTAATCAGTCGTTTCGATATTGCATTTATTTGAATCCCATTACCGCATAGACTTTCCCATTACAATGAGAACGAGTTAAGCCTTCGTAATGGGTATTTCAGCTTGAGTACGTCTCAAATTAGTCACGGTCTTGAGTATATCATTTCGCGGTATAATGCGATCAATATTTAAATTGAATATATATATACAGAGTAGGAAACGTGTGCGTAAAATATTTTATACAAGCTTTTGTTCGGATTTTATCAATAAATGCTTTATTTTATTGTAAATCTCCTCTAAATTTTTATTATATAAGCTTAACTCACACTTTGTGACATTGCCAGTAAAAGTTGTATCAAAATTGAGTCAGCCATATGGAAATTAGCTGAAAAATATACCTACACACAGACATACAAAACATTTTTTTTATTGATAACGTCTTATATACGAGTACGTTTATATAAGTTAGCAATAAGTTGTTATTTATACATTACAAACAGACACTCAAATTGTATTTATCTGTGTATTTATCTAGTTTTGAAAATTAATTCAATCTTATCTTATAGTGTAATTTAAACTTTACAAAAATGTAACGTCACTAATGATTCCATTAACTAAGTTGATTGCTGAACTTATCAAATACCCTATTATATCAATTAATTGATAAAGATTTTTAGAAAAATCAAATCTATCTTTAATAACCAGAAGAAGCTTTTCATTAAATCAACGTTATTCGAGCTAGATAAGATTAATTTCTAGGAACCTTGACAGCTTTTCATCTTGAGCTTAGCAAAATTAAATTCCGGAAAGATTTTCACTGAGAACCAATTTCTATGTAACGTTGAAATTATTATAAGACTAATGGTATATCGGGTTTTGAGTATGTGATTGTGTAGGCGACGAGCTAGCCACTTGTCACTACTTTTTCACAGTTTTCCATCTAACACAGCCTAGTTTTATTTTTTGGCAGAACGTGATTAAAGGCTTGCTGCCCTATTGACTTTGCTACTCCTTCAGGGATAACGGGTGTGATGTTATGTATGTATGTATGAAACCAAAATATCCCATAATGGTCTGGGATTTAGACGCGTAGATTTCAGTATTAATCCATTGAAAAATGGAGACACAATAATGGGATGGAAGTTGTTAAGAATATATATAGTAAATTATGTATTTGTTTTTCTTTTGCTGTAATGTTATGTAACAAATATACATACGTTCTCATTTATATTATAAGTGGGATTCAGCCTAGCGTTGTTTTCTTATATATTTAAATCTGGTATTCCAATTATGTGATAATTAGATTAGATCTTTGATTGACAGGTATGTTTGTGTTGACATTACTAATAAATTACGGTATAGATCTGTACTAGGAATCAATTAAGTTGCTATAAATATAATTTCTAATTAATATTATGAACGTAAAAGTAATTTGTTTGTCTGTATGTGACGCGTTAACTTCTAAACCGTTCAACATAAATTTTGATGAATTTTGGTATAGATATATAAAAAACGGTTTCGGTTTTACGGGTTCTTCTAAATTCACATTACTTTGTAGATTTTTGGAAACTTTACGATTTATAAGTGCTTTATTGAGGCCTACATTAATAAAGAAATAATCGTGTTAAATATATCACACAACATACATACACTGTAATAAAAACTTGTTTACCATATAAGTAACGATGTGGTCCTTCGAGCCGGATATGCTTAAAAGCTCCAAATATTTTGGCTTACACCATACTCACCTTGGACGGGTATTCCATCTCGCCACCATGACAGAGTAGCGGGCGGGTTGCTGGAGGCAGCGTCGCAGTAGAGCGTCGCTTCAATTCCCGGTTTAAGCTCCGCAGGCTCTGCCCTTACTTTCACGGTCTCTGGTGCAACTGCATTAAATAATATTATTAATATTAATATATTGACTAATTGTCTAAAACTAATTAAATTAACTATTGTACCAATTTGCAGAGGCAAATAAGAATTGTAGCATAGTAATGATTAAAATAGTTAAAATTCTACTTCCAGATAAATTTAATTTTACACTTATAGTTTCTAAATTCTAAGTAAATTTCGGTCAGAAGTTTTTAAAACACATCTACAAGCATTTGTTTAAATAATGAATAAAAGAAAAATAATATCTTGACGATTTATCAAATCAAAAGACAACAAAGAAAGTCAAGTATAAAGTCAAAAGAAATGAAACGAATACGGTATATATTTACTGTTACAGATATACAAACATAACGTATTTTAATTCTCATTACCAAATACATATTAAACACCAAGCAGATTTCAATATAAATAATTTAAATTGATTAATTAGTTCTGAAAACGCAAGCCAAATAAATGGAGTATTTCAATAACCCCATTTCGTTCACAAGAATCCCAAATTACGAAACCTCATGAATGAACCTCAACCGTATTTATAAAGCAATGGTGAAATATCGAATTCTTCAAATATTGAACATTTTAGTTTTTACTTGATTATTCACGAGCTAAGCAGAGAGAGGCCATACTAAATAAATTTAACGATGTTTTGGGTCGTAATTTTTTTGAGTTTGAAATTCCATACACGGTCTCTGATCTCTTATTGATAGAAATTTATTGTAATGTTTATGATGATGATTTCTCTAATCAAAGCATTCGTTTATATGTATTGCCCCTTCCTGAACCAAATCTGCGTGCACCCATGGGTTTATATACAGACATTATATATCATCAGGACAATCCCTGAAGGGGTAAAGAGAGTCAAAGGGGCATTATGCTCCTTTACTACGTTTAGCCAAAAATAAAATTGGGTTTGTAATCCAAAAATATGAGATATCTTTTTAACCCTTACATAAGGTAAACAAATAAATCTTCATATGATTTCAATCTCACGTTGTTTTTCCTCATTTTATTTCTAACTAGACTAACTTATCAAGTATCTAATTAAAAAAACATAACATTAATTAATTTACTATCATTAATAAAACTTGTGTAGCCGTAACAAAATTCTTATATTTTAGTACCGTATATAAAATGTCTGGCGCAAAATTAATAAAACCGGCTAGTTCCTTTCACCCCAATAAAAAGCTCCTAAAAGATGGAGTAAGTTAAAGATATATACACTAGTTTCCACGCAAAGGTAAAAGGGCTTGTGAAATTATGAAGGGCACCCTTAAACACCTTTGGGTTCTACATAACGATGTACTGCAGAAGAGATTTCCGTAAGGAAAAATTCTAGTTTGAAACTAACCTTTTCTATAGTACATTATGTTCGGGTAATGTACTTAATCTTGTTTGTTTGTTTAAACGCGCTAATCTCAGGAACTATTGAACTGATTTTAAAAATTATTTCTATGTTAGATAGCCCCTTGAACGAGGAAGGCTATTTAATATTTAATTAACCATAAGCGCGGGTAAAACAGCAGGCACAGCTATATTCCATATCTATCACAGGGTTTTACAGATATTTAATAAGATATACTTTTGTATTCTTTTCTAGTTCAATAGTATCAATTAATAATGTATGGTTGGAAATGGTGAGGTGCGTGTTGTATCTGATTTTTTTGTCCCATATTAAGGATTTTCTATGTTCAAATTGTGCATTATAAAAACTGTTTGAGGCATATTATATGAGCTGGTCTTTTTCACGTCTTTTTTAAAGGTAATCAGAGATCACATCCTTTCCTAATCCTGATTCACGTCGCATCGATAACATCTGGAGATTCTGAAATGGTTAAAAACTTTTCCAGTTTGCTTTGTAACTTCTATCTAGGCTATTCAAATGTCCTTGCATAATTTAACTGTGACGTTTTTTTTCCAACATTCTTTAAATAAGGATTTTCTTTAATTAATAATTAATTTTTAGCATTACCAAATTATTTGTCATGTACCTCACTGCTCTCACCCCGATCGTGTCAAGGTTCGACCGACCGGTCTCAGGACGGACCCCTGCGAAACTCTTTAACAGTCTAAATTATGGAAACGAACAGAATTTTGAGTGGGCTTTAATTACAGGTAGCTCATTAGAAATTTAGATTGGCGAAGCAATATGAATTCGCTAATTTCAGCTTAGAGAGTTCAATGCGATCGTTAGAAATGCAAAAGGTGAAAAAAGAAGAATCAGCTCGGCACTTTATTAAGTTGTTTTGAGAAATTACTTGTGATTATTAAATTTTAACTTTGATTAATTATGAGGGGTTTGTTTTTAATTCAGTGTTGCTATATTTGATGCCAGCTGAAATTTCAGAGGTTAAACCATGTTATAAGTAGACAGAAAGTATTCGTATAGTATTGTCTCATGTTGGTTTGGGACTTATAAAGAAAGTGCCAACTGTTTTGCCTAGCATGTCGTAAAAGGCGACTAATGGTTTACGGGCTTTTGGGTATGTGTCTGAGTAGGCGCCGAGCTAGCCACTTGTCACTCTTTTTTTACAGCTTTCCATCCAACCCAGCCCACTGTCCTATGTTGATCTGGGACTTAAAAAGAGTGTGCCAACTGTGGTTCTTGCCTAGCATGTCGTAAAAGGTGACTGATGATATATTGGGTTTTGGGTGTGTGATTGTGTAGGCGACAGGTTAGCCGCTTGTTACTGCTTTTTCACAATTTTCCATCTAACCCAGCCCGGCTTTATTTTTGGCTGAATGTGGTTGAAGGGGCATGCTGCCCCTTCGACTCTGCCTACCCCTTCGGGGATTATGGGAGTGATGTTATATGTATGTGTTATGTATGTATGTATGTATGTATGTAATTTAGCGTTATCTCTGTACGTACACCGTTGTACATAGCATGCTAAAGTACAGTAATATACATGATAACTAAATTATCTTAACGCCATTTCCATAGCAAGGCAAGCAGAAAGAACCGAACGCTATACGGCACAGCCCTTACACACCTTACTCGTTTCTTTAACATTCATAATCGTTTTCGTACAAGCTCTATGGTTGAAAATACAAGTTGAGATCTTGTAACTTACAGATACACCTAAAAATTGTTGCTTACAGGCCAGTTCATATAAAATTTGTGGATAAAAAACTACAGTTATAATATCCTCCTAAAAGGCTTATTCTCATGTAACAACTGCAAAAGCAGAGGAATTTCAATAGGAACATTCTTTATTTTTCCGACAAGGGGAGGAATTTTGTCTTTCAATGTGGGTGTTTATACGATAAGTAAAGGAAAAAACTATTTTATGTATTTAATTAGTTTTGGTTTAACAAGTTAACTTACAAGTGTGAATGACGAGACCTATTCGTAAGTATTCGATGCAGGATAATTATTGTTAACTATTTTTATTCAACATCATCTTCCTAGCGTTACGTCCCGTGCTTAGACGGGGTCTGCTTGATCCAGGTTTTAGCGAGTGTGGTAATTACATTGAAGCGACTGCCGATCTGACCTTCGTAACCCTAAGATAGCGGAACCAGACAATTTTTGGATAATGGTTATAAATTCAAGGTTGTTTGAATTTACAGGTTTCATCAAGATGTTTTTCCTCACCATCGGGCTAATGGTATAAATACGTACGTAGATTTTAAATATCTAGAGGTACTGTCCGGGTTTGAACCCGCACTCCTCGGTTGTGGCGCGTGGCCTTACCATTGAGCTACCACCGCTCCACAACATTGTAAACTATTTTATTATAACAATGGTCTTATATAAGTAGTCCGTTTAGAAATTTGCAATCTTTTTCCAATTACTTGTGGCATTCGATTAAGTTGAAATTTGTCAAAATAACTTTAGACTGGTAATAATCATAAAGTTATATTAAGACACTATCCAGCTAGTCTGATGATGGAGACAGAAGTTAGTAACTTCTTTTATTTTTAGGGCAGTTTTAATTCATAAAAATGTGTTTTAGAATTTCATATCCCCACCGCCAAAATACTAGATCCCGTTTAGGCTTTAACTATAAATGTACATACATACTGTCATACTCTTTTCCAACAGAAATAGGCAGAGATCACGTCCTTTAATTTTCTTTATCTACACATAGGAGTATGAAAAATATCCAGTATACTCACAGTGAACATTAAGCGTGACGGTTTCAAAGAGAGGTATCTCAGTAGCGCTGTTGGTGGCTTCGCACCGGTACTGGGCCTGGTTGTCAGTGACATTGGTCAGGATTGATATCTCCGCTGAGACCAGCTTATCCGTAGTTCTTGTCACTGAGTGGATCTGTTGAGAAGAAAAAAAAATAAGTACAAAAGTATACATTGTTGATTTCTACTTATTTACTTATTAAGCAACCGATAATTAATGTGATCAAGTTTGCTTGAGAATTTGATTAAAACGACGTTGCATTTGCTCAAGTGATTGTAGTCCAAGAAAATAGGTCATTAAATACGAATTTTGAAGTAAATACTTGAATTTTTGATATAAGTTACTTTGAAAGATTTAAAAACGAAAATATATTTTAATGGTTTTCGGCAAAAGCTGATTAGTCAAAGACTTGGATTGTATGGATTATAAACGACTGTTCACAAAAAAAAATGTCCGGAATACAATAGCCCATGTTTTGGTGTAAAGGTTATTTGCTCAAATGGTACGATCGAAATCTAGCGGAAAAAGAGCGGTGGTAGCTCAATGGTAAGGACACGCGCCTCTTAACCGAGGAGTGCGGGTTCAAACCCGGGCATGTACCTCTAGATTTTAAAAAATCTATGTACATATTTATACCACTAGCTCGACGGTGAGGGAAAACATCGTGATGAAACCTGCAAATTCAAACAACTTTGAATTTGTAACCATGATCCAAAAATTGTCTGGTTCCCCTATGTAAGGGTTACGAAGGTCAGATCGGTAGTCGCTTCAATGTAATTACCAGACTCGCTAAATCCTGGATCATGGTCTAAGCGGACCCCGTCTAAGCACGGGACATAACGCTAGGAAGATGATGATGGTACGATCGAAATCTGTACATTAAAATACTATGAATATCTGGTTGATCTATTTTAGTTATAGCTGGATGATAGTCGCGTGTATGCATAACCAGATTCGATAGTTTCTTTCTTCTTTTCTTTCTTTCGATATATCAATAACCCGACTAGAAATGGAACATAGCCAAAAGGCTACAAGAAGATACTAAAACTAATAGAGCATTCCAAAATGTCCGTTCGAAATCGAAAGATTTATGCAAATTTCAGCGGCGAAATTCAATCAGCAGCATCTTTCATAGTTCTAAGTTAAAATAGAGGCTTTCAGAATAAAAATGGAGGTCACTTTGCAAACTGTCCGGTCGTAAATAAAATTTTCTACTCCATAAAACGCAGATATTGCAGACTCCCCCAGTTCCCCTTAAGCCCGTTAAATGGCATTTTATTGTATGAGAGAATTTTAAATTCTTTCTGGAGGAAACGTTAATTACTCTTTTCTCAGATTGTGTCGTTGCTCTTTGTAACGGTTGGAGATTTGGGCGTCTTTTACTTTGCCCTTTTGCAATAAATTCGTTTGGTTTTAAACGGTTTTCGAATTTATTCTTTGTGTGTGGTGCCTGACTGTTTCTCATATAGGCTATGCAAGGAGAATTCGAAAGGTTTGGTGGAAAATTTTCTATTTGGATATCAAAAATTGGCAAATCTGATGAGAATGAATGAGGCTATCAAATACATAGGTATGCTTTTTCGTGAGGTCTTAAGAACAATTTGGTCAAAAATCATCAATTTAGAAATAAAAAATTGAAAAATTTTTATTAAACAATTGGGTCCTCCAATACAGTCTTGATATATTGAAAGTAGATATTTTCGACTTACTCTCTATTCAACTATCACTAACAAATTCCAGGATAATAATTGGAAAAGAATTATTGAAAATCACCAATATAGAAATCAAAAAATGTCAACGTAAAACAGAACATAGGGCCGGAAAATACATAGATACTCTCATGAAAAGTAGTAATTTGTCACTTCCTCTATTATATCCTTGACCATTTTTAAAGGACAACATCAGACACACAGCCACTAGCGACAAAATTGTGGACCTCGACACCAGGATGCAGGCAATCCAAGGAGGCTATGCCATCCCTGGATACAAAGCTAACCAAGGATCCGCAAGGAGACTCTGGGTACACCAGGATCACTCGCAGACGCCCTGAGTAGACTGGGAAGACTAATCTGCTTCTGGAGGGAGGTGGGCTGGCTGGAATGACCGTCCGCCATGGGTCACGCACATTGGTCCAGTCTAGGGACTAAGTGCGGAAGCCAACACCAGTGCCATAGATAGAAGGACAACATTCCTTCGTTTATTTTCGGGGTTAAGCTACTGCTCACCTTCTTATCATTCTTGAACCAGGTCAGGGTGGCAAGAGGGTTCCCTCCTGTTGAGGAACAGGAGAGCTTCTGGACTGTCCCTGCAGAGAGCGTTGTTCCCGGTATGTAGCCCATGATCATGGGAGCTGATGGTGGATCTGGAACAAGGAATATTTCGGTTAGCTAATTTGTGAAATTACTTTTCAATAACGCCATTATCTTAAGTTATTTTGGAAACAGTTTCTTGTTCCCTACAGGACAGGTCTAGTCTATTGTGGGGACTAGAAGTTACCTGTTAAATGTATTATTATCTTTATCCATAATATAAAAATTAATCGCTGAATGTGTTGCTAAGCGCAAGTCTCGAGAATAGCTGAACCGATTTCGCCAATTCACTTTTAGTTGTGTTTGATATTTGTCAAGTGAAGTTTCTTATATAAAAAAAAAAAGTTGCGCGGTAAATAAAAAAATAGGTATTGAAAATCCGAGAACGGGGCGTGACGAAGTGCGCCGGGTCAGCTAGAATATGTATATAAAAATTTCGTGTCACAGTATTAGTTGCCGTACTCATCCGAAACGGCTTAATCGATTTTGATGAAATTTTATATGTACACTTGGTAGGTCTAAGAATAGTTTGTTAGAAATTTGTTATACCCCTAAGTGATAACAGTGGTCCACCCCAAAGCTATAACTTGAGTTATAAAAAGTTGAGAAAAAGTGTTTGTTATTGTCAAGTGAAAGTTCTTATGAATGGAAAAAAATAAAAAAGTTGCGCGGTAAATTGTCAAACAAACATTGACGAAGATACAATGCATTCAAATTGCGCGTGACGTCACACTTTCGTAAAAATTTTACTAAATAGTGACGTCGCAAGCCCCTACTCCAAAACTTTGATGCTCTTTATCTTTGTGAATTTTTGTTAATTTGATAAAGCGAAAATATGTGTATACTATTTCTGCATAATCTAACTGACGGACTAAATAGGATTATATTTTTATAATGCAGTCATCATAACCTATTGTCAACGTTATTTAAATCATAAAATAGTTAAATCTAATAGCGAAAGTTACTAACGAGGTATTATTTTACAAGCGACGATATTCCCATATCCCCCGTATTGATTTATACCTAAGCATATTTCGAATCTAAT
The DNA here is from genome assembly GCA_951394215.1 of Glyphodes perspectalis. NCBI lineage: Eukaryota > Metazoa > Arthropoda > Insecta > Lepidoptera > Crambidae > Glyphodes > Glyphodes perspectalis. Next base: position 1,662,096 of record OX596226.1, on the reverse strand, counting down.
CTATTTATGGTATTTGTAACACCAGCTCGGTGGTGAGTGAATACGTCAGGAAACCTGCACATCTCAACAGCTATGGATGTAAACATACTTTGATTTGGCTGTTTCTACCAAGGTTACAAAGGTCAAATAACATCAGACTTAGTATAATAACTAAATTGGCTCAATCCAGAGACATTGTTCCATCAAAAACGGGACAAAATTCTACATCAAAGGTCAACATTACAATTGTATCCCGAAAATGAAGAATCACCAAGCCCATTTATTACGTAACGGCGTAACAAGCGCATCCCGGAGTGTCCCCGCGTCCCTCGGGAGCCCAATAAATACCGCTTACGCGCCGCATTCCTGTCACGTTTCGCGGTGACGAGTGTCGCGTGGTCTTTAGCTCCTAGACTGTATTGGTGTTTGCTTAAATGTCGTATATTCAAGTACGAGATCTGAGCAAACATAAATATATATTGTATATTCTGTCTATACATTATCTGAACAAACATTATATACAAATAATAGCGGTGGTAGACTCTTATCTTTTCAGATAATTTTACAGGCCCGTTGGTCGAGTGGTCAGAGACCCTGGCCACGAAACTGAGGGCCGCGGGTTCGGATCCCGCTAGGGGAATATGTTTCGTGTGATGAACATGGACATTTATACTCGAGTCATGGATGTTCATAAACGTATTAAGTATATCCGTTCATCTAGTATCCATAGGACAAGCTTATTGCTTAGTTTGGAACTAGGTAATTGGTGCTGCAGAATTTATTATTATTATTATTTATTTATGGAAGGGTGGTGGTAGCGCGATGGTAAGGACTTGCGCCTCATATGCCAGGGGTGGTTTCAAACAGACTTGTATCTTTGGATTTTTTCATATCTATGTGCGTATATACGTATCATTTATTCGACGGTGAGATAAAACATCGTGATGAATCCAGCATATTCAAAAACCATAGATATGTAATCATGATTCAATTTGTCTGGTTCCCTTATATAGTGTTGCAAAGGTCAAATAGGCAGTCGCTACAATGTGACAACCAGATCCGCCAGATCCAGTATCATGGTCCAAGCGGAACTAGGAACGGGACATAAGACTAGAAAGATGAAATATAAAGTTCCTTAACAAAATTGTAAAATGTTGACTTATTCAGTGTTAGCGATGTTATGTCGCAAATAATTAACAACCAAAATGGCGTCGCAAGTCCGTGACCCAGGCATAATTTGATACACCGTACAAGGGTATACACATGACCAATTATCCTGGGTTACTGGGGACATTATTTTAATCACTGACTATAAAGGAGTAGTTTTAGTAAGAACGTTGAGGTATTAGTGTTTATTGTATGAAGTACAGCCCTTGGGCTATGTGGAAGTTTATAAGCTTGTATTTGGTTGATTATTATGGTTGAGAAAAATTAGCTGGAATTTGATAAAAATATAGTCTCTAGCCATAATTATTTATGCATGAAAGAGTAAGTAGTTTAATGATAAATACACTTGTCTCAAATGTGACCGTTGTTGGTTCAAGACGGAAGCCTAGACCTCTCGATTTTTTAAACATGTGTAAATAAATATATATACAGGGAAAAAAATCGTAAGGAAATTTGCATACTCAAATTAGTATAGATATGTAACCATTATACAATGTGTTCGTTTTCCAAGATAAATATAAATATCCTTCGCCATCACATACATTGATCTGACTCCGAGGTAAGTAGCTTAAGCACTAAGTTGATATCAAAATCAACAGCGGTATTACAAATATATAATTAAATATTGGCTATTAACACCCAGACACAGAAAAAACACAAGTATTCATCACACGAATGTTTGTCCTGGGTGGGGATCGCACCCACAACTCTTCACGCATGGGGCAGGATTACTACCGAATGCACCATCGAGCCAGTCAAAAAGATAAAAGTTAACAAAAGTCTCGCCCAAAAACGGGACATAACGCTATGTGAATGTGTAGGCGCCGAGCTGGACACTTGTCACTAATCTTCACCATTTTCCATCTAACCCAGCCCAGTTTTATTTTGACAGAATGTGGTTAAATGAGGTGCTCTATTGACTCTGCCTACCCCTTCGGGGATTACGGGCATGTTATTATGTATATACAACGCTATAAGAGGAAACGTCTCGACTCTTCATATATCGTCTGAAATAGATTTCAAACTAAACTAATATTCAAACGACCGGTGATATCAATCATTCGGTTTGACATTTATGGAGTCTCGGGGGTGTGATCAGAGAAATTTGATTAATTAGCCCGTTCATGTTGTAATTATTATTGTTTTGACAACCACAGATTCCCTGAGGAATTGAAGGAGGTGTTGGTAATTTTAGTAATTTTTTTTTTGGCTAAATTTGGTTACACGTAGTAATGGCTATTTGGCTCAGATGCATGATAGTTGATTATTTAAGTTAACGCTTACCTTAACTTAAATAGGATGAAAGGTATTCTGTAACTCTCATCCCATTTTCTCGTAAGATAATGCTTTATGAATGTAGATGAAGCGAAAGGTGTGTGCCAGGATCGTAGCCAATGGAAGGATGTGATCTCTTCCTACCCCCATGGGAAAAAGACGTGACATTATGTATGTATGTATGTATAATGCTTTATTATAGCTTAACTCGATAGTTTACGCAGACGAACTCGCGGGAAGAATCTAGTCTCCAATAAATACCATTTCCACGACAAACTGTCGTCACAATACTCAATCGGTTCCGTATTACTGTAAGGCTGGGGCTTCACTGGGCGCTTACGAGGTAGCAGGGTGATGCGCAAGAAAAATTAGTACTAATATTATACATGCTAGATATGTCTGTTACGTCTACACGTCATAACTACTTAACTGATTAGGATAAATTTGGCATGCTGAAACTTTGTCCCCTTAATTTAAAAAAAAATGTTTCCACAAAAAACATGATAGTCTTTGCAAGAGAACATTGAGATGGAAAATTGTGGAAGTACTGACAAGTGGCTAGCTCGTCGCCTACACAATCACATACCTAAAACCTAATACACCATTAGTCGCCTTTCACGACATGTTAGACAAGGAACACAGTTGGCGCATTACTTTGAAAGCAATGTGAAGAATAACATGGGATAAAACGAAAGTTGCGTAAACTAGTAAAATTTTAAGTCTTCTTTTGTCTTAACATTATCTCATACTAATATATAAAGTTGAACAGTTTGTTTGAATGCGCTAATCTCAGGAAGTACTGGTGCGAATTTGATAAATCTTTTTTTGTTGTATAGTTCATTTATCGAGGCTATAGCTTATATAAGATAACCATAAACGCGGGTGAAACCGCGGGCACGGCTAGTATTTATTAAACAGATAGTTTCTTCACAATAGAAGCTACTTTAAGAACCGGTGGTATTATTTAGGTACTTTCGTTTTTGTATATTGACTATTTATAAGTGCTTTTTTGAAGCCTTATATAGGCTCATATTTTGAATTTATAGAATAGAATAAAATAGAAAACATTTATTGACCATTAAATAATACAGATACATGAGACAGGATCATACATTGGGTTATGGTCAACAAGGTGCGAGCATCAGCATGTGTTGCAGCAACCCGAGCAATTTGAATTTGAACTATTAACATTGACTGGCCCGTTGGTCGAATGGTCAGAGACCCTGGCCACGAAACCAAGGGTCGCAGGTTCGAATCCCGTTAGAGGCAGATGTTTTGTGTGATGAACATGAATATTTGTACTCGAGTCATGGATATTTATAAACGTATTTAAGTATGTCTATCCGTTCGCCTACTATCCATAGTACAAGCTTATAAGCTTAGTTTGGAACTAGGGAATTGGTGTGTCAGTCTGAAGAATTTATTTATTTATTTATTTATCTACATCATATTAGTTTTTGGTTAAGAAGAGTAATGATAAATCTACCCTTTCTAGCCGCACTTGGGCATAAATCCGTATCGATTCAACCCCACCATATCTCAGTGTAATCCGACCCTTAGAACTATTACAGCTATATTAGGAGCGGCATTACCGCTTGTGTGTACGCAAAACATCGTAATAGCATTCCTGCGTGATTGATGCTTCTTGCTGTAATAACGCCGGTTGTGGCGCGGCTAACCCCGTTCTGATGTATGACCGCGGAGCAATGTATTGTGTTTTTTTTGTATGAATGTCTGTGACTGAAAACTGAGGGAGCGGTGGTAGCTCAGTGGTATATAATATATATAATCTATGTACGTATTTATATCACTAGCTCGACGGTGAAGGAAACCATCGTGATGAAACCTACAAATTCAAACAACTTTGGATTTGTAACCATGATCCAAAAATTGTCTGGTTCCCTTTAGAAAATTAGAATCTTAGGGTTGCGAAGGTCAGATCGGCAGTCGCTTCAACGTAATTACTAGACTCGCTAAATCCTGGATCATGGTCTAAGCAGACCCCGATTAAGCACGGGACATAGCGCTAGGATAATGATGATAAGTCGGTGTCTCAACTGAAAACTGTTGTGTCATGTATCATGACAATCATCGGAGGCTGAGTCTGATTTTTATGAATCTTGAATTACGTATTTGTCTTAAAAATAATAAATAAACTGTTTGGCATGCCTATCATGTCATGAAAGGAGATTAATTGTGTATTAGATATACAATGTTGAAGATGCAAGTGACGTGTGTAAGGATCGTGCCATATGGTGTTCGGTTCTCTCTGCCTACCCGCTAGGTAAGTGGCGTGAAGTTTAGTTACTTAGTTAGTTAAACAACATTGAGTATTTAATGTCGGCAATGAAAATCAAACAGCCAAACGCTAAGAATTACCCGCATAACCTAGTCGTAACTAGTGCTTACTAGTATCTAAGTTATGAAAAATAGTATAGGTATCCGACTACATTACATACATTGATCTGACTCCGAGGTAAGTAGCTTAAGCACTTGTGTTACGGATATCAGAATCAACAGTGGTAAACACAAGTTTTCATAACACGAATGTTTGTCCTGGGTGGGGATCGAACCCACAAGTCTTGGCGCATGGGGCAGGGTCACTACCGAATGCGCCATCGAGCCAGTCAAAAAGTAGTACAAGTATTTCTTACAACTTACAACTACTGTTACTTTATTCGCTTGAAGCTTAGGTATATATTGGTGTGTGAATCATGATTTGTTTGAGCTTAAAAATTGGTTTGAAGAAGTCTGAAAAACGTTTGTCTAAAGTGTCATCATCATACAGCCTAACAAAACCATACACAAAGGAATCACAACCCAAACAGCCAAACGCGAAAGAATCACCTCCACACAGCCTACAGTAATGCCACGGTTAGCCCGGCCACATTTTTCTGGAAGTCGCCTCGACTATAATAGTGGTGCAATTAATTCCCGCGACGTCCGCACTCTCATTACTTTAACGAGTGCGACGTGCCGCCAGCGGGCCACGTTAGTGATGTACTGCGGTTATGAGTAAGGCTGTATACCTATTAATGCGGGGCCGATAAATTATTTCCTATTTAATAGGTAATTGACACTTAGGGGGGATGGTGAAGGAAATATTGTGTATCGGGCTTGATTAAAAAATTACAATAAGTAACCATGAAGTTAGAAAATAAATAAATTTCATTTTACAAGGAAGATGGAAATTGCTTAATGTGATAACAGAATTAAAATTAAATAAAATAATTCTTTTTTTTTTTTATTTACTCAGGCTTAAAAAAACACTTTTAAATCGTCAGAACAAGATCAATATCTACCTCACAAAATTAAAAATAACTAACTAATTGTTTAGCTACAAAAAATAGTTTCTTAATGTACAATAAATACATGTTATTCCAATAGTATTTAAACAACGTTTATAGATGTATATATAATTCAACTAGCTTTTTCCCGCGGCTTTGCTCGCGTGGTCAATCGATAAAACATAGCATATTTATTATAAGGGTGTATAAGCTATATTAATATAAAGTTTCATTAAAATCTATTTAGTAGTTTTTGCGTGAAAGAGTCACAAACATCCCCATACATCCACACAAACTTTCGCGTTTATAATATTAGTGAGATATACCTACATTATTAAATATCCACAGTTCAAATGCGATTAGTCGTGTTCTTAACACGACTATTTACCTCAATCACGATTCAAACGTTTCAGTTTCTAGAACATTCGCTTTAGCAATTCCAATTTCAATTCCATTAGCTCCAAGTCTATGTTTTGCAACCATAGACCAAGCTCTAACCATAGACGGATGACAGTAAACAGAGTGCTACCTTGAACTGTGTATACCAATGGTTGCAAGCACAAATTATAATATCCATGTATATTCATGGGTCACATTCGGTGCACTGGGATATTACAGGAATGTTAATATTGCCCTGGACTGTAAATTACGGTTATATCCTGAATTGTTTCGGTACTAACTTCTGTTGGCGACGGGAACCGTTTTTTGCTGAACACTCTAGCTAGAATAGTTTATATTTCTAGGCTATTAAGGTCTTCTATTATATTATTAGCTATTAATGTCTTTACCAGTTAATACAAAATCAAAACTCTCGTCTGTATGTTACATTTATAGTTTAATCCGCTGAGGAAATTGTAAAGAAATAATTTGTATGCGAGAAGTTGTTGGGTTAGCCCCAAAAATATGAAATTAAATGCTTTTATTATGTGTATACACGGCTTAGTTGTTTCTTGAACCACTTTTAGCCAAAAAATTGGAAAATAGACGATTGTAAAAGTATTGACAAGAGATTTACATGGTCACGAACCCAATACAGCATTAGTCGCCTTTTACACGACATGCTAGCAATATAACAGAGTTGGCACATCCTTTCTAAATCCTAGACTGACACGGAATGAATAGTTCTATAGTTAAATGTAGATTATATGCTGTTTGCTCAAAGTATAATCCCGGAGCTATTTATTTTTCGCAGCACTATATCCGTCTAGCCTAGACTAAGCTTTATCTCAACGGAATGTTAATTCTGTACTGTTTAAGTAAATTTTGTCGGGCGGACCCAAGGGGATATTTCACTGGTTTTAATGCTTTTTAAATTTGAAAAACTCGGCCGTCGTTGCGGGAAATATAGGCTGTGCTTAGTGGGGAATTAAATTTATAGAATAGAATGGTGTACGAAGAGAAACTTCTTTTTGGTGTCCTATAAATTATAGAGTAGACGAAATGACGAAGAAAAGTTTTTGTTGCAGCAGTAACACAATGATCTTGCGTTAAACGAAACGTAAGAATATCACGTCATGGAGCGGCATCCTTATTGGTTGATTTTTATAATAGCGCTAAGTCATACACGTCATAAATTTGCATGTAAAGTTCTATTCGCAATAAAGCTTTCAAACTATCAACTGCCTGCGCTTCTTACTCTCACCACTGAATGCTGAAACCCACACTGTTATTTTCGTCATCAAGAACAGCTTTGTTTATGTCATTGTGTGGTTAGGGAAACCTTTTTTAAGTAAGTACTTCTTTTAGCGAAATTTCGATACATACTTATTTTAATTGTATCGATGTAGGTACAACGCAAACAAAGCCGCGGGAAGAAAATTGTTTATAATATTAGTAAAGGAGAAAAAGATTTTGAAAAATATATTTTAAAATGTTGCAATATTCCTTTGAAGATTTTTAAGTTCGGTATCTAAAGAAAAATAACCATAATTCAAAAATTGTCTGGTTCCCCTATCTTAGGGTTACGAAGGTCAGATCGGCAATCGCTTCAATGTAATTACCAGACTCGCTAAATCTTGGATCATGGCCAAGCGGACCCCGTCTAAACACGGGACATAACGCTAGGAAGATGATGATCTAAAGAAAAAAAAATACTCGCATTGCGACGATTCTCATGTGTCTCAAGATACCTACGTCTTAAATTACCACCGCTTCAAAGACAAAACACAATCATATAAAACACAATCTTCTCACAATATTCACTCTGACAAACACAAACACTGTGACAAGCCAACCAAGAGAATTACTCATTTCAAAAGGAAAACTTCATTTGTTAACGGTAAAACGACTCTTTTTTCTCCTTTACTCGCGTCTCGTCGCGTTTCCTTTTAAATATATTATTATCATGACATCTCCAATCCACATTCAGGGTGAATAGGGATTTTGCAACATCACCTTCTTTCGGGGAATGGAGTTTAAGTTACAAGATATCGCGTTATTAATTGCATACATACATACATACAAAACTAAGCTACCCCGCTTAACCACATACAGAAAAAATATAAAACTAGGCTAGGTTAGATAGAAAATTGTGAATTGAAACAAGTGACTAGCTCGTTGCCTACACAATCACATACCCAAAACTCGATATACCATTAATCGTCTTACCATATGCTAGGCAAAGAAGAGAGAGTTAGCACAATCTACTAAAGTCCCAGACCAGGCAATAAAAAACATTCATTCATTCATTCATTCATTCATCAACATGGGACATACATAACAAGCCTGTTATCCTCGGGGTAGGCAGAGTCAAGAAATAGTAACCTTTATCTATACTTAAACTTAACAAAGATTATCCTACCGACATGTGTAACTAACTAAACTTCACGCCACTTCCCTACCGTGGTAGGTAGAGAGAACCGAACGCCATATGGATATGGCACGATCCTTACACACCTCACTCGCCTCTTCAACACTCATGATCCTTTTCATACAAGCTCTACGGTTTTTATTATTAGTATTGCGCTTTAATTAGTGTAATTAAATAATATAATACGCAATACTCGCCGGTCTATGTCCGCCGGCGGACTAGTCGGCGGCTTCACTAATTGAGCGCTGGCGTTCGCAAGCTGCCGGCATGCCGATTACATGCCGCGCGGGGTCATATAGGCGGCCGCCGGGTTGTGCCGTCGGGTTGGCGGCTTTAGTGTTTATTGCGTTTAATATCTCAGTTAACATAAGGATTTAATTGTTTTAAACACAATCTCATCACTTGAACCACGCAACAAAGATATGATTAATGACAGACAGATAACAGTTTTGTGTTCAGGGCGCCTAAACGGTGTCCAGGTCATGCCGTATGGAGTCTGGGTGGTGAGAAATTGAATTAGAGCACAGGCCGTTGGCTTCTAAGTGAGACCTAGTGGGTATGATTGTGATGTTCAAATAAGAATGTATATTTGAAGGAAGGTATGGTATTCAATCTCGAATCACATCCAAATATCACCAAAGCGGGAGTTATCTAACTTAACTATCTGACAGCTAAAAACGCCCATAAAATTTTGATTACCCATCCAATTTTCGCCAAACCTCGCGTCGCTTGACTCGCCTCAGCACATCCCCCATTCGCGTTAATTAGATGAAGCCTTTAAACACACTCGCGCATATCAGGCCTGAGATTGTTTTTCGATACGGTAACAGATAGCCCCATAAACAACTGACGATTCAATCTGCCGAGCGAGAGAGACGGCTGCGGCGTGCGAGCGAGACGGCGAATCGTCCTTAAGCGGGGTTTAATCCCAGTGTTTATCGGTTTAGGAAAAAATATGCGTAGAAACTGTGCTATTGTGTGGGACTGTATAGTTTACGTTGGCATTTATCGTTTAGTGGTGTTAGATTAGTGGTTGGGATGACTGTCTCATATGCTGGTGATGTTGGTTCAAATCTTGGTAGTCTGTATTTTTATTAAAGATTAAAATCTTGGCCGAGTTGGCTATAGGAAATCTTCACATATTCAAAAACAAAGTCGCCGCTTCTGTTTGTTTGCTTAGATCTCTTTTATGCGCAAAGGATGTTGATGCGATTTTCACCAATGGATAGAGTGATTCAAGAGGAAGGTTTATATGTATAATTTTATATGTTTTATGCTCCCCGTGCGAAGCCGGGACGGGTTGCTAGTAAGATATAAAACGATGGTAGCTCAATGGCTAATGGGCGCTTATAAATGAAATTGAAGTATCATTTTGCAATGTCAAATTAAGAGCTTATAATCATAGGAGCCGCAGAAGGCTAACCTACCACGACCAGATTGGTCGTGTATTAACAAAAGGTGATGTTAGGAGTCATAAAAACCGTAGAGCTTGTATGAAAATGATTATGAATGTTGAAGAGGCAAGTGAGGTGTGTAAGGATCGTGCCCTATGGCGTTCGGTTCTCTCTGCTACGGAAGTGGCGTGAAGTTTAGTTAGTTAGTTATCATATGAATGTATCTATATACGGTATTTATAATAAAAAACTAATTACTCTGCCTACCCCTGCGGGGATTACGGGCGTGATGTCATGTATGTATGTATGTATGTAACTATTATAAAAGTTTTCGTCTGTCGGCTAATCTCTAAAGCCGATTTCATTGGAACTTTAACAGATAGCGTTACAAGCAGTAGCTTAACTAACTAAACTTCAAGCCACTTCCCTAGACGGGTAGGCAGAGAACCTAACGTAAGTTATACCATTTTGATTACAGAAAATTAACAAGTTTTTCGCGTACATTTTTTCCTTCAATTTCACGTAAACGAAGTCGCGTGTAACAGCTAGTCGTAAAACATAGCGCCCCTCTCACCCTCCCCGAACCCCCCCCCCCCCAAGCGGCCATGTCGGTCTCGACTTCCGGTTCCGTAAATATGATAATTCGCGCAACGGAACCGCGTACTGTTCGCGACCCGCCATTTTAATTTATCACGATAAACTATTCGCGGTTTACTAGTAAAATGCACTCTGCAGTATAAAAGCAGCCAATTAAAATACGATGGGGAATTATTTTCGATTTTATTAATAATAACAGTTCCCGTTTCCTGCGAAATACAGGGATACAATAAAGCCTTTGTTACTAGATAATAAAGTCACTTTTTATTGGGAAAAGAATCTTTCATATCGGTACAGTAGTTTCGGAGCCTATTCAATGCATACAACCATAAAATCAAGTCTTTCCTCTTTATAATATTAGTATGAAGTATATATTATATTTTTACAGTAGCTGGCAACCGGAAGATGGTCGGACTTAAAAATGAACCAACTGTGTTTCTTGTCTAGCATGTCGTGAAAGGGGACTAATGGTGTTGGGTGTTGGGTATGTGATTGTGTAGGCGACGAGATAGCAACTTGTCACTACTTATTCACAATTTTTCATCCGATCTAACTTAAATTTTAGTTAGTCAGTGATTTAAGAAAAAAAATATCCGACGACATCACACACATTGATCTGACTTCGAGGTAAGTAGCTTAAACACTTAACGGATAACAGATTCAACAGTGGTATTACAAATGTATAATTAAATATTGGAAATTTACACTCAGACATAGAAAAAACTGTATGACTTGGTATAAATATTAACCTAATCTGTAAATTATGATTTTTATATTCAATATGGCATTGATAAGAGTAACTACCGAGTTTCTTGCCGGTTTCTTCTCGGTAGATGCGACATTCCGAACCGGTGGTAGATTCAAATTGTTCTACTTTGTACCTATTACTTGACGATTAACAAGTGTTTTTTTTTAAGCCTACGTAAATAAAGATATTTAAAAAAAAACACAAGTATTAATCACACGAACGTTTATCCTGGGTGCGGATCGAACAACACAATTCTTGTTGCATGGGGCAGGGTCACTACCGAATGCGCCATCGAGCCAGTCAAAGGACCACATAGTATATTGATTAATATTAAAAATGCCTTCGTTTTCTCATTCAATAGTCTTTTAGTACATTAACCTCTTGCTCTCCACTTATCATTAGACAGAATTGTATTTGCAACCACGTTCCACCTCAATCGTTTCAAATGATGTTCAAATCTAATTAATACAGAACACACAGACTGAATCAGGAAATGACGATACACACAAGTTAATTAATTCTCATATAATTAAAAGCGAAAACTCGAGACAGGAGGAAAACTCCCGTCTCCCGTAATTATTATAATTTCAATTCAATTCGAATGATTTCGTATTTTGGGACGTGATAATGAAATGAAAATGTATATTCTATAATTAGGTGTAGTACATTCAATATTGTTCGGAGTAGGCAGAGTTTAAAGGGCAGTAAGCTTATTAAACCTCATTTAACTAAAAATAAAATTGAGTTGAGTTAATACACAAATTGATTACTAAGACGTTAACTTAAAATACGCATTATCTCGTCGATTCCATTATTTAAACACAAATTTGTAAAACATTATTATATTTGGTTGAGCTTGCCAAATCGTTACATTACACTTTCTTCTTTTTATTATACTAAATCCATGTAAGTATTTCGTTTTAATCATACTAATATTATAAAGAGGAAAGATTTGAGATTTGATTGCTTGTTTGTATTTAATAGGCTCCGGAACTACTAAATAGATTCGAAAAATTCTTTTACCAATAGAAAGCTACTTTATCAGCGAGTAACATAGGCGATATTTTACACCCATATTCCTACGGGAATGGGAACTACAGCGGCGAAACCGCGGGGCGCTACTAATAGAAAATATAAGTATGTCAAATGATAAGTGGTGTCATTTACCCTATTGTCTTATTAAATAAGACAAAAATTTACAAAACCTAAATATATTCCCACTGTTGTCAATCAAAAAGATTCCTTCCCGATTTGAACTATTTACATGTATAGAATAGAATAGAATATAATAGAAAACATTTATTGACCATTAAATAATACAGACACATGAGACAGGAACATGAATTGGGTTATGGCTAACAAGGTGCGAGCCTCAGCATGTGTTGCAGCAACCCGTGAGTCGCCACAGCAGCACTGGTATTCTGGCCGCAACTTTTAATATATATATTAACCTAATAGTTATGCACCATAAAGAATCCTTGGGTGATTCGCACCACGGTACTAATTGACGAGATACAAAATAGCTCTCCCCTATTCATAATTTCATGCCATGGTGCGAATCAACGACTTCGAATAGGCCGATTTTGCGATTCGTTCTATAGGACGAACAGCTCGTGGGGCGAATCGACGGAAGACACAAAAAGGTGCCGATTAAAGATACACACATACAAACATATCATCACGCCCGTAATCCCCGAGGGGGTAGGCAGAGTCAAAGGGACAGGTAGCCCCTTTAACCACACTCAGCCAAAAATTTTAACTTGAGTGGGTTAGATGGAAAAAAGTGAAAAAGTAGTGTCAATTGGTTAGCTAATATAAAATCACACACCCAACATATGATATACCATTTTTACGAAATTCTATGCAAGGAACGCAGTCAGCCCAGACCAACATGGGAATTAAACACATATATATATATGTTTATATTTGTCCATAGCTGTAAAAAGCCGCAAATTCCACCTCATATTTACCTCAACATCTTTCACAAGACGTCTCTCGCACGCATTTCTCGGAAGCTCAAAAACACATTAAATTTTTACTTTATTTACGTCATACATTTTTCAAAGAAATCCCTAAGCTTTCCAATCACGTCGGAGCCAACCCATCAGGTGCAGATTTCGCTTAAGAACGTGCACAGTGGGTGAAAAGCGGGTTTATCTTGGACATATTGCGAAATTTCTTGGAAAAAATTTGCTTAAAATTATTTCTTTATTATTGGTTTTATAAAGTATAACAAGTACCTCATGTTCTGTCAGCGTTTTATTTGATTATAGTATTACATACATACATACATAACATCACGCCCATAATCCCCAAAGGAGTAGGCAGAGTCAAATTAATTTTATTTATTTATACCTTAAATCATTATAGAGCGGTGGTAGCTCAATGGTAAGGACACGCGCCTCTTAACCGAGGAGTGCGGGTTCAAGCCCGGCACGTACCTCTGGATTTTTCAAATCTATGTACGTATTTATACCACTAGCTCGGCGGTGAGGGAAAACATCGTGATGAAACCTGCAAATTCAAACAACTTTGAATTTGTAACCATGATCCAAAAATTGTCTGGTTCCCCTATCTTAGGGTTGCGAAGGTCAGACCGGCAGTCGCTTCAATGTAATTACCAGACTCGCTAAATCCTGGATCATGGCTAAGCGGACCCTGTCTAAACACGGGACATAACGCTAGGAAGATGATGATATACCTTAAATCATTATAGTTTTAATTAAAGCGACTGATTTACTGTTGTAACATTCCCATAAAAACGCTGGCTTACATTATTATTGAAACGATAATTAAATTCATAGCAGTAACTTCTAATTGTTTGAAAACACGTCTTACACATTGTTCGAGCATTACACAAAAACTTTTCCGAAAAGTGGTCGATAAGTTTTTGTTTACTAAACGTTGTATAGGGAAATCGTTTCTTAAAATATATTACAATACGCTACTGTACCTATATGTTACTCTCAGTATGCAAAAAGTTACGAACTATCATGATCACTCCATTATGTATTTTCAAACCTAAGTAATGAATACAATATCTATAGATTTTAAATCTTTCCTATTTAGTGGATATTTTCAGCAGTATTTTAAATTGAAACTATATTTCAACCAGTGAAACAGACAACTGTAATTATTATTACAGTTTCTAAGTTCCTCAATTTACACGTTTCCTTAGAATATTTTATTATATCATTACGTATAACATACTAATCGTATTCCATGATTTGATTTTTCAGGATTCCAATATGTTTCGATAACTTGCTCTGGTAAATCTTAAAATTGTTTCTTATCATATATATGTCATCTCTCGCAGTTATTTGGTTTAGAACTTTACAGGAATACAATAACTCATGTATATTTTGATGCTGAAAAGAGAAACTACCGAGTTTCTTGTCGGTTTCTTCTCGGTAGAATCAGCATTCCGAACCGGTGGTAGATTTACATTGCTCTACAGATTTTCGTAACATGGACGACTTGTAAGTGCTTTTTAAGGCCCACATAAATAAAGACATTTTAAATTTTGAATTTTGCAATCAAATTACCATTCAACGATATAATTATCTTCTTGCACAGTATTCAGGTCATATAGGGCCGGAGCAGTAAATTTCTCGTCCCCACATCTCCCGATAGTTCATCATCAAGCTGTCCCCTTGCATTTCTCTCTCATCTTTTAAATCCATTTCTTTTATATATCTACAGACTACAATACTTCAGAAAAAATATTAAGAAAGCCTTTTTAATTAAAACAAGACATTTCAAAAGCTCGCAACGTCCGTAAGCTGCAAGCTCAGCCCACTGTGCAGCGGAATTAACCCTTCGCTGCTTCACAAAAGACCATTTACAACTATTTACTTACAAATTGCGTTTGGGTGTTAATGCTAAACATGTGAGAAGTTTAGGGTTAACAGGGGTGGAATAACTTAAGTGTGGCTTACGTGTGGTTTCTATTAAAAGAAGTAGATTAGGTTATATTGTCTCTATTATGAGTATAAGTGTTAATGGGTAGAAAAAAAAGTTATCAATGAAGAAATGGATGGATTAGCAGAAAAAAAACCGTAGCTTGTATGAAAAGGATCATGAATGTTGAAGAGGCGAGTGAGGTGTGTAAGGATCGTGGCATATGGCGTTCGGTTCTCTTCGCCTACCCCACTAGGGAAGTGGCGTGAAGCTTAGTTAGTTAGGTGAAGGGTGATTAGACTGAAGCGGAAGTGGTTAGCGCGATGACGCCTAATCAGGAACTATGGAAAAGGCTAACCTGATGATATGACATCAGATGATTATATGATCTACGATTCCAGATGATCAGGAGATGAAGATAATGATGATAATGTGAGTGTAATCATAATTATAGGAGAGGTGAATGGGTTTACTTCCGTCAAAGCATATTTTTTGTCCCTACTTTGAAGATACAATTCCATCTACTAGATTAGACAGTACTCTTACCTGAATATTATATTCTCTGAACAATTAATCATCCGATTTATTAAAAAATCCACCCTATCAGAGAAATGTTGGTTCGTCTATAAAGTCAATATCCAACCAATCACCTTCAACAATGTTAAGAAAAAAATGCAACGTAGTTACAAAGGAATTCCAAGTAGAAACGTGAAAAACACAGGTAGGTACCTCCCCTCTCCGCCACCCCCTTATTAGGCAAGATATATAACCTGCGCATTACATGCCGACTTCATTTAGCCTTATGTCTACATCATAGGGGCGTTAGGGTGACCATGGAGTTTGTAGAGAAAATCCGGACATGATTAATTAAATAATTATAGCTGGTCTCGACATTATTGTGAGCTTGGGTAAGTAGTATGAAGTTCAATCATAGAATAAGTATGTTAAAAACATCCCAAGTTACTTTATGACATAAAAAGTATATAGTATTGTTGTCCCATGTTTGTCTGGGATTGAAAAATAATGTTACTGTGTTTCTTGTCTAGCATGTCGTATAAGGCGACTAATGGTGTATCGGGTTTTGAGTATGTGATTGTGTAGGCGACGAGCTAGCCACTTGGCACTACTTTTTCAAAATTTTCCATCTAACCCAGCTTTGTTTTTGGCTAAATGTGGTTAAAGGGGCCTGCTGCCCCTTTGACTCCGTCCACTTTATTTTGGATTAAGGGCGTGATTTTATGTTAGTATTGTTAAAAAACAGACTATTAATCATCTATTAATCACTATTAATCAATCTTCTTTATCAGGCCTTTTAAATCCCTTTTTCAAAGCATATATTCTTAACTAGCTTCTTACTGCAGCTTTTCTCGCGTGGTACATCAATAAAACATAGCCTATATGTTATTCGGGTGTATAAGCTATATTATTATAAAGTTTCATTAAAATCCATTCAGTACTTTTTGCATGAAAGAGTAACAAACATACATACATCCTCACAAACTTTCGCGTTTATAATATTAGTAGGATGTGTGTGCTTGTATGGACTTTGTAATCAAAGTATATCCTACGATCAATTCACTACAATTTGATACATATGTACAATGTACATACCATTGTGCTCGTAATCCCCGAAGGGGTATCAAGGGTACAGAGTCAAAGGGGCAGCGCGCTCCATTAACCCCATTCAGCCAAAATAAAATAAATCTGGGATGGGTTAGTTGGACAATTCTGAAAAACAGTGACAATTGGTTAGCTCCTCACCTACACAATCACACAACCAAAACCAGATATACCATTAGTGGCAAGCAATACAGTTGCCGTATTCTTTTAAAGTTAAGCAACAGTGGACTTTGTGATCAAAGAATTACCTATGTATTCCCAACGGTAACAAAACAGGACTATCCCACGAAACCAGTGACTGATGGTTCCCCTACCCCGAAGGCACTTACGTTTCCCGTCACGTGCCAAGGGATGATCGTAAGATGCCCGACTCGGCTTGATTTTAACTTTGACGAGGTGGAAATGTGGAGACGAGTAAATAATGGCTGACAATATAGTGTATTAGCGATGTAGTTTAGTCCTGGACGGTGGAGAAATAGGATATAACTTTCTGGAAGCCATGGTTACCTGAGCGGTTTGATGCAGAAGTGGTGACTTGGATGAAGATTTATCGGGTATAGAATATTTTTTGTGTAAAATATTGTGATGTTTGTGTGTTTGTTTCCTTGTATTGATTCATGTATGATGACGATTTTTGTCAGTTAAAAGATGTGGGTATCATTCATATAGAGATTAAAAGGATTTTTTTTTTATCGATATCAATATAATATCTGTGGAAACTTTATTGTTATATCATGTAACGTCATCTGTTGACATGCTTATTGATATCACAGTCTTGTCTGTTTTGTGGCGTAGACTGAAGGTCTAAAGGTGCCAGAGATTGTCACCATTCCAAGGTGTAAATAATAAATAAATTATCCAAACTGACACACCAATTCCCTAGTTCCAAACTAAGCTTATGCTTGCACTATGGATACTAGGTGAACGGATAGACATACTTTTAGTATATATAGAGTACAAATGTCTATGTTCATCACACGAAACATTTGCTAATAGCGGGATTCGAACCTGCGACCCTCGGTTTCGTGACCAGGGTCTCTGACCACTCGACCAACGGGCCAGTCGAACTTAAGTTACTTTTACTATGGCTATGTATTCACAAGACCTAGCCACATATAGACACACCCTGCTGATTCCCCCCGGTCTCAGCGGGGCGGTATGCAACGCATTCCCCTAAAAACCAATAATACCGGGGTATACCCCGGCCTAGTGTTACCGCTCGATAGGCCAATATCGATTATCGACAATCGATACTGAAAACTATCGGTGAACAGCAATACTATCGATAGTATCGATACTATCATTAGTATTGCTCTTCAATACCGAATAGACTATCGATAGTACAAAACTATCGATACTATCGATTGTCCTATCGTTCGTATAGATGATTTGGCCGTAAAACTATCGATTGCAAAACTATCGATTTTTCGGTAACACTACCTCTATTAAAATTAGGTACTGTAAAGTTACCTAGGCCGAGTTTCGTATGCCACGACTCCTCTACTTGAGCGATAAGAGGTACCATGGGGTTAAATGAGTATACTCCAACCATGTTTACCCTGGAGGGTTAAAAAGGTACTCACAAAGTACGTTGATGGTATGCGTCGCGACCACATTTTCGGTGAGTTGCGCGTTGATGCCATGGCACACCACAACAACAGAGCGTCTGTTGGGCTCAACAACAACGGTGATGTTCGATGTAGTTATCCAGCCTCCTGGAACAAAAAGAGATTGATGATTAAGATTTTTTTTCGTTGCTTAATTAAAAAAAGTTGTTACTCCGAGGGTCTGATAACATATCGCTACGGAATCGATAGTATCGATTCTATCAATACTGTTTTCGTTCATGGCGAAGTAGTTATCCATACTATCGATAGTCGTATCAATAGTATGGATAGTATGGATCCTTATTCAGGGATTCCCAAAGTGGGTTTCGGATAATAGTGATCAGGGTTCTGCGAAACTCTTTAAAAAAAATTTTTTTATTTGACTTTCAGTGTTAATATATAATCATTTCAATATGGGGTTCCGTAAAATAAAAGGTATTTTAAATATCAGACTACATCACATACATTGATCTGACTCTGAGGTAAGTAGCTTAAGCACTTGTGTTACGGTTATCAGAATCAACAGTGGTATTACAAATATATACTTAAATATTGGATATTAACACCCAGACACAGAACAAACACAAGTATTCATCATACGAATGTTTGTCCTGGGTGGGAATCGAATCCACAACTCTTAGCGCATGGGGCAGGGTCACCACCGAATGCGTCATTGAGCCAGTCGTAGTATTTGGTTGATGTTCCGTTCTATTTTAAGTTTAGGATCTGTCCTATCTGATTCTCGTTCTCGATACAGAATAAAGTAGTCGTATTTAGTGTAAATTAGACATTAAACTGTCGTACAATAGTACTGTCTTTGATTTCCTCTCTTGATCTCCAAGCTTCATAACCAACTTACCTTCAGGAGATATAACAGTTCGATTACTGGCTTCCTTATGATGCTTCCCGAGGACCAGCCACTTGATGTCGGCAGCTGGGTTGGATGGAGCCGTGCTGCAACTCAGAGGCACTGGGTCCCCTACTCTGGCTTCTGTGGGCCCGGAGATGGTGACGTGTGAGGGAGCGACTGTGGGAGAAAGACATAGTGATAAGTTGGTTAGTTTATGTATGGAATTTATTATACATTCAGGGGTAAGCAGAGAATGAGTGATATATCTGAATTTAAACATCTTCACGCTCTTTTTCTGGCGCATAGGCAGAAAAAACCGAGCATATGATGCAGTCTTTACACACCTCACCCTTATTTGACGTTCATAGTTATGTACAGGGTCATTTGTTAAGCAATAATAACCTCGCAGGAGTAGATTACTGACATTATAAACAATAACATTTGTTCTACGATTTTTCTTAAATGGACAAAAAAATCGAATTTTCTCTACCTCAGGGTAGTTTGTATGAAAATTCGTTTTTTTTTGTTAAAACAAGACAAACAGCTGACTTTTTGGTCATTTAGTATGGAAAGCCGTTTTTTTGTCGATTTAGGAAAAGTCGTAGAACTAACGTTGGTGTTTGCCATACATAGCCCCATGAGAATAGTGGCCCTGGGCAGGGTCCCCGAGTGCTCTTACGGTACAGACGGTATTGTCAACAACAGACTATTATTATGATCTGTAGTCTATTTTAGTTAGACGTAGAATAGATAACTAGTGAAGTTTGTGACAAGTATTCGGATAGTTCAGAAACAAGCTAACTTCATAGATGTTTCAGCTACTACGGTCGCCTTTATACACGAAATAACCTTTGATTAGAATGGATTAGGGGACAATACTGGGTCAAAAAACTTAAGCTCTATTTAGTCTGTCAGTTTGATTATACAGAAATACAAGAGATATATTTTTTGCTTTATCAAGATAACAAAAAATTACACAGATAAAGAGCATCAAACTTTTGGAGTGGGGGCTTGTGACGTCACTTGTAAATAAAAATTGTACCTACGTGTGACGTCGCGCGCAATTTGAATCCGCTGTATCTTCGCCAATGTTTGTTTGACAAATAAATGAAAAAATAAGTGTTAAATATTTTTTTATAATCTGGCTGACGGACTAAATAGAATTGTTTAGTCCGCTCCCCTATTATGGTAGAATTTTTTCTTAATTGTCACATGTTGTTCTAGGATCTAAAGGAATGTGCCAACTGTGTTTCTTGCCTATAATGTCGTAAAAGGCGTCTAATGGTATATTGGATTTTAGGTATGTGATTGTGTAGGCGACGAGTTAGCCACTTGTCACTACTTTTTCACAATTTTCCATCTAACCCAGCCCAGTTTTATAGCTTACTACGGTTTTAGTTTCTTAATAGTTTTAACGTTTTATTCTCATTTATACAGATAAATAGAAGTTCAACTTTGTTGGTTATATGAAAATAACATATAATTACTAGGTGCATATGAAAGTATATTACCTATTACCTACGTAAAACTGTAAAATATTTATGTTTTTATTTTTTTTTTGTTTGTTTTTAATCTGTTTGTTCCAGCTTATCTCCAAAACGTCTTTTACTGGCAGTTAGCTTGTAGTAACAAATTATAATTTTATGTTAGAAAAAAAAATTCAGTTTTACTAATTAAAAGTCAGAAGCAAAAGTTAGTTTAAAAGTAACATCTACAATTAATTGAACCTAATAATTAAGAAAGTTGAAAGCTTTCACGATATTACACTTTCATTAATGTGTCTAAATATTTTTCACGTATAGGTAATAATACTAAATAACGTTTGCAATTTTCTTAATGGAATGTTGTATTATTTAATTTCATTTGAAAATTCAATAAGTTCTCGAACATATCTCTTTAATTAATGGTCATGCTAGCTCAATGATAAAGAGACGCGTCTCACAAGCGGGATATAGTGATTCAAATTCGGGCGTGTACTTCTTTTAAGTCTCAGTCATCTTCCTAGCGTTATGTCCCGTGTTTTTTAGACGGGGTCCGCTTATACCATGATCCAGAATTAAGCGAGTCCGGTAATTACATTGAAGCGACTGCCGATCTGACCTTCGTAACCCTAAGATAGGGGAACCAGATAATTTTTTGGATCATGGTTACAAATCCAAAGTTGTTTGAATTTGCAGGTTTCATCACGATGTTTTCCCTCACCGGCGAGCCAATGCTATAAACACGTACATAGACTTGAAAACTCCAGAGGTACGTGCCCGGGTTTCAACCCAAACTCTTCGGTTAAGAGGCGTCCTTACCGCTCTTTTAAGTCTCAGTACTTGTTTAAAATAGGGATTGCAATCCAGCGTAATTTTTTGCATCCAGCATAGCTACAATTGTGCTGGGCCTAGCTAGATTTGTAATCCCTAGTTGACACCTAACCTAGATCGGTATTAAAGGCGCACAATCAAATAACTATAATCTTACTACATCCCTACTAATATTATAAACGCGAAAGTTTGTAAGTATGTATGTATGTTTGTTACTCTTTCAGGCAAAAACTACTGAATGGATTTTAATGAAACTTTACAATAATATAGCTTATACACCTGAATCACATATAGGCTATGATTTATCGATGTAACACGCGAGCAAAGCCGCGGGCAGAAGCTAGTAACATTATAAACGTGAAAGTATGGATGGATGGATAGATGTGTAAATGTGTTACTCTTTCAAGCAAAAAGTACTGCATGGATTTTAACGAAACTTTGCAATAGTATAGCTCATACATTAGAATAACACATAAGCTATGTTTCATCGATGTACACGAGCAACGCCGCGGGCAGAAGCTAGTAAATAATCTTATTTATCAGCTTCTTCAGTTACGAAATAAAGATAATCACTTAATTTTGCGAACCAGACTTTTTAAAGACAGGAAAAGCTATATTTTCTTTTTTCTAAGTAGCTGCAAAAAAATCCTGTCTAATACAATCACTAGTTATCTGACATCTACATCAAGTATAACCACACTTCTTGGACTAGGCAGGTCTGTCTACTAATCTAATCCACTTATCAAGGGACAGATGGACAAACAGATTTCGACATTTAGGCTGGCCCAACGCGAGCTACATATCGCACAATTTTTTTTAAATTTCAGTAATAAATATTATAGTTATAGTTTACAGACGCGTTTAATATTACACAAACAATTATATAGTATCGTACGTTATTTCAATGATTTTCTAATTGCGGTGCGGTTGCTGCTAAAACAGTGCGGTTCCAGCGTCATGTACTTGAAGCCTTAGGGAAGTGGCGTGAAGTTTAGTTGGCTAACTAACTAAAATTACCTAGCCTAGAACTAAGACCTAGGTCTAGCACAATTTTAGCTCTGCTGACGTCATGTACTGGATCCAGTAAAAAATAATAGCTGATGTAACGTAGTATCGTAAAAAAGTCCTGGCCAAATCTAATCTCGTAATCGAATCCAGTCTCAGTCGCTAGTGCGTCGGAGGCGTTATAATCGACATAGCCATTGCGAGGAGTTTCACTGTAATTCGGTTAGAGAGGTTGTCTGGAGGGCTGCCCTCAAAACTTTACAAATATTGTCCTGAGGTACCACTGGGTATTAACTGATGTTGGCATAAGGTTTTAAGTGGAATCCATTGGGATTACATTAGTCAGATTTTTAGGAGTCTGAGAGAGCTTCAAGATAGTTATCAATATTATATCTTGCTAATATTATAAACGCGAAAGTTTGTATGGATGGATGTTTGTTACTCTTTCACGCAAAAAGAAATGCGTGGATTTTAATGAAACTTTACAATAGTTTAGCTTATATATTAGAATAACACATAAGCTATGTTTGATCGATTAACTGCCTCGTTGGTCTAGTGGTAGCATGCGCCGCTTAAGGACCAAGAGGTCCCGGGTTCAAATCCCGGTCAGGCCAAAAATTTGTGGCTGGGTATTTAAATATTGAAATTACTTAGTAACAGTCCGCAGTCAGAAAGTTGGCGGTTTAATCACCCCCGTGCCTCGGAAAGCACGTTAAGCCGTAGGTCCTGCGCCTGACCTCTCTCCGGTTATGTCGAATTGCCGTCTCACCGGACTATGAGAGTGAAGGAACAGAGAGTGCATCTGTGTTAGCGCACACACTTGTGCACTATAATATCTCCTGCGCAGATGGCTAATCCTGTTGAGATTGGCCGCTGGCCGTTGTCCTACGAGTATTGTAAACGTTAAAATCTGTAATGTATAATGTAAGGGATATTGTAGATGACGAGCTAGCCATTTGTCACTACTTTACACAATTTTCCATTTAAGCTAATTCAATTTAATTTTTGGCTTGATGTATTTACAGAGCTTATAAATTCCCTAGTTCCAAACTAAGCTTATGCTTGTACTGTGGATACTAGGCGAATGGATAGACATACTTAAATATATTTATGAACATCCATGACTCGAGTACAAATGTCCATGTTCATCACACAAAACATTTACCTCAGCTAGATTCGAATTCGCGACCCTTGGTTTCGTGGCCAGGGTCTCTGACCACTCGACCAACGGGCCAGTCTATAAAGAATAATAAATCAATTCTTATGATTTCCACTTTTCTCAAACTTCAATCTAAGGTTTCCTTTATTATGCCTGTCATGGAAACGAAATGAAAATAAGCAATTTTGATACAGCTTCGAAACTTCGTACACAACTACCGAGTAGTTCAAAGCGATTGCTTCCGCCCGGCTGCCCTGGTTCGATGCACGGCCAGTTCACAATTTGTTTGTGCATCTCAAAGTCTAATGGGTGTGGGTTTGTTTCTTTTGATACAAATAGCCGTCTTTTATCGGACAGGGGTGCAGAGGGATGAAAGAGATGTAATATAGAACATCTATTTGTAGGGGTGAAAGGATACTTTAATCGATTATGTATAGTAAAACATCGATACCTACTCAATATCGAATGAAGCGTTTTTAAACTAATTCATTTAACTCAATCATAATTTAGAATAATAATGGTAATATATTATCAGTAATATATATATATTACCATTATATTTTATCAGTAAAACAAGAATAGTAGTAGTATTATGATATTGATATCTATAAATCTTTTCGATCTTATTATATGTTAGCCAGACATAATACCATGATCCAAAAATTGTCTGGTTCCCCTATCTTAGGGTTACGAAGGTCAGATCGGCAGTCGCTTCAATGTAATTACCAGACTCGCTAAATCCTGGATCATGGTCTAAGCGGACCCCGTCTAAGCACGGTACATAACGCTAGGAAGATTGTATTGATTTTATATGATAGCCAGACAAAGTATACTATATACTCAAACTATGTAATCTATATCTAACTGCATTCTTATAACTAGCTAGCTGACCCGGCGCACTTCGTAACACCCCGTTCTCCGATTTTCAATACCCATTTTTTATCCGTACAACTTTTTAATTTTTTTCTTTCATAAGAACCTTCACTTAACAATAACAAACACAATTAAGAAAGAATTAGCGAATTCGGTTCAGCTGTTCTCGAGATTTGCGCGTAGCAACACATTAAGCGATTTTTATATTATAGATAAGTTAAAGCTAATATGTAGTTATAGCAAGGCCTGGACAAAAGTATGTAGCCCGTTTTTCATTCCGGGAAATTTATAGATCCCGCGGAAGGCACAATACCGTCTCTGTAACAGACCAAATTCCACAAAGACTAATCCGCAGACAAAAGCTTCACAAATCATAGTTTATTTCTTACTAGCTTCTGCCCGCGGCTTCGCTCGCGTGGTACATCGATAAAACATAGCCTATAAGTTATTCGGGTGTATAAGCTATATTATTGTAAAGTTTCATTAAAATCCAATAACATACAACATGACATCACGCCCATATCTCCGAAGGGTTAGGCTGATTCAAAGGGGCAGGCCCCTTTGAAACCCCATATACCATTAGTCACCTTTTACGACATGCTAGGCAAGAAACACAGTTGGTACATTATTTTCAAGTCCCAGACCAACATGGGATAATGGGCTGGGTTAGATGGAAAATTGTGAAAAAGTAGTGACAAGTGGCTGGCTCGTCGCCTACACAATAACATACCCACAACCCCATATACCATTAGTCGTCATCTACGACAAGCTAGGCAAGAAACACACAGTTGGCACCTTTTTTTTTTAAGTCTCAGACCAAAATCGGACTTGACATCTTCACAAACTTTCGCGTTTATAATATTAGTAGGATTTTATTGTCTAAGCTTGTTAGGCAACCGACCTCCTTATTGGTCATAACTCTTTGGCAGGAGAAACTGATTAGAGTAAAAAAGGAATAGTTGTATAAATACATACATAAATTAAAAAAATCTAGAGGTATGTCCCCGGGTTTAAACCCCACCCCTCTTATTAGCTGCGTATCCTTACCATTGAGCTACCACCGCTTTTCACAAAGCAGTATAATTACTATTCTATTGCCTAAGCTATACTACAGTAAAGTTTCATAAACACCCATTCAGCAATTATCTTGTAAAAGAGCAACAAATCCACCCTTCAAAACTTCCCCGTTGACAATATTAACAGGGTAAAAAAGACACATAGCTACGACTAACATCCCTTTCAATAAAACATTAAAGCAACCCTGATCCCGTAGCGGGAACGCTTATACATTAAATATGCTTTTTCCACATACCCTCATTGATTCAACCCTTGAAGTATCATCAAAAATCCAACTCCCGTTCATTCCTGAACTTACAAAGGTAAACTTGAAAACGCTTTGACGGCCGCGTTTGAAAACCGTGCAAGTACAAAAAGAGATTTTCGCGTAACGGCCGCGCATGCCCAAGGGACTTCGTCTAAGTTACCTGTTCTTTGTAAATAAACAATGAGGAAGGGTCCAGGGGACAGTTGTTTTGGTTGTGGTGCAATTTGAGAGCTGCGTTATCAGCAGTGGTTACAAATATAATTATAATAATAGCCTCCTAACCCATTACGGTTGCGACAATCTCAACGAGGATTATCTAACTAAGTGGGAATATTATAGTGCGCAGGTGAGCTCGATGTACTCTCTGTTCCTTCACTCTCTTAGTTCAGTGAGACGAGCCAGTCTCCTGCCAGGTGTCAAGTAATTTCAATACAGAATTTTTTATTATTCAAATCAGCAAACCTATTTTTTACCAAGTTTTTCGTACGTGTTTTAAATTTTTTTAACACAATTTTCCATCTAACCCTGTCCTGTATTATTTTTTTGTCTGAATATGGTTGAGATCGCGGGGATTACTGGCGTGATGATATTTATGTCAGAATATTTTTAAATGTCTAAATGTCACCGATATTAACTACCCAAGTTACTCATTTCAGATTTTTTTTTATTACTTAAAATTCTCCGAGATAAATTGTCTTTAATGATGCGTCATTACTAGCAATTTACTAGCAATAGTTGATAAATTTCTATCCATAGTAGGTTAACCGGACTGGCCCGTTGCTCGAGTGGTCAGAGACCCTGGCCACAAAACCAAGGGTCGTGGGTTCGAATCCCGCTAGGGGCAAATGTTTCGTGTTATGAACATGGACATTTGTACTCGAGTTATGAATGTTTATAAACTTATTTAAGTATGTCTATCCGTTCACTTAGTATCCATAGCACAAGCTAGTTTAGTTTGGAACTAGAGAAATGGTGTGTCAGTCTGTTGAATTTTTTATTTATTTTTTATAACCGGTAATATCTCATCAATTGGACCACACAACCTCCGAATTACTGTGCTTTTTGACTACAACCCTGTTGATAGGGTTACTTTATCAAAGGATTCGAGCATCCATGGAAAGGATACCCGGAATAATGTGCCAGAGCAAATCCCATTCGTAACTTTGGCTAGCTTAAGACATTGCCAGTTTTCAAAATGAAAATCCTCGTCGGTATTACGTATTAAAGAGGTGAAGGCAAGTACAAATTGTATGGGAAATAATTTATTGGACAGCACCCTTGTTCTGTGGTCGGAAAACGTTGCTTGTATATTGTTTATTGAATCGTGGAAACTGAATATTGCTCGCAATATGAAGTTATGTGATACACACAACCTTCAACGGTCGTGTTTGTGAATGTGTTTCTGTAAATTGAACTGTATATTGCTTTATATATATAGTCTGTATGTTAATGTCTATATATACGTGCTTTGTTTATGTTAGTTTGGGACTTGGCCCATGTTAATCTGGGACAAAAAAAAGAATGTGCCAACTGTGGTTCTTGCCTAGCATGTCGTAAAAGGCGACTAATGGTATATCGGGTTTTGGGTGTGTGATTGTGTAGGCGACAGGTTAGCCGCTTGTCACTGCTTTTTCACAATTTTCCATCTAACCCAGCCCGGATTTATTTTTAGCTGAATGTGGTTAAAGAGGCACGCTGCCCCTTTGACTCTGCCTACCCCTTCAGGGATTATGGGCGTAATGTTATGTATGTATGTAAATAGCATTTGTACAACTTGCAATTTTGACGGGCTTGTGATACCTCTGATGTTAGAATTAAATGTTTATAGGCTACGCCTGACTACTTGCCAGTCAGCAGTCTTTTATTTATTATTTATTTATATTATTATTTAACGGACTGATATTTACTTTCGTTTGTCAATATTTTTATTGTCTGTGTAAGGATCCTGTCATATGGCGTTTGGTTCATAAACCTGCCGCATCCCATGATAAATAAACACATTTTAACGGGTTATTAAATAATAAGGCCTTAGTGGAACTGACGAAAATACTATTTAAAATAGTTTTTAGTAGTCTGTAATACTTACATAGCACAGTGAGATCGATCTCAGCCTTCAGGGTGTTGCTAATCATGATGTTCTTCGCTTCGCACGTATATCGAGCCTTGTTGTCGGATGCGTCAGCCTTGAACGAGTATACGTTCTCAGACATCCTTCCACTAGTCCTGTAACAAGAAGAATGAAGTTTAGTTATATTTATGTACAATGACATTAAAGTACGAATCCACTATACATTTAAGGCTTTTTTAGTACTCTTAAAACATATAATATACGCATATGGCTACCTGGTGGTCCTAGGTAGGCAAGGTCTTAAAGCTTGCCTAAATAAAAATTTCGACAACCCAGGACAAACTGTCTGGCGCCACTTAATGAGGAGAGCCGACCCCAAATAATGGATAATAGCTAGGACAAAGAAGCAGTTCCTATCATCCATCTTTAAAACCTTCGATTTAAAATAAAATGAATAAATTATAAAATATAGATTCCAATTTGAACTGTTAGCGCCACAACAGCCATAAGTAACAAAATAGCAATATTAAAAACTTCAAGAGTTCCAAATTCAATTTCGAATATTAAAAAAATAAACAAAAAACTACAGCGTCACAACGCTAAACTACTATCGGCTAAAGTGTCTGTGAATCGACAAAGCATCCCGAAAGTTGAGCGAAACAAAAATAATACCTACCCATTTAATACCCAAAACCCTTGGTATTTGAAAGACTGGTGGGAAACTTCGGGAAAAATACTCGACCCTTGGTAAGGTTGACGCTAACGTGTTCCTTCTGTATTGTTATTTCTTATCTTTAAGACAGTCTTTACCTTAAATCAAAATTTGAAAGCTGGTCATTTGGCCATTCAGTTTTAATATAGCTTTACTTTAAATGCGTGCTGCAAATACTATGACTAATGTAAAGCATGAAATTTTGCTTTCTTTTTATTTACAGAGTCAATTTATATTAAAATTAACTGAAATTATAGAATTTGTATATTGTGTATTTATAAATTATTATGTATAAGGTAAAAAAATTCAACAAATCTACTGCTATAACTACACATCAAATAAATACATAATTTATTTTTCGATCTTCAACTAAAATAATATCCCTACAAAGTTTTAAGCTAATTAAATTTATAAGAACTTCATATTTTCCGCCGCGTAAGTCTATTTTGCTTCAAAGTTTCCCAGTCCTGCTTAAGACATATTTTACTATTTCCTCATATTTCACATCTAAGATTTTCAATTTCCCTTAAACGACACCCCTAACTCCAGATTTCCGTTCTATAAATATTGCACAGCCTGTACGTACCGGCTAGTTGGAAACTTTCAGATGTTCGAGATGAATAATTTCTGCCGCAAATCCTATTGCGGCAGAAATTATTTAATAATATAATATAATCCTAATTTTGGAATTTTTAAAAGTGCGCCGGAGAAACGTACGTTTTTGAGTTGCGCGAGTTTCGAACGTGGACGTGTGAATTTATTTGGGTTTTTCTTTGGATTATTTCTGGTGGTATATTTTATTTCAGGAAAATACAGTTATTAATGTTATTTTATATTGATTATAAGAAGTAGAAATTACTATGTAATTAAGACTAGATATAGTCGACAAAAAAAGTATGTCCTTATACAAAAAAATGCCTGGAAATGTCTTCAGCTAACAATTCAGCGTATAAATAAATCTAGAGACCTACATGCAAATGGTCACCCATCGAAAGACCGGCAAGCGCTCGCGTCGCTTGACCCGGTCTAACGAACCGTAGCTAGCTGTGCGTAAATTTAATTTCCAACCGTAAAACTCGTCCGGAACCGGAAACTTTATTTCTGGACACCGTCCAACCGGAACTAACTTATATTCCAGCGTAATTTATGGGAATCCTTGGTAGTTCCTTTGGATTTCAATCTTAAAAACAAAATTTACTTCCTATACCATCTGTATAGAACCGTGATTTGGCCGAGTTAGAATGCAAAAATATCACTCAATTTACACTAACATTATAAAGAAAAAAAGATTTTATCGTTTGTCTGTTTGTATTAAATAAGCTCCGAAACTGATAGACCGATTTATTTATTTTTAAACTAAAAGAACGCTACTTTACTAGCGAGTAAAATAGGCTATATTTTATTCCCGAATTCCCACGGGAACAGGAACTGCGCGGGTAAAACCGTGTGGCGTTGCTAGTATGAAACAACAGGATCGACGGACAAAAAAGCAATATAAGCGATATGTTTTTTGATGTATGCTAATTCGCTAATAAAGTAGCTTTCCAATGGTGAAACAATTTTTCGAATCGGTCCAGTAGTTTCGGAGCCTATTCAATTCAAAACAATCGAACATTTCCTCTTTACAATATTAGTATGACAACATCATACTTCTACAACACAAAAAAGTAAATCTGTATTCAATAAAAATGTTCTTACATACAAATATTTATATAAGAAACGAGAAATATGTCCAAGGCAGAGTTTATTAAAAATATTCCAAGGTAACTACGCGGGAATGATGGACATTTCTCATTTCCAATATCTTTACCAAGCAAACTTTAATTTACCGTCAAGAGGGAGATGATTGTCAACCGACATCAACTTTGTGCCGAAAATGTAAAATAAACAAATTAATTTTTTGGGAAAATGTGACGTTGGAAAAACTGAGAAATTGAGTTGAAGATCGCCAATTGTGATAATTAAAAGCCGAATCAATTTGAAAACCCAATAACCAATCCCTTGGTTGGTTTTTAATTTTTTTTTTTTTTTAAATTAAGCTTGAAAAACTTCTTGAACATTTATATTGGGAAAAGTAGTAACACCCGATGCACCATAACTCCTTTTTACAATATACTAGGCATGTAACTCAGTCGGTAATCCACTGAGCAATACGAGACGACATTATAAATCCAAAAAGTAAAAATATACATAAGTAAAATATGTTTAAAACATCGCTCGATTAGTTAAACGCAAATCAGTGTAAGAAATTGGCAAGATGACTGCATTAAAAACTATAATTCTATTTAGTCCGTCAGTTAGATTATACAAAAATAAAAAAGACAAATAATTAATTATTGCTTTATAAAATTAACAAAAAATCACAAAGATAAAGAGCATCAAAGTTTTGGAGAAGGGACTTGCGACGTCACTGTTTAGTAAAAATTTTACGAATGTGTGACCTCACGTGCATTGTATTTTCGTCAATGTTTTATTCACAAATAATTAAAAAAATACGTATTTAATATATTTTTATAATCTAATTGATGGACTTAACAGATTTTTTTGTCATCTTGCCTGTTTATAACTGATTTTCATAATGAAAACACGCTCTGTGCTTCCAGGTAATTAGTTTTAGATTCAATATTTTTTTATTAACACCACTATATATAATTATTTTCATGTCTCAAAATGATCGGTGTAACTTGCAAATCTGTCGTTGACGTTACGTTATACTACTAGCTCGAGGGTGAGGAAAAACATTGTGATGAAACCTGCAAATTCAAACAACAAGGATTTGTAACCATTATCCAAAAATTGTTCCCAATCTTAGGGTTACGAAGGCCAGATCGGCAGTCGCTTCAATGTAATTACCAGACTCGCTAAATCCTGGATCATGGTCTAAGCGGACTCCGTCTAAGCACGGGACATAACGCTAGGAAGATGAAGACATAACTGCCAGAGTCAAAGAGACGGCAAGCCCATGTAACCACATTCAGCCAAAAATAAAACAAGGCTCATAGACAATTGTGAAAAGTAGTGACAAGTAACTAGCTCGTCGCCTACACAATCACATACCCACAACCCCATATACCATTAGTCGCCATTTACGACATGCTAGGCAAGAAACACAGTTGGTGCATTACCTAAGTACCAGTCCAACGTGTCCCATGTTGGACTTTTGCATAATAATTCCTTTTGCAAAAGTCGCTGACAAATTCAAAACTAAAAATGTAGATAATTATGAATTCAAAAGTGGGAGCCGACAAAAGCCCGGCGATTCTACAGTGTTGCCAGCTCGTGTACTTTGTGCTTTTTGGTTTTTTTTTGACAACTCGTGGAATGTTTATGTTAGATTTTTTTAATCTATTTTTGTGGAGATATTAAAAATGATGTATATGTATACATATTTAAATTATATTTATTTTCATAATTTACCTTGTTCGTACGTAAGTTTACTGTTTCTATATGTGCCATTATGTACAAGACACTATGTGCAACAGATAAAAACCTCATTTTCTTCTCGGTTGACATAGCTATAAATTCGAGATGCATTTTTAAGATTATTTTTTTCAATTGAAGCCAGCAATAGACAGAGCCCAAGGAACCTTATCTCCAGAATATAATTAGTCGCCTTTACAATATTCTATGCAAGGAATACTGTTGGTACATTATTTTTGACGAACATGGGACTAAATAATTCAAAAATCTAAAGCAACCAAACTGTTATAAAAAAAAAATATTTTGAACTATATTTCGCATATTGTGTTCTGGCAACACTGTAGTAAGGACAAGCCGAACTTCCGTCTCCGGAGAGTATTCAGTTTCACGGCTTCTTGAGTTACGGCCTTCTACGCCGTGGCCCTGAATAATTATGAAGCTGACGACATTCGGTGCTTACCGTTCAACCATGGCTAATCATATTCTTATATAACTGCCTCGTTGGTCTTGTCATCTAGTGGTAGCATGCGCCGCCTAAAGACCAAGAGGTCCTAGGTTCAATTCCTGGGTAGGACCAAAAATTTGTGGCTGGTTATTTCAATATTGAAATTACTCAGTAACAGCCTGGAGTCAGGAAGTTGGCTGTATAACCACCCCCGTGCCCCGAAAAACATGTTAAGCCGTTGGACCTGCGCCTGACCTCTCTCCGGTCATGTCGAATTGCCGTCTCACCGGACTATGAGAGTGAAGGAACACAGAGTCAGAGATATCGTTAGGAGGACATTATTAATCATATTCTGAGATAATCTAAATTATCAAGTGTTTCCTTGAAACCTATATAAATAAAGAATATTTTGACTTTGACAAGACCAATACCCAATCCACCATAAGTAATTTTTCTTCACGCAAGGTGGTAACAGTTGGTACATTCTTGAACCCCTGAGCAGCATGGGACTAGGGCTATTTACTTTGAACTAAAAATAGCTTGTTGCCGTTCTTACCAACTAGTCAGTTACCGTGAGAGTCTTAAACCGTGTTATTGGCTCGTTGAGCTGTGAAGTCAGGGGGGGGGGGGGTTATGTGTTGTCAGGGCTAAAGATTTGGGATTCACTTGTTGGAATCAAGGTTTGTGAGCTAGGTTATTTGGGCTTGGATAAATTGCTCCTTTTTTAAATAACTTTTATATATACCTATGTTTTTTAAAGACGTTAATTTATTCATCATCATCATCTTCCTAGCGTTATGTCCCGTGCTTAGACGGGGTCCGCTTAGACCATGATCCAGGCTTTAGCGAGTCTGGTAATTACATTGAAGCGACTGCCGATCTGACCTTCGTAACCCTAAGATAGGGGAACCAGACAATTTTTGGATCATGGTTACAAATTCAAAGTTGTTTGAATTTGCAGGTTTCATCACGATGTTTTCCCTCACCGTCGAGCTAGTGGTATAAATATGTACATAGATTTTTTAAAATCTAGAGGTACATGCCCGTGTTTGAACCCGCACTCCTCGGTTCAGAGGCGCGTGTCCTTACCATTGAGCTACCACCGCTCTTAAAGACGTTAATTTATTCAATTCCGTTATTTTAATAACAAGTTTTTTTTTTAACTTACAACTTCTAGAATTCAAAATCGAGTTATGCCGTTTTGTTTTAAAATTGAGTTTTTTTAATTGTTATGGTAACCAATTTTTTTTACTATTTCATACAAACAATACTAAATTATTGTAAATACTGTTTGGAATATAGATTCAGCTAACGTTAAAGCTAACTTTAAAGTGTCCTACATTTTTATGTGCATCTTTACATAAAATGCAAGCAAAACTATAGTTGTAATAGTCACAAATATTAATTAAATCTTCACTGTGGCATGAGATCCAATCGACTAGACGGATCAGAAAAAGGTAAACAAAACGGATTTATTTTATTGCTATAAATTTGTTGGCATATTCAACCAATCTTTGATCTGGGGCAACTGAAAAATATTGGATTTCACTACAATTTTTTATCGTATGTACTTCAACGGTTGAAAATTAAAAAGTTATTGACGAATACCAATATATTTGTATCCGTCAATCAGTTTGAAAACTGACTATCAGTAAGGTCTATTTACATACGTAGGTGTAAACAAAACATTGATTTTTTTAATTAAATACAAATTCATACCATTCGGTGCGTATTCGGCAGTGAGCGTTTAAAGTTTACAAAGGACTGATTTAATTCTAGTTTTTCTGATACAATAAGAATTGATCTCGCTCATTATATTATAGTTAAATAGCAGTAATCCTAAAACGCTCTTAAAAACTTAAATACATACATATATACATAACATCACGCCCATAATCCCCGAAGGGGTAGGCAGAGTTAAAGGGGCAGCATGCCCCTTCAATCGAACGCGAAGAATATGAAGATGAATCTTTGAAAGTGGTTAATTTAAACACCCAATTGAAGTGTGAACTGGCTGATCTTCATGCCCATCTCACAGACGTGCTTGCTGAACGGGACCAATTGCTCGGAACAATCAACAGTTTTGATCAATGCAGCAATACCTATGAGCGGGCCTTGGGGCGCATTCAGGAGCTCGAGGTGGAGCTGCGCGACGCAAACAGGACCATACAGCAGTATGAAGAAGACTCTCGGCGTCAAGAGGCTACTCACACCCACAGCCTGTATGAAGAGTTGATTGGTTCACCGGCTGGGCATCTGATTGTACAGGATCACAATTTATGTTTTTACCCTAATGATGCAAACACATCTATAAGGCAGTCTGAGGAGGTCATCTGTAGCCAACAAACCTCACATACCCATCGCCTATATGAGGAGCTGATCGAGTCGCCAGCAGATACGGACATCACCAAAAAAAAATCTGCTTCTAGAGTTAGGCTTAGTAAAAATAAGTTTAAGAAATATGTTAGAATTAGCAAATTTATTGAAAGATGCAATATGTTATTGAAAAAGCAAAAATGTTTCAAGAAGAATATTGCGCTCAGAAAACAACGTTTAGATTTGATAGACAGTCTGGAATTGTATAGTTACAAGCTCAATCAAAGTAGACTAAAATATGACAATGACACACAGGAGTTGCAGGCTGACATCTCACGATTGCACAGGTCCCTTGAGCTTATGACCGACAGATACAAGTCTGCTCGAGCCCAAATAAATGAACACATACAAGCTGTCAACACACTTGTGGACCGGTGCAGCTGTAATCAAAGCGCTGATCCTTCTGATCAGCACAGTGTAGATGTTGTCCAGCAACCCTTGTGTGACGTATTAACACCGTTGACACCTATAAATGATAATGTTTTAATGTTTTCTGACGATATAGGAGTTGGCTATGGATCCCTATTAAATAAAATGTTAAATTGTAATGTTTTAAATTTCTGCATGCCAGACGCTCCTCTAGGTGAGATATGTAAACGTGTGCTTAATAGTAATTTTAATATATATTCTACAATTATAATAATGATAGGTAATGTTAAAACTAGTAAAAAAGACATTATTAAGGGGTTTTCTCTTCTGTCAGAACTCTCTGTAAAAAGAATTTATTTATGCGCATTACCTTTTTATAAATTTTATTCATCTTCTCAAAATGATAGTATTCATAAATTGAATACATTGTTATACAATTTGACTAGTCATAATGACAAATTTGTGTTTTTTGACACAAATAAATTTATTCCTAATAATATGTTGACTGGCAAAACTTTTTATTTGCCTTTTAAAATTAAAAAACAACTGGCTAATTTATTAGCCTATAATATTAATAATATTAATTGTATACATAATCGGACCTTGGAACTCGTTCCAAATCATTTAAATTTACATCTAAGACAATAGAGGACACCTCTAGCGTTAGTAGAATATCTAGTTTAGAGACAATAGGGAAGTCCAATATTTTAAATATTGTTCATCAAAATATTCAGGGCTTCTCCGGCAAAGAATTAGAAATGGAACTAGGTCTTAACCAAATGGATATACAGGTTTTATGTTTGACCGAGCATTGGTTGAGGAAGAGTGAGCTACTAATTAATATTGAAAATTATACACTCATTAGTTCGTTCACAAGAAAATCAGCTATTAGAGGCGGGTCACTTATACTATTAAACAATAATTTAAAAGGTAAAGAGCGTAAAGACATAGTGGCACTTTCAACTGAACGAACTATTGAAATATCATGTGCAGAGCTTGAACAGTTCATTATTGTCTGTATTTATAGGCCTCCGTCTGGTAATTATCACACTTTTGAGTCTATTATGGATGAGGTATTGAAAAAAATATGTAATTGTAATAAAAAGATCATTATATGTGGCGATTTTAATGTAAATATTTTAGATACATCTCCAAATTCAATTATGTTTTTAAACTTGTTTAAAAGCTATAACTTACATGAGCTGTTTACCCAGCCTACTAGAATTACCTCTACATCTGCCACCTGTATTGATAATATTTTCTGTAATTGCAATGTAATTGATAGGTCAATAATTAATTTCATTAATTCTGACCATAGCGGACAGATTGTTAGCTTGGAGCACTATGCTGTCACGACTTCATCTACTTTCAGTTGTAGACCAATCACAGCACATCGACTAGATACATTTAGGAAAAATATAGTCAATAGAGTCTCGTTGTTAAAGTTTAGGGGTGTGGATATTAATGATTCATATAACATGTTATTCAATGTAATTGAAAAAGAATTTGTAAGGATTTTTACCAAGAAAAAAGTCACTATTAATAATTCTAAAACAAAATTTAGTGACTGGGCCACTACAGGTATTTTCACTAGTAGACGAAAGCTATTCGATTTGTATAATGATAAAGCAAATTCGAATGACCCTAAATTAATCGAATATGTCAGAAATTATTCCAAATTATTCAAAAAAGTGTGTGCAGTAGCAAAATCAAACTATCTCAAGCATAAGATTTCTAATTCTAGTGACAAAATTAAAGCTACTTGGAATATTATCAACAAAGAGACTTGTAAAAACAAAATACAAAATCACAAGTTCTCTCTAAACATTGATAATAGATGTCTACATTCAGATGGGGAAGTGGCAGAAGCTTTTGAATCATATTTTTCTAATATCCCGACTGCAACTACTCGTTCATTAGATTCCAACCCACACCTTGCAAATAGCATCCTGAAATCTAGTGTAGAAGAATGCAATACTCCTTTTAGTTTTCATCATGTTAATGATAAGGTAATTTTAAATACTTTCATAAGTTTAAATTTTAAGAAAACCGAAGATCTATGGGGCGTTTCGATACATATACTAAGACATATAATACAATGTATAGCCCCTATCTTGTCAAATATTTTTAATAAATGTGTTGATATGGGTCAATTTCCTAACTTAATGAAACATAGTAAAGTTATTCCTTTATTTAAATCAGGTGACAAAAGTGACCCATCTAATTATAGACCAATTTCTATCCTGCCAGCACTGAGTAAAATCTTTGAAAAAATTATATTTAGTCAATTAATATGTCACCTTAGAGTCAACAATTTATTACATAGCAATCAGTATGGATTTACCAAAGGGAAATCCACTACTGACGCAGGAGTGGCACTTACAAAACACATTATCGAAGCTTGGGAAAGAAAACAGGATGCTGTTGGAATATTCTGTGATTTGTCGAAGGCATTCGATTGCGTTGACCACCAAACTTTACTAATGAAGCTACGTCATTATGGTGTATATGGGAACTCACTTAGTCTGCTGAAGTCTTATTTATCTGATAGGCTTCAAATAGTGAGTGTAAATGGTACAAACTCTTCTGGTGCCCCATTATCGATGGGAGTACCCCAGGGCTCAATATTGGGACCTCTGCTTTTTCTTTTATACATTAATGATCTCCCTTATTTTGCAAAGGATTTATGTGAGATAGTTTTATTTGCTGATGATACTTCCCTGATTTTTAAAATTGATAGACAAAAGGAATTTGTTGACGATGTAAATGACGCTCTCTCACGAGTACTATATTGGTTTTCTACCAACAACCTACTACTTAATGCAAAAAAAACAAAATGTGTTAAGTTTTCAATGCCAAACACAAGGCAAGTTAATACACAAATCACTATGAACAATGAAGCAATTGATGTAGTTAACTCAACTGTATTTCTTGGAATCACCTTAGATGCTAAATTGCAATGGGGTTCCCATATTGCGGCCTTGGCAGGAAGACTTAGTTCGGCTGCATATGCAGTCAGGAAAATACGACAATTAACAGATGTTGAAACAGCAAGATTGGTGTATTTCAGTTATTTTCATAGCGTAATGTCATATGGTCTGCTGCTGTGGGGATCTGCGGCTAATATACAAACTATTTTTGTATTGCAGAAAAGGGCCGTTAGAGCCATATACGGCCTTAGACCACGTGACTCTCTTAGAGATATTTTTAAAGAAATTAACATTTTAACAATTGCATCACAATTTATTTTAGATTGTATTATGTATATATATAAAAACATTGACCAATTTCCTAAGAAGTCAAACACTCATAGTTTTAATACTAGAAATAAACACAAACTTGCTGTTCCAAATCATAGACTCCAGAAGAGTGGTAATTCATTTATTGGTCTTAGTATTAAAATATTTAATAAACTTCCAGAAAGTCTATTAGCATTACCTTCACATAAGTTCAAATTGTGCATTAAAGCGTTCTTAATGAAAAAGGGCTATTATAAGTTTGAAGACTTCCTAAATGATAAGCATTTATGTTTAACTTCATAATGAAGTGTTCACCTGCAGTGTTGTTACCTAATAAGTACCTATAGAATATTAAGCACGAAATTGTAAATCTTTGCATTTAAAAGAGTAACTATCGAGTTTCTTGCCGGATTCTTCTCGATAGATTCTACCTTCCGAACCGGTGGTAATCCTTTTTTCTGTTTAAATTGACTATTTATAAGTGCTTTTTTGAAGCCTATATAAATAAAGAGATTTTGAATTTGAATTTGAATTTGAATCACATTCAGCCAAAAGTAAAGCCCGTTTGGGTTAGATGGAAAATTGTGAAAAAGCAGTGACAAGCGGCTAACCTGTCACCTACACAATCACACACCCAAAACCCGATATACCATTAGTCGCCTTTTACGACATGCTAGGCAAGAACCACAGTTGGCACATTCTTTTTTTTTGTCCCAGATTAACATAGGCCAAGTCCCAGACTAACATGGGACAAAAACTTAAAAAGCAGTTAAAATTGTTATTCCCATTTCACAATGTAAAATTATCTAAGCCCTCATAATAACTTAAATACATAAAATAGTCTAAACTCGGGCATAGTTTGAGAAACCTTCGCCGAAACCGAGAATTAACATAAACTTAAGACAATAGAAAAACCACATTAACACGCGTTAAGATTCGAAATTGAATTGTTGGGATCCCACGGGCGATACGCTCTGTGGTCAGGATCCCACGGGATGACTGCGCTGTGACCATGGGAACCTCGGTGACCACAAGTCGTTGATTTATTACAAACAGGTTATACGAAAATTGTTTATCAAGTGTGGTTACGAGTAAAATATCTGTTCAGTTTTAACCGACTTCAAAAAGGAGGTTTCAATTCGTCCGGTTTTTTTTTAATCGTGGCAACAGCAATCACAGATAGTGTGTCGACCTCAAATAGCGCTAGATTTATTTTTGCAATTAAATATACGTATATATTTAATCCCCACCAGTAAATTGTCAAAAATCAAACTTTACATTTATCACTGTTTCCATTAAATTATAAATGTTTATTTAACTAGAAAGTTATAAATCGGAAACAAGTTTTGAATAATATTGTCTGCACGAACTAAAATTTACAAATATAATAAATAAATTAAAGTAAATAAATAAATTCTCTGGACTAACACACCAATTCCCTAGTTCCAAACTAAGCTATAAGCTTGTCCTATAGATACTAGGTGAACGGATAGACATATCTACTTAAAATACGTTTATAAACATCAATGATTCGAGTACAAATGTCCATGTTCATCACAGGGAACATTTGCCCTTAGGGGATTCGAACCCGCGACTCTCGGTTTCGTGGCCAGGGTCTCTGACCACTCGACCATCGAGCCTGTCATTTAATAAAACATTATTTCACATAAAGTATAGAGACAGCCAATGCAACATTTCCAATCAAAGAAAACCGTTTAAAAAGGCCAACATTACAACTGAAAAAATCTTATTACAACCACTGCTCTTTGTCTTAAGAGTCCTATTCCGTGCCAAAGAGAAAATAGTTTTTGCACCCGGAAGATATGAAAGGGGCTAACGGAAGGAGAGCTGTGCGCGACCTTTGTAGACAAGGGGTTTTTTTAAACGGCAAATATAGTTGCTTGTCCCGGGAGAGAATTGTGCTTGTATTTTGTCCAGGTTTGTATCGTGGAGCATTCACAGTTTTATTGTAGCACTGTTTAACTTGTTTTATTTTAAGTGGAAATATTATTTAGTGTCTTTTTGACGATTTCTTGTGTCTATGTTTGATAGACGAAAGAGTAACGATTGAGTTTATTCCCGGCAACTTACGGTAGAATCTGTTGGTTAATTTTCATTTGTACTGCCGATGTGTGATTTTAAGTGTTTTTTTTTTAAGTTTATTTTTAAATAACATTTCTAATAAAGTTATTAACTATATTAATGTATCTGTATGATACTGAAATCGAATTAAAACGATTAGAAAGCTATTAGAGCATAATCAATCTAGAAAAACTATGTTATAAAGTACTGAGGTCTGTATTATTTAAAGAGCTTATAGGGCAGGTATATATAACTACGATGAAGACATTGTAATATGGAGGGAGTAAACCGGAGGGGAGAAATATTATCATTAAAATTTATTGTTTTCTTTCACGGTTCGCGGCCCAGGCGCACGTGGGAAGATTTTTATCATTAAATAATGCGCTCCTATTTGAGTCAATACTTTTGGGTCTGGGCAAGAACTTTAGCGAAGTTTTGGATTCGTGTTTTTACTATTTTTATTTTAAAAGAGCGACCTATTTTTTTTATTTTTTATTTTTAAATAAACAAAAAGACTCACAGTGATGTGTTTTTTTTTTAAAGTTCGTTTTGAATTAGTATTCCTTATTTATATTAATTTATTTAATATTGGAATAGGACCATTTTAACAAATATTAACTAGACGTCTTTAAAAATTACGCTATATTTTTACATAATATGTTTTTAATGTAATGTTTTTTTTTACTAAATTCCATCTAACACAACTTCTTTAATTTTTGGATAGATTTGGTTAGAGGAGCTTGCTGCTCTTTGGATTTTGCCTACCCCTTTAGGGATTATGGTCATGATAAAATTTTTTGAAGGTAGTCGGTTTTTTTTGCAAATATATGTCATGTTCTTGATTCGAAGTAGGGATTACAATCCAGTGGTATTGAACCAGCACTAGAATTTCGATCCCTAATTTGAAGCACAAGCCGTCAAAATCGCTTCATCTCCCTCTCCCGCTACCGCTTATCACTCGCACCCAACAACTAGTGCCGTGAATGGGAACCGTGATTGCCGCCAATCATTTGAGCAATTAAGCTTACTTGTGGTAAGTTCCCATGTCTTAGGGATAATTAGAGG
Source organism: Glyphodes perspectalis (assembly GCA_951394215.1). Lineage (NCBI taxonomy): Eukaryota > Metazoa > Arthropoda > Insecta > Lepidoptera > Crambidae > Glyphodes > Glyphodes perspectalis. The sequence continues at coordinate 1,620,414 of OX596226.1, read as the reverse complement.
GGTCTCAGATTCGATTTCGGGCTAGCTTGTTTGCTGGTAACTTGATATGGGTAGTAACGGGATGGACATTGGATACCGCCATTTTGATTGGCTAATTTGTGGCTACGGAATTTATCTGTGATTGATTTTCTACGTCACATGGTCTGGGACTTGAAAATAATGTGGCAAAATTGCTTCTTACCTAATAAGGTCAGAGTCAAGTATAAGTAACTATTTACTAATTGTTCTTTATGTTTGTCTGTTCCTCATCTTTATTCTTCATCTACCTAGCGTTAAGTATATGGTATTCGACTGGCTCGATGGCGCATTCGGTAGTGCCCCTCCCCTATGCGCCAAGAGATGTGGGTTCGATCCCCACCCGGGACAAACATTCGTGTGATGAATAATTGTGTTTGTTCTGTATCTGGGTGTTAATAAACAATATTTAAGTATATATTTGTAATACCACTGTTGTTTCTGATATCCGTAACACAAGTGCTTAAGCCACTTAAATGGAGACAGATCGATATATGTGATGTAGTCTGATATTTATTTATTTATTTGTTTTACTACTCTGTATAATGTTTATAACTTTGCTTTGTCTTAAAAACCTGTTTCTCCATCCCTATGTACCTACTTACAATTGTTCAAACCGTCCATGGCTCTAACGTCGGTGCGAAAACGTTTTTTAATCTTTCCTCAATCCGAAATTATACAGAACAAGACGATTTAACACTGGGGGGTCCGTGAACCTCAGGGGGGGGGGGGGGTTCATCCTTATAAATATGTGTTAGACTTCACCCCTCTTATATTTCCAATAAAGACGACCGCTAATGTTTAAAATATTATCTTTGGTTAAGGGGAAGCCATTACTTGTATATGGTTTGTCTATGGTCGTCATGATTATTGGCCGAAAATTATAAAAATATCACATTTATTATTTTAAGTTAATGTTATATATTGCGTTAGGTCCCATACAGTCGAAAAAAGTTTTCTAAAAACATCTATTTTAATTTTTTTATAAAAAAAGAGTATATCTGGAAGGAAATATTATATGGGTTAATAAACTATTTAACAAATAAGTTATACAAATAAGTATTTTTGATTAAAATTTGGCTACTGATAGGCTTTCACATGAAAACCATTTTAATACAAGGTCTGTCTATCCGATAATCTGATTAACATGATCACTTAGGCTTCCTTAGTGGAATTATAGTTTACCCGCGAAGACGTAACAGAATTACTTTCTCATTTATATAAATTATCAATAAGGATTATAGAAATTACTTTTGCATTTAGAATAAATTCTCCAGACTACAGAATATCAATACCCTAGTTCCAAACTAAGCTTGTGCCATAGATACTAGGCGAACGGAAAGACATATTTAAATACGTTTATAAACACCCATGACTCGAGTACAAATGTCCACGTTCATCACACGAAACATTTTCCCCTAGGGATTTGAACCCGCGACCCTTGTTTTTGTGGTCAGGGTCTCTGACCACTCGATCAACGGGTAATAATCAGTAAGGTTTGCAGAAGTAGTTACTAAGTTACTACCCCGGATACCTCAGGCCTTGCCCTTAACACCCCAAATCGCGTATGTAGGTCAAAGTGACAGCCAAACGTCACCCCAGGACTCCGGGGGCATTTTTGTCCGGGAGGAAATGGAAATTTCCACAAACGTCCCTTCGGGAATAGTTTTATTTGGATGACGGATTTGTCGAGAAGCTGTGATTGGGGGGACGGGTGACCGGGAGTGATTATAGAGGGATTGGGTCGTGTTTATTTACAAAAATCGCTTGTATGTTTGTGTCGGTTCGGTTGAGAAGTATCCGGTTTGCGCGTATATATTTTTTTGTATAATAAAGTTTTCATCTTGATGTTTTCAGAAAACTGAACAGTTCTTAAATTAATAATCACATTTAGGTACAAAAATTGTGGACAGAAAGATTGTAACATTTAAATTAAGAAAAAATTTTAAACTTCAGACGTATCATTCATCAAAATCACTTAAGTAATTTAAGCGTGAAAACTTTACAGACTTACTTATAACAACTTAAAGACTAGCTCACTGTCGCCCGGTTAACAGTATGAAATTAAAGTTCTGACAAGATAGTCCATAATAAAGCTTATCTCAAATTAAAAACAAAATCAAAGACAATATACACTCGGGCTTTTAAAAAAAAAGTCAAGTCTCCCGCAGTACTTTGCCAAATTCCGGAAATCGAATACAGCACAACATGATCAAACGATTACTCGCCGCGACTTGTTCTCAAAAGGAAAATGTTACATTTATTGTGTTCCGGAAACACAATACATCATATGGTTCGAAACAATATACCCGCGAACAAAATATAGAGGGACATTTTAAACGGCGCCCAAAGAATTATATCTCCAGAACAGTTTACTCTTAAAAACATTTACCAAGCTTTGAGATTAAGTAATAAATAACGCCCGGAAAATTTAGAGAGAAATTTATAATGATGCAGCTTAGAACATAGGCGGTAGCGGTTAGTATATAGCTTGAGAGTCTGTTTGCCATCAACAACAAACAAGTGTCATGAGGCTGGTCTGCTCTGGTTTACCTTTTACTTATAATAGTACTCGGCTGAATCTTAAACGATCATTAACTGTATGTCTAGGTATAAATATTAATTTAATCTGTAAATTTTAATTAGTTATTCAATCTGGCATTGAATAACTAATGAGTTTCTTGCCGGTTTCTTCTCGGTAGATGCGACATTGCGGTGGTAAATTCAAATTGTTCTATTTTGTATCTATTATTTGACGATTTACAAGTGCTTTTTTGAGGCCTACGTAAATAAAGATATTTTGAGTTTGAGTTTGTTTGCTTGAACGCGCTAATCCCAGGAACTACAGGTCCGAATTGAAAAATTCGTTTTATTATTTATCGAGAAAGGTTATATAGACTAGTGAAACGATGTGGCAAATGGCCAGATCGTCTGTACTAATATTATAAAGCTGAAGAGTTTGTTTGTTTGCTAATCTCAGAAACTACTGGTCCGATTTAAAAAAATATTTAAGTGTTAGATAGCCCATTTATTGAGGAAGGCTATATAGGCTATATAAGATTAACCATAAACGTGGTTGAATCTGCGGGGTCAGCTAGTAAATAGTGATTTTTCATCAATACTTGTTTTACACATAATGGTTAAATCCTGTTTAGTATGCCATAATCTATTACAGGAGCCGGTGTATGCTAAATAATATTACAGGCTAAATAATTTTCACTTACCAATTTTCTATGACCCAACGGAAATTATGAGCATAATAACTTTAACTCTTTTGTTATCATAAAAAAAAAATCTCATGATTAAGAATCACATTATTTTTGAAGTCAATAATATTTTTTCATAAGATTATACATTATTTTTTACTTCTTAAACTTTTCCAAATCTTATCTCAAAATCAAAATACATAAAAAAAGCAGCACCATTTTTGGCCTTAACCGCTTTTGACATCCTCTTATCGCTTGGACCACACGATATCGTGTTGGTTGCATCTTCTACACGTTTCTTTGATTTATTTTATAGTCATAGCAACTGCAAGAAAAATAGTGACAAAGCTATACTTAGGAGAGTCTTAATCACTGGAAAATACTGGAAATTGTCGGGAATACTGTAAAATATTGGAGAATACTAGAAATAGAAGAGATGTTGGAAGAATTGTGGTTTATTTGTTCTGGATGCGTCTCACATGCGTGATTTGGTTTTACAATTAAAATTTTGAGCCTCAAACGAGGCTTTTATTTAGTCAGTTGGAAGTTAGATATACATTTTGCCTCACAGTTTGCCTATATCGATTTGGAAGTTTTGGGGTTTCTGCTTATTATTTTAGGCCTCAAACGCGGTCCGCGTTTGGGGCTTTGCTAGTTGAAAAATTTGCGATTAGATAAGTCTAATCGCAAATTTGTCAACTACTAAAGGAGCATTGTAAATGATATCTAGCCTCCATTTAAGCCTCAAACGTAGCTTACGTATAACTCATCACGCAGTAAATTAGATTTTAACAAAAACAAGTCACATCAAACAATTCCGCGCACTATTTGAAGTAACAGTGTTGTTTTTCTTAAACATTTTCGAGACAAAAATCTACTCTATCTGCTAGATAAAGATACTCTGGATATATAAAGTAAAGCGACAAAAGATGCCCCCGAAACAAGGTCACGCCGGTTTTCATTCGAGTGGGAACCGACGCCCATTTATCAAACTATCGTTAGTACAACCTTTGGACGTTTTTCACGGCGTTGTTAGGTCACTACATTTTTCTTCATCGAATAACGTTTGTGATTCGCAGTGGCACGCTTTTTATATATTTTTGTGTTGAAAACGCTTCACAAAGCCATCTCTCATTTGTTTTTATTAAAGCTTCTTGTGTTTATCTAGATTGTATACGTATTTTTGGATAGCAAATTTATTTTTATAAAAAATTACGTATTACATGTACAAAAACAACGGATCTATATTATACAGAATTAGTGTTGTTTAATACACTTCAGGAGTAAAATGTTGCCTTTGACAGGCCCGTTGGTCGAGTGGTCAGAGACCCTGGCCACGAAACCAAAGGTTGCGGGTTCGAGTCCCGCTAGGGTCAAATGTTTTGTGTGATAAACACGGACTTTATACTCGAGTCATGGATGTTTATAAACGTATTTATGGTATGTCTATCCGTTCGTATTCATAGTTCAAGCATAAGCTTAGTTTGGAGCAAGGGAATAGGTGTGTCAGTTAGGAGAATTTATTTATTTATTAATTATTTATTTGTACCGAAAATATAGAGAATCAAAACATGTACCAATTTTGCTCATATTTCACAAAAATACTATGCTTAGTCAACGGTGTTATAAAAATATCGCCATCTTATCCGTGCAGATTTATTTCGGGCAACAATTTTTTAGTCACGGCTGGCAAAGTCGACGGTACAAAAGACGTGGAGAAGACATCATTTGTCAAACTTAGGTGGCACCCCCGTGCAAGGTTACGTTGAACCGAAACGGCTTATACAGGGGACTAGTGATGTGTCACTGGTGATATGAATTATATCGAGTGGCTTGATGGCGCATTCGGTAGTGACCCTTCTTTTACGAGTTGTGAGTTCGATTTCTACTCAGGATTCATTAATGTGGTAAATACTTGTGTTTGTTGTGTGTCTGGGTGTTAATATATAATATTTAAGTATATATTTGAGCGACCACTATGGTTCTAGATATCTGTAACATAATTACAATGTTAATTTGGCACATTTTAATATGTAGAATATAGGTTTTTATCGTTTTTGACTAAAAAATTTTTTATTTTCCAACAAGCATCGTATTTCTTTCCACGTGTAGTCTCAAATAAAGAATATCATAATGTAATTGAATCCGTGCCTTTTCCTCTTCGATTTCCGCTTTAGGTAAAAAATATTCTAATCTCTTTCTGATTTATTGGCTTCCATTAGATTTTGGTCTTGTTCCTAGTCAGGGTCTGTTTAAACCACGATCCTGGATTTAGCGAATCTGGTTACTTCAAAATCACTGTCAAGATCATACTAATGTCGATTCCCTTGTTTAAGTACTAAGCTAACCTTGAAATTATGGACAAAGATACATTAGATCATGGTTACCAAAATTTTTTGAAGTCTAACGAATCAATTAAGTCCATAAACAATGAGGGTTTTCAAAAATACAAAAACCGCCAGATGGCACGAGTGAGTCTCGTGGTCTTATCACTGTCACTATTGGCTCCTTGTTGACAGCATGTCAGTTTGGTCTGACAACTAACCAATGAGGAGGGTGACAAGACCGCAAGCCACGGTTACGCCATTATTTGGATGTTTTAATTCAAAGAATTGACGATACTTTAAAACAATATTTTTAAAAATATCGATGTCGATATTCTGTCGTAGTCAATCATCGCATCACTACTGAAAACTATCTCGCCAAGTCTCTGGCAGTTGGGAAGCAATTTTCAAGTTTGGCCGACTTCAGTAATTGATACCCCGGGGTTAAAAAAATTAATGTTTGCGCCCTGGCTTCCCCTGATATCGAGACCTAATTTAAAATCGGGAATGAGGAGTTGCTTGCAAAAGAAACTTCGATTAAGGATAAGCGAAAAACTATATAGGTAAAACTCAATGTAAATACCATGTTTCAAGGTAAACAATTAAGAACGTCTCAAAGTCAGCTCAAGCTCCCATTTTAATATAATCAGCATCTAAGCCCAGTTATGACGTACTCAACTCAGAAATTGGATGAAATAATTAATTGAATTTTTCATAAAAAACTTTAAATAAAGACTTAAAAAACAGCGACAAATGCTTAACCATGAGATAAATATATATACATATTTCATTAAGTTAAGAAATATACTAATCAAACACAAAGTCGGTTAAACACGACCCAGTTTATCCCACCTGACCCGCAAATTTACCCCACAAGTTGACATTCGCCTCACAAACAGCCATAGAACGCCATAGCCTATGGCAAATTGTATATAGCAGAGTACAATAGCATCCTAGCACAGAAGACAATGGGGATATCAAATGGTATTAAACTAAAAGACGTTATACAATAGAGTAGGGATGACAAACGGTAGCAGGGGGTGTGGTGCAAGTTTCGAGACGGGGGTGAAAGTTTCGGTTGTGATAAAAGTGGGTTTAGAGGGTAGTTCAAGTAAGGTGGTCGCTCAATGGTAAGGACAGACGTCATATACGAGGTGTGCTGGTTCAAACTCGGCCAGACACCGCTGGATTTATTTAATTTAAGTACAGATTAACCCAGCCCACTTTCCCATGTTGGTCTGGGACTTAAAAAGAATATACTAACTGTGTTTCTTGCCAAGCATGTCGTAAAATGCGACTAATGGTATATCGGGTTTTGGGTGTGTGATTGTGTAGGCGACAGGTTAGCCGCTTGTCACTGCTTTTTCACAATTTTCCATCTAACCCAGCCCGGCTTTATTTCTGCCTACCCCTTCGGGGATTATGGGCGTGATGTTATGTATGTAAGTACAGATTTATTTCATGAGTTACAGTAAATACCAGGTGGTAACTCTTACATTGAAATAGCTATGGTCTTATTGTTCTGGTTGCCCCATCTAGCGTTACGAAGTCAGATAGGTAGTAGATTAATTGCAAGAACCAAGCTGGAAAAAGCCAGGATTATGATCGAAACGGACTCCCAAATAAGCACCAGACAATGCCAGGAAGATTCCTAGCGTTATATCCTGTGCTTAGTCCCAATATATTTTTATTCCTCAAACTGATCTTTGACTGGCTCGATGGCGCATTCGTGGCCCTGCCCCATGCGCAAAGAGTTGCAAGTTCGATCCCCACTTAGGACAAACATATGTATGATGAATACTTGTGTTTGTTGTCAAAATTAAAGTACATATTTGTAATACCACTGTTAATTCTGATATTCGTAACACAAGTGCTTTAGCTACTTCAGAGTCAGATCAATGTATGTGATGTAGTGTGATATTTAATTAATTTAATTAGTCACATGTTGGTCTTGGACTTGGCCCATGTTGATCTGGGACAAAAAAAAAGAATATGCCAACTGTGGTTCTTGCCTAGCATGTCGTAAAAGGCGACTAATGGTATATCGGGTTTTGGGTGTGTGATTGTGTAGGCGACAGGTTAGCCGCTTGTCTCTGCTTTTTCACAATTTTCCATCTAACCCAGCCCGGCTTTATTTTTGGCTGAATGTGGTTAAAGGAGCATGTTGCCCCTTTGACTCTGCCTACTCCTTCGGGGATTATGGGCGTGATGTTAATGTATGTTAATTAATCTCAGTTTGACCAATAAAATCGTATCGTTTATCGCCTTTTCCTTCTCGCTTGCACCCAATAAACGTTGTAAGAGGACACTTAGTGTGTATACGAGTGTTTTTCTTTGTAAGTCTACACTGAAACGAAATTGAGTGATGTTATTCGTACGACTGAGTTGTGAGTGTAGCTTCCCTCTTTGTACTTGTAGAGGTTAACAAGTACCTTTATGAAACCATTAAATGACAATTTTATTAACTTATCCGCGTTTGCGTAGACTTAAGAGTTGAGACAAAGAGAAGTGGATGTTATCAAACTGGTTCGTAAAATGATATTAAAATATCTCTAAGTTACTTTTATAATGTATGTATGGAACATGCTATGATGCTATCCCCGAAGGAGTAAAAATCAAGGAGCAGTAAAGTCCTCTAAGCAATTAGATCATCATCTACCTAGCGTTATGTCCCGTGCTGAGACGGGGTCCGCTTAGACGATGATCCAGGATTTAGCGAGTCTGGTAATTGAAGCGACTGCCGATCTGACCTTCGTAACCCTAAGATAGGGGAACTAGACAATTTTTGAATCATGGTTACAAATCCAAAGTTGTTTAAATTTGCAGGTTTCATCACGATGTTTTCCCTCAGCGCCGAGCTAGTGGTATAAATACGTACATAGACATGAAAAATCCAGAGGTACGTGCCCGGGTTTGAACCCGCACTCCTCGGTTAAGAGGGGCGTGTCTGTACCATTGCTACCATCGCTCCAAGCAATTAGCGCCAAAAATAAAATGTACTTAGTAGTCTAAATCACTCAAAATAATGACAAAAAGATAGCTCGTCGCCTACATAGTCACAAACCTAATACACCATTAGTCGCCTTTTTACGGCATGCTAGCCAAGAGACACCGTTGGCACATTCTTTTTAAGTCCCAAACCTACAAGCCAAAAGCACTTTCAGCTAAAAAACCGAGTTGTCGCCTTTTACGGCATCCTAGACAAGGACCGAATTTAGTACTTTATAAGTCCCAGACTAACATATGCTCCACACAATGTGCTGAGCTATATATACCAACTTGTTATTGTATCAGCCCCTTATAATACCTCACCCCCTAAGTCCAAATTGAGCCCCATTCAAAACACGAGCCAAAGGCCAAGGAATGTCGACCCGCTCCGGAATCGAACCTTGACCGAGCTAATCCAGCAGCCATTTATCATAGTGTCCGTTTTTGTGTTGATAACAGACTTGGGGCTATCTTTGTTGGGGTAAAACTGTATATGTATATAAGATTATATATATATATATATATATATGTTACGTTGTTTCTAAGATATATGAAAGGTTAAAATTTTCATCCTACTAATATTATAAATGCGAAAGTTTGTATGTATGGATGGATGTTTGTTACTCATTCACAACAAAACTACTGAATGGATTTAATGAAACTTTAGGATAATATAGCTCACACACCCGAATAACATATAGGCTATGTTTCATCGATGTACTATGCGAGCGAAGCCGCGGGCAGAAGCTAGTGTATAATAATGTACAATAAATGTTTTTTGTATAGCATGTCGTAATAGTGAATTTGTGATTATATAGGCGACTAGCTGTGCCCGGGAGTTCACACGCGTTTGTGGTTAATGTTATATAGCCTATAGTCCTCGATAAATGGGCTCTACCACTGAAAGAATTTTCCAAATCGGACCAGTAGTTCCTGAGATTAGCGCGTTCAAGCTAACAAACAATCTCTTCAACTTTATAATATTAGTAAGTATCTCGTAGTTTAGCTAATCACTAGTCGCTTATATTTCACATTTAATCCAACTCTTCTTTCAGGGATTCATAGCATGTTGGTATAATTAAGTCCAAATGGAACCTAAATTATGACGACACATATTACTGTAAGTATAATAATAATAAATAGCAGACTACATCACATACATTGATCTGATTCCGAGGTAAGCTTAAGCACTTGTGTTACGGATATCAGAATCAACAGTGGTATTACAAATATATACTTAAATATTGTATTACGACTTCGTCATACGAATGTTTGTCCTGGGTGGGAATAGAACCCTCGGCGAACTCTCGGCGCATGGGGCAGGGTCACTTCCGAATGCGCCATTAAGCCAGTCAAGTCAAAGTCAAAATTTATTAAATCAATTCAATATTTAGTACTAGCAGTCACGCGATTATTATATTATTATTATATTTCCCGTTCCAGTAATACGGAGATAAAATATAGCCTATGTTATTCGCTGATAATGTAGCTTTCCATTGGTGGAAGAATTTCCAAAATCGGTTTAAAAATTAAGGCGTGAAAGCATGACAAACAAATAAAAAAAACTAGTAGTACGATAACTTAAATTTTAATAAGATGTTTTTCAAATTATCGTTAAGAAGACGATTCGTATCACAAAATATTCACGTTCCACCCAGAGGGTAGGCAATACGGTCACGCTTGACCGATGTAATCCTAAGGCCATTCATCATACTGTCTGTTTTTGCGTTGATAACAGTCTTGGAGGGGGGATATCTTTGTTGTGGGGGGAAGGGGGGCTCCGTAATTAGACGGACGATGTTTTTGGCAAAAATGTAATAAACATCGCACATTTCAATGAGCTAAGTAATGTTATTAATATATAAAGTGACCGTTATTTTATGTTTGAAATATATAGATTCAGTTTTAAGACGTATTTTCTATTATGTTGTGGTTTTGTCTTTACAAATATAGGAAAATATTGTAGGAATAAAAACTCTGTTGGTAATTAACTTATTTTCTAGGAATAAAAAGCTGAGGATGAAATAAGAAAAACCTTATCTCTTTGTTAAGTTTTTGCAGGTAAACGATAAATAAGGTTTTAATTGAATCGTGTACCTACATGCTCATTGCTCATCGTTAGAAGGGAATTTTTTTTTTCAATTTTGCGAAATATTAACTGTGGGTAATTATCAATTAGATATATTGACGAGGATTAAAGTTTCTTGTTATAAAAAAAATCTTCCCGCGCAATGTTGACAAACGTCAAGTCGGCCATAATTGAATTTTTCATGTAACGTTTATTTTTTTAACTACTCACGCAGCGCGCAAAGGAATCAATTGTTTTTCGAGCCTCACAATAGAAAACAAGAAAGAAGCTCCATCTTACATTGTCATAAGAGCGTGTCTACGGGCGATTTGTATCTTGGAGCTGTAATTAAGATTAAATCGTCGGCTGCCTTCGCCGGAACGTTTATACCCGAAATAAATACAGGAAGGAACAAAGGCATCTAAATGGGGAATTCTGTGTGTAAAACGTGATTCGCTTGAGTGTATTATTTTTGGAGTCCATGTTATCACAGAAGAGCTGAATGCGTGGGTCTAATGGGTGTATCATTGTATTGGGGTGATGTGCAATCTTTGTACAGTCTACTGAGAATTTCGCTTAAATACTGTAAACAAAAATTTTTTTTAGACAGCTTTTTTTCTCAATCTTAGTGTTTTCCCATTGCTTTGTTCACGATAATGTAGATTCTTCAAGTATTCGTACTTATGTCGATGAAAGACCATAAATTTAATGTTTGAAACTAATCTTGTATACCATAATAAAGGTACAACCAGGTTATCCAGGTATTTAACGCATTATTCTAATGAACCATTAAATAAAAAACTAGAAGACAATTTGCAAAAATATTTTTTTACCTTTCATACTAAATAGACAATCAGCCGATCAAATTTTGTATGAAAAAAAAAATTGCAAATTTTTCTAAAGTCTTTTAAATCAGTTCCTTAGAATAACGAGTTTAATAAGTAAGTAAGTGATTTTGCATAAATTAATAATAACTTTGAATATGTAACGCGATAGTTTAAAATCTTAAAGAAGCTTAGCTTAGGTAACCCAGTATGTTCTAAGCCTTTTGCTAAATCTATTTCTCACCCTTTCCGTATTCTAGATAGCCGTATTCTAGATAGCATACAATAGCATACAAAGCATTAAAGAATACACAGGCGCTTAAATCTCCCAACAACAAAGCAACATTGTGTCTCCGTGCGTTGGATACGCCAATATATATTTATTGTATATTGTGTATATATTTACAATCTGTATTCGGGAAAATTTGAGAAAAGGTTTCCTAGGAATATACTTGAAATACTGCTCTCGCGACGGCCGAGTTTATGCGTAATGGAAAAATTGTGGAAAATGGAGCGTATTGAATATGCTATTTCAGGCTTCCGTGATACAGTGGTTTTGAACGGGCCTCTTAATGTGAGTTTCTTTTTAGCTGGGCTTTATTATTTAGTTCAATACAGCAAGCTGACATACATTCATTATTGCTGATATTGTAAGTGTGAAAGTAATATAGTCTATTACGTTTTCAAAACAAAAATACGTGAGCAATATGCTCACGAATTTTTTTCTTTTGTTTAGCACACCAAAAAAGACGCAGAGCGCGTGACGTCACTTGTTCTGTATTATTTTAGGAACAAGTGATGTAAAAGCGGCCCATTCAGACCTTTGAAGTTGTATCTTTGCAATTTTCCGAGTATTCGAAAAATACGAATTTAATAATTTTTTGATCTAACTTACGGACGAAAAAAATATTTTATTCAACTAGCCTATTCTTTTATGATGAGATGAGTGCAGAAAAATATCCCATCCAGACAAATATTCAAATTAAATTCATAAAACAGCCCTTACTTTCAGTATAAAAAACCATTCGTAGCAAATTAAAAAAGATCCTAACAAAATTATCTTCAGCCAAACTTGGCGTAGCGTCACAGCATTTCATATCTAGCCATCTATTCGATGCATAATCCGGGAAATTCTGGCACGGAATACCCTACAGCCATTGTTTCTGTTCCAAAGAAGTTATTTCAGTTATAAACTTGCCCGGGAAGAAACTCGACGATTTAATCTTAATTACATAGCTCCAGGAACCATCCGGGGGGGTAATGACGTTGGGTGTGTGAAGTGTGGCCTCAGGAGTATGTCGTAAACGGTTTTTAACGAATTAGGGTTGTAATTTGATTGCCTTGCTCGTGAGACATAATGGTTTGAACATTGTATTATAATAAACAAATGTTACGTAAACATTCTTGTGACTTTGAAATAAGTTATGCTCGGTAAGAACCAGAGTTTGCACATTCTTTATAATTCCCACATTATTATGGGACGATCCAGTTTTATTTATGCATTTGGTTAATGGTTACATATTTATAGTGATGTAAAAAACGCAAGGGTAGAGACTGACTAAGGGGAAACCGATTTCGTATGACAGTATTATGTAAATATTAAAGATAAAAAATAAAATTACAAATTAAGGTAAAATATACAAAAAAGATATTACCACAAAGAAAATAAAGTCCAATTTCACTTAACCCCAACACCGAACGCAAACACGAACGAACGAATCTTTCACTATCACCCACAAAACAATTCCCAGCAAATGCAAGTCTAAAGTCTGGAATGCCATTAACTAAATCCCTTAAGTACATTACGCCGCAAGATGGCAGCACTTGGAAAAAACTAACGAATTGAAATCCGGTACTGCGGCCGCGAGACTACTTTTAAAGTATATTGGGAACACTTTGGTATTTCTTCCATTACCTAATGCAAAGATGGACATTTTTGTCTTCCTTTTTTCATGTTAGAGAGAAGGCAAACAAACCATAGTACTGACTCAAAATAATGTGCTAACTGTGTTCCACGCCTAGCATGTCGTAACAGGCGACTAATTGTGTATTATTTTTTCGATATTTTCAATCTAAGGCAATTGAATCTTATTTTGGGCTGAAAATCACAATGCACCCAGTACTTAATATATTAGAAACACTATTCAAACTAGGGAAGGAATACAGTAACTACATTATTTAGTAAGAATGCCTTCTAGTTACATCATAGTTTTCTTTGGCAACAGAACTATATTCTCTCCAGACCGACACACCAATACCCTAGCTCCAAACTAAGATTTTGCTTGTGCTATAGATACTAGTTGAACGAACAGACATAGATACTTAAATACGTTTATAAACATCCATGACTCGAGTACAAATGCCCATGTTCATCACACGAAACATTTGCCCCTAGCGAGATTCGAACCCTCGACCCTTGGTTTTGTTGCCAGGGTCTTTAACTACTCAACCAACGGGCCAGTAAAAAAAAAATTAAAGCAACGAAAATAGTTTGTATATTACATAAAAAGATAAACGTCTTGTGTGAAGTTTGATGTTTCTCGATTTAATATTAATACCAATCTTCAGTCTTAATAATTCTAATTTAGTTTGCTCAACAATGTTCAATGAAAATTATAATTTGATGTTATATTTTCCTTCAAATCTATTTATTCAAGCTATTGAACAGAGGCTAGTAATTACTATATAATATCATTTATGAGAAAGTAAGTTTGTCTGCCTATCTTTTTGTTACGTCTCTTCGTCCTGACTAACGAAGAGATCGCTTATACCTGACCACTTTTTTTCTGGCTAGGAGAGATCCATTGTTTTCTACAGGATCCGTGAGAAAAAAGCTGGGGATTCATAGTTATTGAAATGTGCAGGATTCATCACAATGTTTTCCCTTACTATTAAGCGAGTGGCATCAAATTCAAATTCTTTATTGCACGTCACAGTACAGAACAAAATGGAATACAATTAATTGACACATGTGACGCGCTGTAAGGGCACAGCAAATACAAAGGGCATTCAGTTATTGTTACTACTTATTATAATAATAAAAAATTCGTGCATAATCTTAAAACTATGAGCGAAATATACCTACATTTGAAGCAAGTAAATCAGAAACCTGAGCTAAGCTTGAACCAGTTTCCCTCACATGAGAGGCTCGTGTGTTCGCGCTCGTTTCCACTGAGCTACCACAACTTTAATAAAAGGATATCGGCTACATTTTCTCTCGACAAAATATAGATTCGACGGGATTGACGATAGTCTTTGTAGCAGAATAAATTATATTTCACCCTAGATCTATCATACGCTTATATTTCTACCAAAAAAAAAACTGAATCCAGTGACAGATTTGAGAACATTGACAAACAATTAAAAAAGGATAGCGTTGCATAAACATCACGCAAGAAAAAGACAGCTAGTGTATATCACATAATGGGTAAATTAAAACAAATGTCAAAAACGTCCCAATTGTGACATTTCCGATTCTTCAAATCGCGTGCACTTGTAGTATATTTGCCTCAAATATTTAATATACATTTTAGTGACTGAATTTAAACACGGGCGCAACCGCGGCCCAAATCTAGTATATACTTAATAAATTACTTCAATATTAAAAGGTTTCGTGTTTGCTTTTAATCTAGTGATTCCACAAAATTAGAGCTTTCGAAGAATTTGAGGATTTGTACAAGAATAAGAATTAATAATTTGTTCTATTAAAAGGCTGTATTTTGCGAGTATTAAGAGGTTCTCTTGGGCAGTAGATGCTTTCAATTACAAGAATTTCAGTAAAGAAAATAAATAGAATATTGAAGTACTATCTAATAGTGATATTGTCGAAAAAAATATTAACTCATATAGAATGTCTTGAAAGGCGACTAATGGTATATAGGGTTTTAGGTTGTGATTGTGTAGGCGTCAACTTAGCCACTTGTCACTATTTTTTACAGCTGTCCATCTAACCCAGCCATTTATTTTTTGACTAAATATGGTTAAGAGGGCTAGCTGCCGCTTTGACTCCACCTTCACGCCACTTCCCTAGCGGGGCAGGCAGAGAGAACCGAACGAACCAAAATTTATAATCCTTTTCATACAAGCTCTACGGCTTTTATGTCTACTAACATCACCTGTTAATACACGACCAATCTGGTCGTGGTAGGTGAGTCTGGGCCTTACCCGGCTCCTACATTCTTTCTACTACCTACCTCTTTTGGGATAACGGCCGTGATAATATACGTAAAAGTATTCCAATTTATTTAAAAGATCTTCTAAATAAAGAAGTAATTATATCAAATACCCAATTCTCCTCTTTTCAACTTCGCAAATAGCAAAATTGAAAATCGATTTCATTCCACCTTTGGTACGAAAATGAAATAGCATTGAGAACACTAAAATCAGATTCTGTGCTTAAAATCGTTTATCATTCGACGGTATTGAACCAAACATTGTCGGGTTAATCGAGGAAGCGAATACTTTCAATGCATACGACGAATCAGCTTTAATAATGCCCAATTCTATTACAAGTCGTTCGTTTTATGGCCGGATAATACTTCATCGATAACGATTAGGCGCAACACTAGTTTATAGTTATCGAATAAGGTTGTACTTGAATAGTGTCATGAATTTTATTTTACTTTCTAGCTTTATTTTACTTTTGTTGCAATAATTTTGTTAATCTATGAAATTATATATATAAATATAAACTTGGAAATACGTTTTAAACTCGGCATTTTTGGTAATTAAATAACATTTTACATTAATTATGAAATTAAATTCAATAATATGTGCAAAAGGAATTACAGACCTACCAATGTTATCTTAAAATTACATTACAATTTCATAAACGGAAAATTTATCGATAAAACACTTAACACATCACTGAACTCATAGCTCCTTTCCTGCCAGTTTCTCCGCTGTGAATGGAATGAATTCTTTATTTTCGATTCGCACTCTGTATCTTAGTTGAAGATTCTATGAATGATAAATCGAGCATCGCAGCATGTTGTGTCTTGCTGCACTCGTATATCGATAATTTCCCAACACTATCCGATAAAAAGGTGTTGTTTTCGTTACGTGACGGTTTTCTTTGAGACTCGGATCTCTTTCCCCGTGTACAGGAAAATATATTATATAACACGAAGCGTTATATGTACTGTTCTATTGTATTCTTCACAGGGAGGTGCGTTTGTTTTGCGATGGTATGTTTTTGTGATCCTTATGTGGATGCGAATGGATATAATGTGGTCTTCCTTCATCTAGCTTTATTTTCTTATGTATTGGGATAAATTCGCGTTCTTGTAGTTAATTATGAGTAATGGAATCACTGTGCTGGTAAAGATTAAAGTGATTTTTTTTTTGTGAGTTCCGTATGTCAAACTATACAAGGTCGGTATGACCTTGTAATATGTCAAATGTTGCAAATGTTCAAGGGATGACTGCTAACTATTAGGTCAGCTGTATACTAATTCAGCACCCATAATTGTATTTATCATTCAAGTAATTGATTCTAAAATATAACGGCTCTAATGATGATATGATGTGCAAGATAAATAAGATAATTAAGTATGTATTGTTTCGTATTTGTTTTGCACAGAACATTTGGTACCAAAAAGGGTTTTTCGAAGATTTCGTCGTCATTATTTAGGGATACCAATCACATTCAGTAATTTATGTACGAAAAACAACAAAAAATACTGTATTTATTTTAATACGAAACACAAAGTAACGCAATATTAATATTTTTCCAAAACTAATCGGGTATAAACATCCCATACAACGTTATCACTATTTATTTATGGGGAAATTCAAATTTATGACGTCATAAATCATTAAATCGATATTCGTGTGCACATCACTAGCCGGGGAAGGAAAAATGGCCTCCCAATAGCGTTTTATTATTTCCCATCCAACTCTTTTACCTGATTTTTAGGGATCGTTGCAAAAACTTGTAATAGTAAGGGATGCGAATTAGGTTAATGTCTTTCAAAGCCTGAGGGATGATGTCATAAAACAGGTAATTTTGCGACATGTTTTGATCAAAAACCAAGATAAGACATTATTATTAAATCAAACATAGAACAAATGTAACGTTTTGGTAAATGAGAAATTACCTACTAGTATTGAAATTTTTATTCATGACACATGACACATGACATGACAATACATATGTAAATGAATAAAAATTTCAATACTGAGAGCGGTGGTAGCTCAATGGTAAGGACTCGCGCCTCTTAACCGAGGAGTGCGGGTTCAAACCCGGGCACGTACCTCTGGATTTTTCAAATCTATGTACGTATTTATACCACTAGCTCGACGGTGAGGGAAAACATCGTGATGAAACCTGCAAATCCAAACAACTTTGGATTTGTAATCATGATCCAATAATTGTCTGGTTGCCCTATCTTAGAGTTACGAAGGTCAGATCGGCAGTCGCTTCAATGTAATTACCAGACTCGCTAAATCCTGGATCATAGTCTAAGCGGACCCCGTCTAAGCACGGGATATAACGCTAGGAAGATGATGATGGATTGTCATAAAGTGTCTATGATTTTCATGTAACTAACTAACTAACTAACTAAACTTCACGCCACTTCCCTAGCGGGGTAGGCAGAGAGAACCGAACGCCATATGGCACGATCCTTACACACCTCACTCGCCTCTTCAACATTCATAATCCTTTTCATACAAGCTCTACGATTTTTATGACTCCTAACATCACCTTCTTTTAATACACGACCAATCTGGTCGTGGTAGGTGAGCCTGGGCCTTCCGCGGCTCCTACATCCTTCCACATTCGCATTGTATATCTGTTTAGTCAATCTTTCGTCATCCATTCTTTCCACATGTCCGAACCACCGGAGCATGCCTCTTCTTACCTTGACTCCGACGCTGTCCTTCAGTCCAACTCTCTTTCTTACATCATCATTCCGAACGCAGTCTGTGAGCGATACACCGCAGATTTTCCGCAGCGCACGCATCTCGACCGCGTTTATTCTACTTTCATGCTCTTTCTGCCATACCCAACTCTCGCTTCCATATGTTAGCGTAGGAATCAGCACCGCATTGTGTATGGCGAGCTGGGCCTTCTGGCTTAAGATTTTGCTGCCTAAAAGTTTTCCTAACGCTCCATTCACCCTATTCCCTGCATTCACTCTTCTTTCTATATCAGCGGAGTACCTTCCATCTCTACTAAATGCAGATCCTAGATATACAATTTCATTCACCTGTTCCAGCACTACATCGTCAACCGTTATCCTTGTATCCGTTCTGGTTTCATCTCTTTCAAACACCATAATCTTTGTTTTCTTCGCATTCAAATGTAAGCCTCTCTCCTTGCAATCATCTTTCAATGTTGTGACTAGTTGCTGCAGATCCGATGCCGACTCTGCTAGAAGTACGGCATCGTCCGCGTAAAGCAGGCAGTTCACAACCAGGTCACCCATACGCACTCCAACATTCATAGATCTAATCCTCTGGAGACAATGGTCGAGATATAGGATAAACAGCAGAGCAGACAGCACGCATCCTTGTCTGACACCAATATTGACGTCAAACCAGGGTGACAGGCTGCCCTCCACTTGCACGCATGCCGTACATCCCACATAGGTGGACTGCGCAGCACGAAGCAATGCTCCATCAATCCCATATCTCGGCAATATGTCCCAAAGGTCCTTTCGTACAACCCTGTCAAAGGCCTTCTCCATATCCACAAAACCGCAAAAAACCCTCTGACTTTTGGCCAGATGCTTCTCCACGATGTTGCGAAGAGAGAAAACTTGATCCGTGCATCTTCTACCATTCCGGAAACCTCCCTGTGCCTCCCACAACATTCCATCAGATTTCACCCTCATTCTCCTCTCAATAATCTTGCCATACACCTTTGCTGCTAAGCTGATCAAACTGATGGCTCTATGGCTGGCACAGTCCATACGTGACCCAGCACCCTTGTACAGAGGCACGATAACTGCCCGTCTCCAGTCCATTGGGACCTTTCCGTTTCTCCAGCATAGATTGCACAAGAACCAGAAAGCGTCCTGGACGCTAGCGCCACCTAGCTTGATCATCTCCGCAGATACCTTGTCTATTCCCGCGGCCTTTCCACTTTTCAGACTTCGTATCGACCATTCAATCTCATTCATAGTGATGTCTTCATCAGACGCTGGCACCACAGAATCAGACATAGCCTCACTCTCAGTGCCAACATCAGAGACATACTCATACATTTCTCCAAAATATTCACTCCACCGTTCTAACACCTCGTTCGGGTTTGCAAGAATGTCACCAGCTTTAGATTTAATCTTACTCATTCCGGATGCCGACGAATATCCCCGAGACCTCTTAACCTCCCTCCAAAAGAGCTTGGAATTAGCCTCGAAACTATTCGTCAGTCTCCTTTCTTCATTCATAGCTACTCTTTCACGCTTCTCTTTCACTAAAGCTTTGGTTTCACTCTTGCAATAACGGTATATTTCTTTCTTCATCTCAAGCATACTTTCATCCATTTGCAAAGATGAGACATAATCAAGCCAGGCCTTCTTCTTTCTCGCTACGGAGGCTTTGACCTCCTCATCCCACCATGCGTCACCTTTCATTGTTCTACGTCTCCTTGCGCATCCACATGCCTCTTTTGCACTGTCCACCATGCTCTCTTTCAAAATGTTCCAGCAATCATCAACATCTAAGCCAGAAAGACTCGCATTCGCAAGTCTTTCATTGACTAAGCCTACATACACACTCCTTACACTTTCATCTTCCAGTTTTTCATTCCTTATCCTTTCAGTGCCTCCGCATGGAGTACGCACTCGCCAGTGCCTCCACTTCTTGAAAAGCCCAGCAAACCGGCATACTACCAGGTAGTGGTCTGTTTCAAGAGTAGGGCCTCTGTAGGCTCTTGTATCCAATATACTATTGCGGAGGCGGCTATCGACTAAAATCAAATCAATCACACTTTTTTGGTCATTCCGTCTCCAAGTATACGTGTGAATATCCTTATGACGGAAAATAGTGTTTGCCACAAGGAGGTTCCGTTCCAAACATACTTCCAAGATTTGCTTACCAGCATCATTCACTCTCTTGTCTCCATATGGGCCAAGGACTGCTTCATAGTCAGATCGCTTGGTGCCAACCCAACCATTCAAATCTCCACACATAATTATCCTCTCATTTCCTTCAGTCAGGTCCAGAATTTCTCTAACAGACTCCCAGAACTCCTCTAGTTCTTGGGGACTGGCTGAGCTTACTGGCGCATAGCCTGCAACCAGAAAGACTCGCGTAATACCCAGTTTAATACGAACCCAGAGGAGTCTCGGGCCAACTAATCCATAGTCTTTCACACCAGAGACTAAACGAGAGGAAAGCACTACTCCAACTCCACCGCTGGCATGACAATTCTGTTCCACACCAGACCACAGAGCCATCATACCACCGGGAAGCTCATCTGCATCGCTGCCCTTCCGCTTAGTCTCTGTCAAGCACAGAACATCCAGGCGTCTCTCATTCATTACGTCAATCATCTCATACATCTTATCTTTCATTCCACCTCTTACATTCCACGTGCCTATACGGCACTCTGTTCTCCTCGTTCCGCAGTGTCCGGCGTGGCGTGAAGGGTGGCGGCCCCCTTCGCCGCACTCGCCACTTTTCGCACCGGCGAGGGCTCGTCGGTGCGCGTCGCGTCATCGGGGGAACGCCCTACCCCGCTCTGCGGAATTAGATCGGTCCAAGGTTGCAATCCGAAATCGGACTGGCAGGAGTCGCGACGAGCACGCCCTTGGCACATGACCCCCAAATATAATTATGAAATTAAATTCAACAATATGTGCAAAAGGAATTACAGACCTACCAATGTTATCTTAAAATTACATTACAATTTCATAAACGGAAAATTTATCGATAAAACACTTAACACATCACTGAACTCATAGCTCTTTTCCTGCCAGTTTCTCCGCTGTGAATGGAATGAATTCTTTATTTTCGATTCGCACTCTGTATCTTAGTTGAAGATTCTATGAATGATAAATCGAGCATCGCAGCATGTTGTGTCTTGCTGCACTCGTATATCGATAATTTCCCAACACTATCCGATAAAAAGGTGTTGTTTTCGTTACGTGACGGTTTTCTTTGAGACTCGGATCTCTTTCCCCGTGTACAGGAAAATATATTATATAACACGAAGCGTTATATGTACTGTTCTATTGTATTCTTCACAGGGAGGTGCGTTTGTTTTGCGATGGTATGTTTTTGTGATCCTTATGTGGATGCGAATGGATATAATGTGGTCTTCCTTCATCTAGCTTTATTTTCTTATGTATTGGGATAAGTTCTCGTTCTTGTAGTTAATTATGAGTAATGGAATTCCGTATGTCAAACTATACAAGGTCGGTATGACCTTGTAATATGTCAAATGTTGCAAATGTTCAAGGGATGACTGCTGACTATTAGGTCAGCTGTATACTAATTCAGCACCCATAATTGTATTTATCATTCAAGTAATTGATTCTAAAATATAACGGCTCTAATGATGATATGATGTGCAAGATAAATAAGATAATTAAGTATGTATTGTTTCGTATTTGTTTTGCACAGAATATTTGGTACCAAAAAGGGTTTTTCGAAGACTTCGTCGTCATTATTTAGGGATACCAATCACATTCAGTAATTTATGTACGAAAAACAACAAAAAATACTGTATTCATTTTAATACGAAACACAAAGTAACGCAATATTAATATTTTTCCAAAACTAATCGGGTATAAACATCCCATACAACGTTATCACTATTTATTTATGGGGAAATTCAAATTTATGACGTCATAAATCATTAAATCGATATTCGTGTGCACATCACTAGCCGGGGAAGGAAAAATGGCCTCCCAATAGCGTTTTATTATTTCCCATCCAACTCTTTTACCTGATTTTTAGGGATCATTGCAAAAACTTGTAATAGTAAGGGATGCGAATTAGGTTTATGTCTTTCAAAGCCTGAGGGATGATGTCATAAAACAGGTAATTTTGCGACATGTTTTGATCAAAAACCAAGATAAGACATTATTATTAAATCAAACATAGAACAAATGTAACGTTTTGGTAAATGAGAAATTACCTACTAGTATTGAAATTTTTATTCATGACACATGACACATGACATGACAATACATATGTAAATGAATAAAAATTTCAATACTGAGAGCGGTGGTAGCTCAATGGTAAGGACTCGCGCCTCTTAACCGAGGAGTGCGGGTTCAAACCCGGGCACGTACCTCTGGATTTTTCAAATCTATGTACGTATTTATACCACTAGCTCGACGGTGAGGGAAAACATCGTGATGAAACCTGCAAATCCAAACAACTTTGGATTTGTAATCATGATCCAATAATTGTCTGGTTGCCCTATCTTAGAGTTACGAAGGTCAGATCGGCAGTCGCTTCAATGTAATTACCAGACTCGCTAAATCCTGGATCATAGTCTAAGCGGACCCCGTCTAAGCACGGGATATAACGCTAGGAAGATGATGATGGATTGTCATAAAGTGTCTATGATTTTCATGTATGTGTTTTTTTACTTAAAAAAAATCTTCTGTTATTTTTGGCAACATGGAGTGCTCGTTTCCATACAATTCTTATGGCCCCTTACCATATAAAATAAACACATTTCGATAGACACATTAATTGATAATCTATGAGTAAGCTGGTCTATAAGAAGGTGTACTGTTAAAATGATTTTCTTCAAAATCATCAAAGCCAAACAACACCATGAACATCAAAACCTAAACTCAAAAAAATACGTTTTAAACATCCAAAACGCCTCAACAACCACCCCTGTTACAGAAACAATCCGTTGTCTATCATTATTATCAATCACCCCACACAACCCCAGATCCAATAATTCGCACAAAACATCCCGAGACGCACTGAGTTATCTGTCCCCATCAACATGACAAGTTGTCTTATAAAATCTCACCTCACTGGGTATTACAAACGGAATGGGTACGATTCATCCCCCTCACGGGTGATTGACAACCCCCTTTGTAATATATTCTGACGGGATTCAGAAATCTCAGAGACAAAAATAGGTTAGTCACGTCGAGGGTAGTGAAGTCAGTTTTGTTTTGGAAAGCGGGACTTAGTTCCACGTCCCACCTTCCGGACGTGAAAAAAATCTTTGGATTGTATAAATTAAATAAACTCTCCAGACTGACACACCAATTCCCTACTTCCAAACTAAGCTTATAGGCCTGTCGTATATAGATGAACGAATATACATTCTTAAATACATTTTATAAACATACATCACTCGAGTACAAATGTCCATGTTCATCACATGAAACATTTGCCCCTAGAGAGATTTGAACCCGCGACCCTCGATTCATGGCCAAATTTTTCTGACCACTTGACCAACGAACCTGTCCTTAATCACTTGAAAATCTGTATTTAGTGGAATTACTAAGTAGAAAAATACCGAACTTAACTCTTTACGACTCACATAAGTTCCATCAAAATTGCGCCATGTTGCTTTTGTTTCAAATAAGTTACTGCTTTGACGCATTATTTTTTATAATTTGTCCATATCTAGACCAGAATTTAAGAGAACGTTTTCGGGACATCTTGAGATGTGTCCTGAAAGAGAGGGTTGGAAATAGGGACGTCCCACTCAAACTATGCAACACTAAAGTAAGCTTTGATATTATTATAAGCTTTGATACGAAATATCTGTTACGTTATATCATAGTTAGAACTTGCACGTGGGAGTATATAAGGAAGTTCGTTGAAAAAGCCTATTTTCCCTAAACTAACATTAGCATTCTGAAGTAATAAAATTCTTATTATCTAATCTATGTAAGGTCATCCGTACCAGAGTCTTAAATGATAGAAAAAGCTATCAGTATGAACAAATTAAAAAGTATTTATTTTTTACTAGCTTCTGCCCGCGGCTTCGCTCGCGTGGTACATCGATGAAACATAGCTTATATGTTATTTAGGTGTATGAGCTATATTATTCTAAAGTTTCATTAAAATCCATTCAGTAGTTTTTTTATGAACCAATAACAAACATCCATCCATACATACAAACTTTCGCATTTATAATATTAGTAGGATTCTATTGAAAACTATATTTTGTATATGTTTCCGCTTAAGATGCAATTTGGCCCATTCAGAAACTATCGAGCGTACTGTTAGATCAACGACTTTCTTCGGTATAAAAAGGATTTTATGTCTTCTTCTAGGGCCAAGTCACATTATTGTTGTATTAAATTTAATGATGGTTTAGATGTAAAAACGTAACATATTGATACATATTTATCACATAATCCCGCAAATGTAGGCAGAGTGTAAAGAGCGATGAGCTAATTTACCCAAAAACAAAATTGAGTTGGATTAAATGGAAAATCCTGATCGTTTACCAAGATCTAAAAATTGTTTGGTTCCCCTATCTTAGAGTTACGAAGGTCAGATCGGCAGTTGCTTCAATGAAATTATCAGACCCGTTAAATTCTGGATCATGGTCTAAGCAGATCCCGTCTTAGCACGGGACATAACGCTAGGAAGATGATGAAATGGAAAATCCTGAAAAACTAGTGACATAGGGAACTTGTGTTAAAAACGTATATATAGAGATATTTAAGCACTAGCAGCGCCTCGCGATTTTACTCGCAAATTCCCGTTCCCGTGGGAATATGGGGATAAAATATAGCCTATGTTACTTCCGAATAATGTAGCTTTCCAATGGTGAAAGAATTTTCGAAATCGGCACTGTAGTTTTTGAGTTTATTCATTACAAACATACATACACACAAAAATACAAATCTTTCCTCTTTATAATATTATTATAGATTTATATTAAACAAGGATGTACAAGGTCTACAAGTTTAATCCATGAAACATAATCCTTCGTGGAAGGTACAAATTAACAGGTAACTCGAAGGGTCTGTGATTCATCCCGTGGTCTACAAACCACCCCGAACGGAATACGGGTTATTAGCCTCGCTACAATCTGTAGGAGCTATTAC
Organism: Glyphodes perspectalis; assembly: GCA_951394215.1. Lineage (NCBI taxonomy): Eukaryota > Metazoa > Arthropoda > Insecta > Lepidoptera > Crambidae > Glyphodes > Glyphodes perspectalis. The sequence goes on along the minus strand of OX596226.1, from coordinate 1,594,995 downwards.
GAATCATTGCCCTGAAGGAGGTGAAAACTTGAAGCTTCATAGGTATATACCTGAGTGCGGTCGTTGACCTTTGCCCCTAAACGGGATGAGATGTGTTTATTCCCTTTTTAGAAGAGAATTGCAGATGATATGTTAGGTATAAGACAAGGGTACTTGTAAGTAAAGAAATTGTTGAGTATCTTCAAAGGAATGAATTGGTTTTTATTATACCTAAATAGTTTAGACCATCCACTGGATTTCTGTTAATTTTGAGTTGATGAATTAGTTACGGGAGCTAGCCACTTGTTTATTTTTTTTATTTTCCATATAACTCAACCTAATTTTATGTTTATTAAAGGTGGTTAAATAAATTTACCTTCTCCTTAGACTATCAAAAGAGTTATTATTCTCCGTTACTGTACAATTTTAGGAGGAGCATAGCGGGTGGGTTTAGTTAGATAAATAAATAATAATAAATAAATTCTCCAAACTGACACACCAATTCCCTGGTTCCAAACTAAGCTTATGCTTGTACTATGGATACTAGACGAACGGATAGACATACTTAAATACGTTTATAAACATCCATGACTCGAGTATAAATGTCCATGTTCATCACACGAAACATTTGCCCCTAGCGGGATTCGAACCCGCGACACTTGGTTTCGTGACCAGGGTCTCTGACCACTCGACCAACGGGCCAGTCATATCTCAAAGTATATTCATGAATTATAGGTAAAGATTTGAGTAGTGAAAGTTACATCCCATATTGTCTGGTTAGTCCGCTTATAGACCACACGTGCCTCGCATGATATGTGCGAAGTGTCTCATTAGTGCGTGCGAATAAACATTATTTGGGCACCTTTTTAGCCTTACGTCCCGTTTTTAGTATAGGTCTGCTTTGACCGTGATCCCGGATTAAAAACAAAAATGAAGTCTCTAAATCGTTTTACTTTCACGCAACGGAGATTGGACCTCACATACAAATATAACATCATGCCCATAATCCCCAAAAAGGTAGGCAGAGTCAAAGGGACAGCAGGCCCCTTTAACCGCATTCAGCCAGAAACAAAACTGGGCTGGGTTAGATGGAAAATTGTGAAAAAGAAGTGACAAGTGGCTAGCTTGTCGCCCACACAATCACATACCCAAAACCCGATACACCATTAGTCGTCTTCTACAACATGCTAGGAAAGAACCACAGATGGTACATTATTTTTTAGTCCCAAACCAACGTGGGACAATGGGCTGGGTTAGATGGAAAAATGTGAAAATAAGTCGGGTTTAAAGATTCAGAAGAATCGTTTGACTTTAAAACGACGGAGATTTGACCTTGGAAATGATTATAAATCCATCCACAAGACAAGTTTAGGGTCATCATGAAGTTATAAGATCAGATAAATGGGATCGTGGTTACACTTAAGCAGTTATTTGTTAGTGCAGAATTCGTCACGATTTTTTTCACTTTCCGATGAATGGTATATAGGTAAACCTATTTATAAATGAAAAATCTAGAAGAATTTCAATTAATTTTTATTACTAAAAGTAGTTAGGTCCTAGAAGAAAAAGACCTAGGACTCCATCTCTTCCGAATTTGCAAGTTAGTTAATATGAATATTTAGAGAGGACGAGTGTGGCTTCAACCAAACCGCTTCGACTATATGGCGTATCACTATTAAGGAACCTTTCCAAAGGCCATCGACATATTTATCTCCAAATCGCGTGGGCCCGTTCGTGCCACGTTATCATTTTGCTTCCACTCGAAAGCGTGCAAGTACCAACCTTCTTCAAGAGCTCTTCCAAAAATAGCACATTTCCATCCAACATTCACAATATTTGCTTTACTTACGTTCAAATATTCGCTAGCTTAACAGACACGCGAATATTTGACGAATAACGCCATTTTTATCTCAGGTCTCAGTCCCAAGTTGGATTGATTATCAAAAAGAATGTGCCAACTGTGTTCCTTGCCTAGTTGTAAAAGGCGACTTGTTACTATTTTTCGCAATTTTATTTTGGCTAAATATAAGTGTAAAGTCTTTAAAGAAAGAAGAATCTATTCCTTTGGCTCTCGTTTGAATCGGTATACGTTACAATAGCAAACAATTTTAATAATAGTATAACTATACATCTACATCACATATTGAGAGTATGTGGATGAAAATGTCACTCCATACCTGTACGCTTTCAATTGTGTTTTTTCAAAATTTTATAAAAATAAACATAATAGAATAAAAATATCGACATCTATTAAATTACCAACGTCACATCACTACGAGCGAGTGCAGTTAGTGAGGCCCATAAATCAGGTTCCGTCCCCCGTAGGCACGTCTTAATACAATTTTATAAGTGACGTGGACAAACAAACAGTCGTGTTATCGATGTTTCTATATAGTTGTCTCCGTTATAAATGACACTTGTGATATACGTCCGAGCGAAAATGTCCTTTATAAAGAACTGCTTATAATTCTCAACTGACAAGCTGTTTCTGAAGTAAGAATCATTTATTGGGACGGTAAAATGATGCTTAATATTTTTTATATTGACCAATGCTTAGCTTCGGAAATGTTTTCAAGAAACATTTCCATCAAGTCATCTGCTATTTAACGTTGTTTGAGTTTTAATACAGCTTAAATTCGTCCAAATTGGTCATTTTGGATAATACATTATTCGTTTAGCTAATCTAAACGAATAATGTTCAAATAGCTTGGCTACATAGGACAAGTATTAAAAAATAGTCGAATTATCTTAAAGACGGAACGTTTTAAATAAATTGATCCACAAATTTAAGTAAACAACTATCGAAGAAATTTTTAACAGCCTTAGAAGATTGAACTAACTTTGGAATTTATGTTAAAACACGATATTTTACTAAACAAATTTAACTGTAAAAATAAAAAAAGCTTGCTTATTCTCAATTAGGACGTCGAAAAATTGATACACAAAGTTTGCAGATAAAACTAAAAAGGTGGTCCATTGTTAATGCTACAAAGAAATTTATTTTAAACAGAAGAGCTCTGACAAAGCCCTTTGAAAATTTCTCGGAGACAATTTATAAATAGCTCTCTGTTGATTTTGCGTTGAAAATTATGATAAGAGTATTATCTTACAAAACTAGTTTGATATTCTCAAGTTATTCGAGCAGTGTAAATTACTGCGAAACGACTTAACTTGGGAGGATACTTAAGTGGTGTGTAAGTACATTTATGAGTTAAATTATGACGGAAAGCACATTTCCTTTTATTAAAAAAAAAATAAAAAACTTTAAAATATAAAAAAAACTAAAGCTTGAAATTGGTTATTTACTATTATAAAATTTATAATTTTCTTAAACACAAGAGCAAGAATCCATAATTGTTAGAACGTTAACTTTATAAATTCTAAAATATATACGGTCGAATTGAGAACCTCCTTCTTTTTAACCGACTTCAAAAAAGGAGGAGGCTCTCAATTCGTCTGTAGGTATAATTTTTTTTTTTAAAGTCGGTTGAAAAGTACCTACTTAATAACTTATAGTGACCTAAATATTTGACGTACCTAAGTTCATAATATAGAATATTAATAAAAGTATATATACATATTTATTATCATATTTTTTGACTGGGCCGTTAGTCGAGTGATCACAGACGCTGACCACGAAACCGAGGTTCGCGGGTTCGAATCATGTTAGGGGCAAATGTTTCGTGTGATGAACATGGAAATTTGTACATAAGTCATGAATGTTTATAAACGTATTTAAGTATGTCTATCCGTTCACCTAGTACCCATAGCACAAGCATAAGCTTAGTTTGGCACTAGGGAATTCGTGTGTCAGTCTGGAGAATTATTTACTTATTTTTATTATATTAAAGATTAAAATTGCACAAGGCATATTTTCGAACAATCTCTTTACAAATTGACATTATTAAATATTAAATACAATATGCGTAATACCAATTTGTATTACCGTATTGTTCGACAAACTGTCATCGCATAATAGGCTATTGAAAAAATTGCCACAAACGGTATTAAAACTCCTTTTAAATACAAAAGCGCAATTAAATTTTATTACAATCATAACATTATTATCATAAAATTATCCGGGTACATTGGAATTTTCAAAGCGTCACACATTTTTTAATTTAACGAGATATTTAATTCCGAACTGAAAAAAAAATGTTCCACATTTTCACCGTCAGAAGTGGGAGAGCGCGGGAAATTTTTTGCATTTTTTCGTATTCCCCTGTATAGGAATGAGGAAAATGAAGTGAAAATAATCCGAGCTATAATGAGATCTTTGTTTGCAATGTTATAAATGTTTCTAGAACATTCCGATTTTATGATGGACGAAACTTTTTTTTTTTTAAAGCGAGATAATTATTTTAATTAAGTCAATGACTGGGAAACTCGTGGTTGTTGTGAAGTTAAAGATTTTTCGGCAATTTCGTCGTTTGTTTCGCATTCAAAGATATAATTGTTTCCTTATATAATTTAAGTACTGCTATATTATTGAAGACATGACATATTTTTTACTAATCGACAAACATTTAATAACAAATTCTGAAAGTGTGTAAGTCAGATATGCCTGCTTTACGTGATAGAAAAATAACTATTGAAACTTTGTTAGAAGGATATTAATAAATATAAAACAATACCTTTTGTTAAGCATTTTTTTCTAAATTAATTAAAGAAAACTATTTATTTTATCATAAATGAGCGTCCACATTAAAACCACCAAAATTTTATTTAATTACTTGTTAATACCCCATAAAAGATTTCTGGTATATTACAATAAATATATACAATATTCCTATTTTACACTCTTAAATAAATTATAATTTTCCACTCAGATTACCAAAATGTAACAGCAGATTATATTTAAAGCGAGATTAATAATAACCCCGTTATTTGAATTAAAACGACTTAAGCAATCAAAACGTTAAGGCTTTAACCCCTTAAGGGTAAACCTTTATATTATATATTCCCAATATATTATCTGAACAAAGGCAATTGTAAGTTTAACATCTCAATCGGATTCTATTTTTGGTAAGATTAACTGTAAATTAGATGACGCCTACTGACTTTCAACTTTGAAATCGACCTATTCTTGTATATTGAAGCCTATATGTGATTTAAATCTTTACATGTTATATATAAACAACTTAAATGATATAATGTAAGAAGATAATCATACCTTGCATATGCATTTCAATTGTGTAGATGAATGCCATACTTCAATATTTTTTAAGAAGTAATCCGTAACCAAATCTGGATATAATTTATATTTATATACAGGTATTGTTTTATTAAAAAAATTACGTCATTTGTTTTTTGATAAACCTAATAAATTATATAATATGTATTTATAAACAGCATTGAATCCCTCTTCTGCATTTTCTTCTAATTTTACAAATTAAAAGATATTTATCACTTATTACAAACAGTACAATATTACCTACCTATAATTGTTATTGCTAACCCCGCTAGGGAAGTGGCGTAAAGTTTAGTAAGTAAAACATTTCTAGTAAACGTTAACAAAACCATAACTAACTAACTAACTAAACTTCACGGCACTTCCCTAGCGGGCAGAGAGAACTGAACGCCATATGGCAAAAAAAACAGAACCATCCGCTATCAAATCTATCGATACACTATCGACAACGTCCCAACACTATCCATCTGGCTACATAAATCATGGGGACATACGCCCTATCTGTTGCCAGCTTAATACGATCCCGGAGGGTGGTGGGGGATGTTTTTTGCAACCCCTACGTAGGCAAAAAGTCGCATTGTAGTGTACATAAAATTTTTGAGAGTAATTTTCAATGGGAGCATCTATATTGTGTCGCTCTTGTTAACCGAAAATTCGCTGGCATGTTTAAAACTGCATGACGCTACGTCAAGGATGTTTTATCCAATGGAAGCGGGATTAGAGCGGCCGTGTATAAAATGGTGAAAAAGCCAATTTTTGCGCGAGTATTTTGTGGGGAGATTGATGTAATTTTACGGAATAACAGACACATGTTTGCGTATTTATTTTTGTATTTTTGTAGAAACATTTAATGAAGTATATTTTTGGGTAAATGTTTCCGAACGTAATTAAGTATATGTAAGATAAATTATTTCCTAGGATCATAGTTAACGTAATTTTATTGCACACTAATGAAGAATGTGAAAGGATAATCAATGGATTATCCTGCATACTTGAAATTGCGCAGATTAAATGACACGATTCAAAATATATAAATAAAAAATAAATATCAGACTATATCACATACATTGATCTGACTCCGAGGTAAGTAGCTTAAGCACTTGTGTTACGGTATTACAAACATATACTTAAATATTGAATATAAACACCCAGTCACAAAATAAACACAAGTACTTATCACATGAATGCTTGTCCTGGGTGGGGATCGAACCTACGACTCATGGCGCATGGGGCAGGGTAGTGAACCGAATGGCGCCATTGAGCCAGTTAAAATATTGTTTTGACCCCATATAAAACTTATAACTAACTAACTTAACCTTCGTGCTACTTCCTAAGCGAGGTAGGCAGAGAGAACCGAAAATATCGCTAAAAAAATTATAATGATAATTAAATATCTACAGAACCCTGGGGACTCAAGTTTAACTTGCACTTCTCAATTTTTAAATCTGTCTCAATATTGCTTCTATTTAGTTAAATGTTCCTTGTGTATACAACAAATCCATTTTACTGAGGCTAAATCTACGCTCAGTCAACATTCTATAAACAAGCTTTCTTTGAAGAAGAACATAATTAAACGCTAATGTAATGAGGTTAAAAAGGGACAAGAATGTCCCGTTTCATGTTGTTTAGACAAAACAAATGCTCGATTCAAGCAGGCCTTCTTTGTGGGAATTGTGGTGGGACGAATTGTGTAAAGATTGAGGTTTGGAAATGTGTTGTCTTGATTAGCAGAAATATTAGTATAGGCATTTTTTTTTACTTTATTATATTTATAGGACGCGGCCGCATTTCGTCGGTATAGTTTTAATTATGGTAATTTCTTAGTAAAAGGGTTTTTTTTTGTGTGTTAGGCTCGTGCCCTATGGTCGGTTCTCTCTGCCTACCTTGCTAGGGAAGTGGCGTAAAATTTAGTTAGTTATTTTTTTTTTATATTTGCGCGTTACAAGAAATAACATCTTCCTTATAATATTAATGAAAATAATATTGTGATAATATGCGTGCTAGCAGCTCAGTGTATTATCTACATGTGCACCGCACCTATGTGCAGGTTCAAATCCGAACTTCAGATTTTAATAATTGTATTGATTTTACCTTCAGCTTAGTGAATCATATCGGCACTTGAGATATCAACGGACATGTAATCACTAAGTAGTTTAATAAAGGATGCTGTATTCTAAAACAACGAGGAGTTGAAGGTGAGTAGACTATAATTACCCATACTAATATAAAAAATAAAAAAAAATCTCAATGGTATATCGGTTTTTGGGTGTGTCATTGTGTGTGGGCGACAAGCTATGCACTTGTCACTACTCTTTCACAATTTTCCATCTAACCCAGCCCGGTTTTATTTTGGCTGAATGTGGTTAAAGGGGCCTGCTGCCCCTTTGACTCTCTCTACCCCTTCGGGGATTATGGGCGTTATGTATGTAATCTCAAAAACTATTACTCGAATTTTAAAATAAAAAATTGTCTTAGGTATTATATTTATCGGAGAATGCTATAAGCTCTATATTTTTGCAGACAAATCAATTTACTAGTGCAGGAGCAAAATAAGTTCAACACTCTCCACTTACCGATAAGCCATTCGGATCTGCTCTCCGTTCTTATACCAGATCAGCTGTGCAGGGGGGTTCCCTCCTCGACTCCTGCAGACCAGCTCCAAGCTCTGACCTCTCCTGACAGTCTCTCCTTCCGCGTAACCCTCGATATAGGGGGCTCCCGGGGGGTCTGTGAAGAAAAAAAGGGGATAAATAAATAAATAGGTGCATTTTATTCTACTATAATAAAGCCTGGTGATGATTTTTATAATATAAACTAGCTGACCCGGCGCACTTCGTAACGCCCCGATATCGGATTTTCAATACCCATTTTTTTTACCATTTTTTCTTTCATAAGAACCTTCACCTGAAAATAACAAACACAACTAAAAAAGAATTTGCGAAATCGGTTCAGCTATTCTCGAGATTGGCGCTCGATATTCAGCGATTCATTTTTATATTATAGATTAATTTTAGAGCAATGAAAGAAATAATTGTTGATTAAGTGAATTGACTACAACACCTTAAGCTGAGAGTTCGAATTCCGTTAGAGGTAAATTATTGATTGATAAATACTTAGCAAAATTCAGTTATGTTCATAAAATCAATAGGTAGAGATTCCATTCCACAGATAATATAAATTCAATGTAAATGTTTGTACAAAGCTTAAAGATTCGAAATCCTTCTTGTTTTTTGACTATAACGTATATCATAAATCAAATAAAAAATCTAAAGTGTGAAAAAATAATTAAATAAATTATTCAAACTGACTCTAATTCCCTAGTTCCAAAATCCAAACTAAGCTTATGCTTGTGCTATGGATACTAGGTGAACGGATAGACATACTTAAATACGTTTATAAACATCCATGACTCGAGTACAAATTCCATGTTCATCACACGAAGCATTTACCCATGGCGGGACTCGAACCCGCGACACTTGGTTTCGTGGTACTTGACCAACGGCTGGATCAATGGAATAGAATGGAAAAATCACTCAATGACATTTCATCTTTCTACTTCTTACCTACAACCGTTTTTCCCAGAGGCTCATCTTCCTAGCGTTATGTCCCGTGCTTAGACGGGGTCCGCTTAAACTATGATCCAGGATTTAGCGAGTCTGGTAATTACACTGTGAAGCGACTGTCGATCTGACCTTCGTAACCCTAAGATAGGGGAACCAGACAATTTTTGGATCATGGTTACAAATCCAAAGTTGTTTGAATTTGCAGGTTTCATCACGCTGTTTTCCTTCAACGTAGAGCTAGTGGTATAAATACGTACATAGACTTGAAAAATCCAGAGTTGCCCGGTTTTGAAGCCGCATTCCTCGGTTAAGAGGCGCGTGTCCATACCATTGAGCTACCACCGCTCAACAAGTTTTTCTAAGAGGCTATTAAATAAAAAAGTAAAAAAGAGCTGAAAGGTATGATAAAACCTCACTCATTTATTATTCTTTTAACCGACCTCATAATTAAAACTGCACAAAAAGAGGGTTGATTCCCCACACCAATTTGGGCCAATCCAAACACACCTACCGTACAGTCACCCCCAAAAGTGTTTCGCTCCCGCGAAAAGAGCGTTTAATTTTTTTAAATCACCCCCCAATTTATTAAAGAGGGGAGTGGCCGTAATTTTTTCTCAAAGAGAAGCTCATGAGATTTCCTTCTAAAGAAAAACGCTAAACACTTTTCCGAATGACTGTGCAGGAAGATTGCTTCGGGTCAACGACCTAGGGTTTGCTATACGGATTATTATGAGCAATTTCGTTATAAAATTAGGGGTTTAAGGTTGTACTTCAAAGGGATCCAATCTGAAGACGTGGACTTGTTGTATCCTGCGGGTTTGCTTGAGTTTTGTAAAAATATTTTCGATAAATATAAGTTTGAAGGGTTTTCAAATATAAACATTTTTAACATATTTAACTTCATTAGCAATTATTGTATATTATATGTATTAGATGATGATGATAAGCGGTGGTAGCTCAATGGTAAGGAAACGCGCTTCTTAACCGAGGGGTTCGGGTTCAAACCTCAACACGTACTTCTGAATTTTGCAATCGGCAGCGGCATCAGTGTAATTACCAGACTCGCTAAATCCTGGATTATGGTCTAAGCGGACCCCGTCTAAGCACGGGACAGCTAGGAATATGATGTACTCGTATTAAATGATTATAAGCAAATATTAGATCTGGAAAATATCAAGACCTTATGAACATCTAATATTCTTGAAATTCTTGAGATTTCCATGTCCATTTTTGGATCTTAAATGTAAAAACCTAATTTCTTTTTTTCGTTGTATCTATTTTACATACAACCTCTCATCTTTCTCTTTCCATCTATATTTCTTTATTTATGTCATTCATTCTACCTATTTTTTTTCTATGTATAACTTTCTAAAAACAAATTCACATAAATTCAAATAAATAAATAAATTCTCCAGACTGACACACCAATTCCCTAGTTTCAAACTAAGCTTAAGCTTGTACTATGACTAAGTGAACAGATAGACATTCTTAAATACCTACGTTTATAAACATCCATGACTCGAGTACAAATGTCCATGTTCATCACACGAAACATTTTCCCCTAGCGTGATTCGAACCCGCGAGCCTTAGTTTCGTGGCCAGGGTCTCTGACCACCCGACAACGGGCCAGACAAAGTAAACATCTCAGTAAATATCAATAAAAAATATGAGTACGGACGTACTGAGCATAAATTAATATTACATTAGCTAGGGTTCACATGTGAAAGGTCATTTATCAAGCCAATTGGACTGTTAAATCAGGTTGTATACATCCATTCTGGCTCACGTGGTCTGAATTAGCGTTCGTTAATAGAACCTTGAGAGTTATGAAGCTAGAATATTTGGTTAAAGGAAAAAGGTTTTCATGAAAGAACGAGTCATGGAAATTTAATAAGCTTTTGTATGATCGATCTTGTTGGGAGATTTCTGAATAAGGAATTTGTTTGTTATAGGTATTATATTCGACTGGGTCTTAGAAATAATACTAGTACTAGCTGTGTGTATTTTCTAGCATGTCGTAAAAGGCGACTAATGGTATGTTGGGTTTGGGGTATGTGATTGTGTAGGCGACAAGTTAGCCACTTTTTTTTGAATATTGCATCCATCCAGTTTTATTTTTGGCTGAATATGGTTAACGGGGCCTGCTGCCCCTTTGACTCTGCCTACTCGTTCGGGGATTACAGGCGTGAAATTATATAGAATGTATGTTGTTATATGCTCATGTTGGTCTGGGTCTTGAAAATAATGTGGTTACTATGTTTCTTGTCTAAAATGTCGTTAAAGGCGACTAATGGTGTATTGTGTTCGTAATTGTGTAGACGACGAACTAAACTTTAGTCACAAATTTTCCTTCTAGCTAAACAAATTAATTTTTAGCTAAAAGCCATAAGAGCTTGCTAAACTAAATAAATAAATATCCCACAACATCACATACATTGATCTGACTCCGAGGTAAGTAGTTTAAGCACTTGCGGATATCAGAATCAACAGTGGTATTACAAATACATACTTAAATATTAGACATTAACACCCAGGCACAGAACAAACACAAGTATTCAACACACGAATGTTTGTCCTGGGGGGGGGATCGTACCTACGACTCTTGGCGCATAGGGTAGGGTCACTACCAAATGCGACATTGAGCCAATTTAATTGACTTTGTTAATGTGTCTACCCATTTTTGGGCGTAATTGTATGTATTTATGTATACACATAATCCCCGAAGGGGTGGGCAGAGTCAAAGGGACAGCAGGCCCCTTTAACCACATTCAGCCAAAAATAAAACCAGTAAAAGTATTTATGTATGTTTGTAAGAATTTGGGAATTGATTAGTATTCGAACGGGCCCTCCACGTGAGACAACGTTCCCTTCCACTGAGCAACCTGCCTTCTCTAATCTAATATCAGGACAAACACACATTCCTAATTACGAAGATAATTGCTTTCTCAAACATTCACGTCAAATGCAAATTCATCTTTCTACTTCTATTCTGACGCCATTACAATATTCATGTTTTAATTATAATAATTTATAGCAACAAACTAATTATGAACGATAATGCGGTGACAATGTGCCACTGGAACTACGTTCATCAGAGTGAACATACATAAATAATTGATCGTCTATTAACAAACTATTTGCATTTTGAATGAGAACATTCATTAAACAAGTAGGGTGTGGTTATATCAAAGTTTTGAGCCTCAATTGTAGCTTATCTATATATGTATTTCTAAACAGGATCTTGACGAAGCATGAAAAAGCTCTATTCATTTATATATTTATTAACTACAAGGAACACAGTTGGTCCATTCTTCTGACTGACTCGATGGCGCATTCGGTAGTGACCCTGCCCCATGCGCCAAGAGTTGTGGGTTCGCCCACCCACGAAAAACATTCGTGTGATGAATACTTGTGTTTGTTCTGTGTCTGGGTGTTAGTATCCAATATTTAAGTATATATTTGTAATACCACTGTTGATTCTGATATCCGTAATACAAGTGCTTAAGCTACTTACCTCAGAGTCAGATCAATGTATGTGATGTCGTCGGATATTTATTATTATTATATTCTAAAGTCCTATACCAACATCTGCTAATTGTATTGCACAAATTAACCCCCACTCTAAGCTACAACGTCCTGATAACCTCGAGGAATATTAACTTAGTTCATATACCAAGCTCTTAATTAGAAACGCATCCATTCGCTGAACCGTCACCAAATCATTGTTTACATTCCAACGCTGCCGTAATTACTGCAGCTAGCTGTGTGCAATGCAGCCGGCGAGCGATGTATTACGCTGTCAGGTGAGACGAAGGGTCGTAGCTGAAGAACATTTATCTGTGGAGTCTGTACGTTGGATTGAAATAGTTTCGAGTTTCTAGGATAAAGCACTAAACAGATATATTGCAAAGACAAGTCTACAGACAGACACATCTACCCATATCTATTCTTATTACATAACAGGATTGTAGACAAATTTTTGGAATTGTTTTTGTTTTATAGATACACCCTATTTCAACAGGAAAATAATAATTTCATGAAAAAATACGTAATTAAAATTTGTTCTTAGAATTCCAGCCAAAACGCCCTAAACTGTCACGTGACTATAATGACGTCACAGACCTATAAACATTCTCGCGCTCTGTCAAAGTTAACCTGATCTTGAGTGAGTTCTTACCTCTGAGTACTGAAACCAATGCAGATAGCATACCTACGAAAAATTGAAGCCCAATTTGAATGAGAAACAAATATGGCGCCTTTGCGTAGTGTCATTCCACTTTACTTATATACATACTTTATGTCTCTAAACAATCTATTTATGACGATGTTTCTATACATTACAAGTTAGATTAAGTTATAATCACAAATTTTATCAATATTGGCACAATACATTGCAAATTCCACTGACAACTTAAAGCGAGAAACCAAAATGGTAAGGCAGCTTCAATTAGGCATTGCTATGACGTCACTTGATGATGTTACTGAAAATAGTTAAGTCAATTAAATTGTTGTCTCTTTTTACGTACAGTATTGTTTTTAGCTTAATGCGGTTGAAGGGGTCTGCTGCCCCTTCGACTCTGCCTACCCCATCGGGGATTATGGGTGTTGTGCTATGTATGTATGTAAAGACGAACGGACTAGAAGCGGACTCCACTATAGGGTCAAAGGTCAAATCATTGGAAAGGTTTAAAAAAAAATGGTTTTATATAATGACCTAAGTTTAGGCAAATAAAATTGCGTTGGTTTACAATTAAGGAATAAAAGATGAGTTGCCCTTAAGAAGGTATACTTCCAACAAACATCCTTAACTCCATACAATAGAGTTGGTTTTCCAATACATATATCTTCCTACGTCCCCTTCAATCCTATTAACTAAGTCACATAACTATTTTATTATAAACAAGACGGGTCATGTTACTGTGTTGTAAAACGGCGCTTGCGCCCAAGTTTATTATAATTGCACGTTAACCAAACCACGAACTTTTAATGCGTTGTTAGATCCATTATAGTAAAGTTAGTGCGCTGTAAAGGTAGTGAGAGTTAAATTGCTTTAGTATAGTTTTTGAGATGAATGGTTATGTGTAGTTGATGGTTGAAAATAAGGGCAAATCGAATGGTTGTTGGGATAAATTCTCCAGACTGACACACCAATTTCCTAGTTTCAAACTAAGCCTATGTTTGTACTATGGATACTAGGCGAACGGATAGACATACTTAAGTACGTTTATAAACATCCATGTCTCGCGTACAAATATCCATGTTCATCACACGAAACATTTTCCCCTAGGGGGATTCGAACCCGCGACCCTTGGTTTCGTGGCCAGGGTTTCTGCCCACTCGATCAACGGGCCGGTCAAAAGGATGATAGTAACAAAAATTTACGTAAAAAAATTGAAAATAGTATATGATGCATGAAATTCTTTCTATTGCCCTTTGAAGGACTTATAGTATTTTTATTAGGCTTATAGTTTGAGCAGCACTAAGGTCGCCTTTTAACCGAGGAGTGCGGGTTCAAACCCGGGCATGTACCTCTGGATTTTTCAAATCTATGTATGTATTTATACCACTAGCTCGACGGTAAGGGAAACCTGCAAATTAATACAACTTTGGATTTGTAACCATGATCCAGAAATTGTCTGGTACCCCTATCTTAGGGTTATGAAAGTCAGACCGGCAGTCGCTTCAATTTAATTACCAGACTCACTAAATCCTGGGTCATGGTCTAAGCGGACCCCGTCTAAAAACGGAACATAACGCTAGGAAAATTATAAGTTAGAGTGGCAATTAAGTGTCTGTTTTGTCAAAAACTATTCTTTTCGTGAAATTCCGTGGGGAGGAAGTCCTGATCAACGACTAGGTATTACTTAGAATACAATGCTAATTGTCCCATGTTGGTCTGGGACTTAAAAATAATGCGCTAACTGTGCTTCTTACATAGCATGTCGTAAAATGCGATTAATGGTATATCGGGTTTTTGGTCTGATTTTTAATTTTTTCACAATTTTCCATCTAACCCAGCCCAGTTTTATTTAAGCTGAATGTGGGTAAAAAACTTATCCCTTTGCCTCTGCCTACCTCTTCGGGGGTTACAGGCGTGACGTTTTGTATGTACAATGCTAATATGAATTGAGTTTTATTGAACTTTTTCTTCATACAAATAAGATCTTTCAAATTTCATTACTTAAGGACAAAAATGAAATGACCCAGACATAAACGTCTTTGTAGAATCAAAATAAAAAGATTTACGTAAAAATTCTCTTTCCCGGCAATATCTCTCGTCAAACGAAATCTGACAAAGGATATTAATCTGGAAAAAATTGCGTTTGACTTCATTAAGAATCTTGTTTCATTAACTAAACTCTCCTGTTTGGAGACAAAGGCATGTTATTATTAATAAAGCCACATAGAAGAAAAAATCGAGGAAGACTCTTCCTGTGGGTTCTGTAGACACTACAGTTCAAAGGCTAGTTTACAATTTATCAGGTTATTTACTTTTTGGGGGTCTAAAAAAAATTAAGAAGGTGATGTTAGGAGTCATAAAAATCGTAGAGCTTGTATGAAAAGGATTATGAATGTTGAAGAGGCGAGTGAGGTGTGTAAGGATCGTGCCATATGGCGTTCGGTTCTCTCTGCCTACCCCGCTAGGGAAGTGGCGTGAAGTTTAGTTAGTTAGTTAGTTAGTTAGTAAAAAAAATTATTGCTGTCTTACATATAGAGCAGTGGTAGCTCAATGGTAAGGACACGCGCCTCTTAACCAAGGAGTGCGGGTTCAAACCCGGGCATGTACCTCTAGATTTTACAAATCTATGTACATATTTATACCACTAGCTCGACGGTGAGGGAAAACATCGTGATGAAACCTGCAAATTCAAACGACTTTGAATTTGTAACCATGATCCAAAAATTGTCTGGTTCCCCTATCTTAGGGTTACGAAGGTCAGATCGGCAGTCGCTTCAATGTAATTACCAGACTCGCTAAATCCTGCATCATGGTCCAAGCGGACCCCGTCTAAGCACGGGAAATAACGCTAGGAAGATGATATACATATAATCACGCAGGTAATCCCCGAAGGGGTAGGTTGAGTCCAAGGAGCAGAAATCTCCTAAAACCACACTTAGCCAAAAATTAGGGCAAATTGGGTTCAATGGAAAATTGCAACTCATTGCTTACACAATCACAAACCATTAGTCGCCTTTTAGGATATGCTAGGCAAGGAACCCAGTTGGCATATTATTTTTAATCCCAGAACATGAGACACATAGATATTGCGGTTTTATCATTAAAAATACCAAAATAAAGTCATTAAACATTAGAAAACAAAGCATGTTTAAATGCGATCGGCCACTCACGGAACCCCTTTTTTTAATCCCAGACCAACATGAGATACAACATGTGGTTTTATCATTAAAAATACGAAAATAAATTAATTAAACATTAGAAAACAAAGCATGTTTGAATGTGATCGGCCACCCACGGAACCCCAATGTAACAAAAGGTAGGAATCGGCAGAACATAATTTTGACAGGGAAATATTATTTCGCAAAGGTATTTTTATTAGCTAGAGGGAATGTTTCGAGGCCCACTCATTGTGAGCTTTTGTTTGCCAGCACATTATATTATTTTCCCTATTTTAAAACAGAATACCTCTCTGTGAATTCACAAGGACAAGAGGGCGGGGAAGAGGTCGATAAGTTTTAATTTTTAAAGCGTCATTAGAGTTACCTATGCCATATATTATTTGCACTCTCACTATATAGTATTATTAATTTATTTAATTTAACCACTCATAGACTAACCAGCCTATTTTATGATTCCTTTCATTTATTTTTATTCATTTTATTTATTCATTTTTAACTTGAGAAGATTTTTTTTAAGTAATATGACAAGTGGCTATCTTATCACCTACATAATAGGCGACAGGTTAGCCGCTTGTCACTGCTTTTTCACCATTGTCCATATAACCCAGCCCGGCTTTACTTTTGGCTGAATGTGGTTGAAGGGGCATGCTGCCACTTTGACTCTGCCTACCCCTCCGGGGATTATGGGCGTGATGTTATGTATGTATGTATGTACATAATACCCAATACACCATTAATCAATGAATAGGCAATGAACATAGTCCATAGACTCTTGTACCAACAGAAACTTTAATCTCTCTTCCTCACAACCACATCTGCCATTACCACTTGTGTCTTTAGCCTGGTATCGACATCGATATCCAACCCTCCCTCAGCCCTAACCCTGTAAGCCGAGTATAGGGGCAAAGAAAATAAAGAGAACGCTGTAATTATATGAGATGGTCCGCACCCTTATGGCAACACGTATTTTTACAAAAGATTCCAGTTTAGATCGGAATTTTCATTCAATCTCGAGCTTTTGGGAATTCACTATAAAGCTCCGTTCGGTTATAGTGAGCTTTTGGTTACTAGTGCGTGCTTATGGGTTTGTTTGCATATCTATATAAATTATAAACAGAGCATCACGCCCATAATCCCCGAAGGGGTAGGCAGAGTCAAAGGGGCAGCAGGCCCCTTTAACCACATATATACATATCTTGACGCTTAAATATCCGAAGGGGTAGGCAAAGTCCAAGAGGCAGCAAGTCCTCTTGACCACTTTTGGCCAGAAAATTTATAAAAAAGCGTGACAAGTGGCAATCTCGTCGCCTTTACAATCATAATATCGAATACTCAATATAAATCTTCTTTTACGAAATGCTAAGCAAAGAAAACAGTCGGCACATGCTTTTTTAGTCTTTTAAGTAGAAAATTAAGATTATAGCATAGCTAACTATTACATGACACATAAGGTCTGTATTTTAAACCCCCAATAATTAAGACGAATCCACTAAACTATGGACCCCTCGCCCCATACTCGCAATCAAAGTCAACAGATTGGACAAACAGATGACACAGACCGATGGACTATCAATAATTCATCAACGTGACCACCGCCTGTTGTAATGAGTTTTTAGGCGCACTGTGGAAGTATTTATACTACCAAGTATAAAATAGTATAGTAGTGTGTAGTATAAGACTTGTTTTGGTAGTATTTATACTAGTAAATAGTATATTTGACTGGCCCGTTGGTCGCGTGGTCAGAGACCCTGGCCACAAAACCAAGGGTTTGAATCTCGCTAGGGGCAAATGTTGCATGTTATGAACACGGACATTTGTACTCGAGTGATAGATGTTTATATATGAGTAGAGACATTAGTAAAGTACATTTTTGAGTTTCATAAATATATATATACTTTTTTTTAATTTTCGTTTTAACCAACATCCAGATTATCCACAAACTAATAACTCATTAGCTTTCAAATCGCACAGGAGAGTCATGCAAACAAATTCAGCCCGAATGGGGTAGAGCCCATGAATTATTAATAATTTCGCTATCGTCTCTATAGACGGAGGCTGTGCAAACTGGCACGCGCAGATCCGGACCCGGTGCATGGACCAGAAAATACACACTTTTGATATTGAAACTCTGGTGGAACGTCCATATTCATCACACGAAACATTGGCCCCTAGCTGGATTCGAACCGAAAATAGTTTCGTGGTCTCTGACCACTCGACCAACGTGCCAGTCGTACACTTCAACGGAAATTTTCCGAACCCAGTATACATCTTTGTAATTTAGGACCATGGTCTGATCATAAATTTAGCGAGCTGGGTTTATAACATGTACATTGAACCTATTGCTATCTGAACTTCGTAACCTGAGTGAAACAAACTAATCGAAGCATGGATACCAATCTATACTAACAAAATTATTTCAATGTCCATGTTTCTTCCATTTTCCACACACATACTCATAACATCATGCCCATAATCCCCGAAGGGGTAGGCAGAGTCAAAGGGGCAGTAGGCCTCTTTAACCACATTCAGCCAAAAACAAAACTGGGCTGGGTAAGATGGAAAATTGTGAAAAAGTAGTGACAAGTGGCTAGCTTGTCACCTACACAATCACATACCCACAACCCCTTATAGCATTAGTCGCCTTTTACGACATGCTAGGCAAAAAACACAGATAGATGTCTCATTATTTTTAAAGTCCCAGAGCAACATGGGATAATGGGCTGAGTTAGATGGAAAATTGTTCCATTTTCCCAGTTGTGTTTACCCCATCAGCTAGATAGAATTTAAAAAAAACCCCGCAAAAAATGTTTATAAAAAAACACAAGTAAAAACTGCCTTAATAGCTATTTAAATGTCCAAACACTAAAAAGTATAAAATAAATTCTATCGACTGCTTCGATGAAAGTATTAATCTTTAACACGTATTTAAATATTTACAATAATCAGTTAGTTTTGGAGTCGGTGCCAGCGCGCGTAATTATATTATCATTTCGGAATTTGCAATTATTTGGTTCCTTGGTGAAGGGTGGTAAAATAGGTTTTGAATATACAAAATCAATAGTAAGTTAATACTCATATTTTAACTAATTTGTTTCATATTGTTATTAGTAAGGTAATTTGTTATTAAGTGTCTACTTTTTTTTTAGTTTGGCTGGCACTGACTCCAAAACTAACTGATTATTGTAAATATTTAAATACGTGTTAAAGATTAATACTTTCATCGAAGCAGTCGATAGAATTTATTTTATACTTTTTAGTGTTTGGACATTTAAATAGCTATTAAGGCAGTTTTTACTTGTGTTTTTTTATAAACATTTTTTGCGGGGTTTTTTGAAGTCGGTTTTTATTTTTGTTAAAATTTAACTTATTTGTTACTTTTTAGTGAAATTTATTAATAGGTAGGTAGACCAAATCAAAACGAGCTGCTTTAATGAGACAGTGCCGGTCTTATGAGACTAAAGACGAAAAGGTATAACGAGCCTTTAATATTTAAAGAATTACTTAAAACTACTAATCTTCAAAGAGTTATACCTTTCATCATCAGCTAAGCAACATAACATGATGAGTACGAGATGCAAATACTGGAATCGTTTTAGAAACAATAAATAAAACACTTAACATGTCGTTAAAATTTAAGAGTGGCCCTCGTTTTCATGGAACCCCATCACTAGAAGAGACTTGGTGAAATTGAGACTATCTCGAGAATAACATTCAATATGGCCCTGTAATATTGAAAGAATTATCCACGAACTCCTAATCGTTAAGGAGTTGCACCTTCCATCATCAGCTCAGCAACATGAGATTATGAATACCAGACGTAAATACTTGAACTGTTTTAGAAAATAACTAAAATAGATTGTACGCGCCTATAATACTTGAGGGTTTCCCTCGATTTGCCTAAGATTCCTTCATCAGATCCAGATGTGGTACCAATAGGACCAACTCCAGGATATACCCTTTTGAATAAAAAAAAGAACTCTAAAAATCGTCTTACAATTCTCGAAGATATCAATATTTAAAGAATCATAAACTAATTCCTAATCGTTAAGGATTTGTACCTTCCATCATCAGCTCACCATCATAAGTTGATAAGTACCATACGTAAATACTTGAAAAATCTTAGAAAATGTCTAAAACACATTGTACGTGCCTATAAAGTTTGAGGGTTGCCCTCGATTTTCCTGGGATCCCTTCATCAGATCCTGACTTGGTGGCAATGGGACCAATTCGGGAGTAAACCCTTTCGATTAAAAAAAAAATTTTGGAAATCGGTTAACAATTCTCAGAGATATCGAGTAACATACATACAAAAAAAAAAAAAAAAAAAAAAAAAAAAAAAAAAAAAAAAAAAAAAAAATCAGTCGAATTGAGAACCTCCTCCTTTTTTTTGAAGTCGGTTAAAAATAGAAGTGTAGGTACCTGAGTATTCTTAACCACTTGTGTATATCTGACTGCATCAAAAAGCTATAGTTCTATTTAGTCCGTCAGTTAGATTATACAAAAATATTAGACACATATTTTGTGCTTTATAAAATAACAAAAAATCACAAAGATAAAGAGCATCAAAGTTTTGGAGTGGGGGCTTGCGACGTCTTAGTAAAAATTGTACGAAAGCGTGACCTCACGCGCAACTTGAATGCATTGTATCTTCGTCAATGTTTGTTTGACAAATAAATAAAAAAAAACGTGTTCAATATTTTTTTATAATCTAACTGACGGACTTAACAGAATTTTTTTGTCATCTAGCCTATTGTAATACCACAGCACTCACAATAATTTTGGACTTTCTAATATAATTTAAGCATCTTGTGATACGAAGGTAAATTGTAAATACATTTCATATCACAGAACGTATAGTGACCCATATTTTAAATTTCCCATACTTTCCCTTCACCGCTCCAGTAATGGAAGAATGTCAAATAGTTACATAAATCTAATACAGGGATAATCTGGAAGTACATTAGCTACCCCGGCTTTTACCTTTACGATGCGAAACACTTAACCCCTCGTTGAGATGTTGGATAATTGTGAGATAAAACAGTGATGTGACGTATGGAATTGGAAGCAATGAGATGAAATACGAAGAGTCCGTTGAGATATCCGTTTTTGTGTTTTAAGGAATATCCGATGGGAAACAAGCGCAAATAACTAATTGGTTGCGCTTGGTTCGGAAGTCAGTAGGAAAAAATATTATATGTTTATGATAAGAGAAAATAAAAAAAGAAGGAGATTATGCGTTTATGAATGGTTATAGTTAGTTTTATTAAAATGGATCGAATTCAATTTCAAATAACATTAGAGCAAGTTGTAAGACCTTGCTCATCTTAGGCCACCATTGGATATGTATTACTTAAACCGAGTTATTGTTTTCATATAAGCTGTAGCATAATATACTAACACCATAATACCAAGGTGAAAATCTATCAAACATCCCCTGACAATCTTTTGTTAATTAGCTTAGAACTGTGGCAATGAGCTTGTATCCGACTTGCACCCGTAAATCAGCTTTTATCGGACACACTACTGTATCCGCACCCATATCCGATCTGTTACATCCCTAATAGGTCCAAGATAAAGTACTCTACCGCTCTCGTACGTAATCCGAGAAACCATTAATTTTTCTTAAGTTTTTGTGTGTGCCCGGAATCTCTCAGGCTTAAAAGTAATGTGACATGCTCTGTTATTTTTGTCCCGGATCATATGTGTGATATGGTAGTGTATATATAATCTTGTTTAATAAATAGGATAGCAAACAATACGAAAGTGGGGTGGGCTAACGTATGTTAATATTAACATTAACTAACTAAACTTCACGTCACTTCCCTAGCGGGGTAGGCAGAGAGAACCGAACGCCATATGGCACGATCCTTACACACCTCACTTGGTTCTTCGACATTCATGATCCTTTACATACAAGCTCTATGGTTTTAACATTATCTATACTTATAATAAATCTGTAGAGAGGTCAATTCTGTACATTAAATATATTTTCAAAATAACTATCAGGGCATGATTAGTAATCGATACTGATGCCAAAAATGCAATCAGTAAAATTTTTGTCTGTCTGTCTGTAACTTCCTTATAGAAACAAAAACTACTCGACGGATTTTAACGAAACTTGGTACAATTATTCTTCATACTCCTGGGCAGGTTATAGTATACTTTTCATCACGCTACAATCAAAAGGAGCAGAGTAGTGAAGAGAAATGTTGGGAAAACGGGAGAAGTTACTCCATTTTTAAGCTTCCGTCGCGTGTGCAGCCTTAATGGTTAAAGTTACATAGAAATCATGTATGACGGAAATAGTCTTTATAATATTAACCATAAACGCGGGTGACACCGCTGGCACAGCTAGTACCTACTTACTACGCTGGCTCAGCGACAGCGAATCAAAGAACGCTATTCCATTTTAACATTATATTTGAAATAATATAGTAAGACAATAGGACTAAAATTTGCTCAATATTTAAATACATAGATTTTGATTTAACCTAATACATATGATATTTTTTTCGATTTAGGATAAAATCTAGGTTACAATACCATGATTTTATTTGCCCCGTTCTTCTTTTTAAAGGTTACGAGAGAGAGAGATTAAAATTAAATATCAGTCACTCCAGTGTAATTACCAAACAAACAAACACAACATCACGCCCATAATCCCCGAAGGGGTAGGCAGAGTCAAAAAGGCAGCAGGCCCCTTTTAAGCACTTTCAGCCAAAAACAAAACTGGGTTGGGTTAGTGTATCACCAGATTCGCTAAATACTGGATCATGGTCAAGCGGACCCTGACTAAGCACAAGAACAAACTCCAGATCATTCTCAACAGCCTTCACTACTAGAGCCGGAACATGACGCGCAGAAGATGATGATCTACCAAGTTTCCATTACAGGTATTGTCAAAATGAGCCTAATAATAAATAAATAAATATCCGACGACATCACATACATTGTTCTGACAACGAGGTAAGTAGCTTAAGCACTTGTGTTACGGATATCAGAATCAACAGTGGTATTACAAATATATACTTAAATATTAGATATTAACACCCAGACACTGAACACACACAAGTATTCATCACACGAATGTTTGTCCTGAGTGGGGATCGAACCCACAACTGTTAGCGCATGAGGCAGGGTCACTATCGAATGCGCCATTGAGCCAGTCATACAAATACACTCAACAATAGTGGTGCTACCTCCACCCGCGTGTCCCATTTCAGACTCGGCATGGGATCACCTAATTTGAACTCCACGGAATGAGACTGCGCGGGGGACATAAGACGCACGTGTGATGTAAGGACTGTCATCTAGTGTGGTGGTGTGTGGCTTGTCTCCCACTTTATAGTGTCCCAATTCTAAAGGAAAAAAAACGGGACGCTGATCGGAATGCGTTGCTCTGTATAGTGTGATACTATGTCTTCACCCTTGGGGACTGGTCTGCTGTGGTCGGGTCAAGTTTTTGGTTTGTAATTTATATATTTTTATTTTGATACTCTACAACAGGCCTACACTGAAACGTGGTCACAAATCCAAAGTTGTTTGAATTTGCAGGTTTCATCACGATGTTTTCCTTCACCGTCGAGCTAGTGTTATAAATACGTACATAGACTTGAAAAATCCAGAGGTACGTGCCCGGGTTTGAACCCGCACTTCTCGGTTAAGAGGCGCGTGTCCTTACTATTGAGCTACCACCGCTCTCAATCTATATCCATCGACTTAAAAATGTCTTTTTGTTTGTCAAGTACGTTGGCAACATTTGCATGATTCTTGCGAATGCGAATATGAATACGAATGTCAGAAATATGCGAATACGAATATTCGCTACCTACATCACAAATATTTACGTAAAAAAAGCTTTGTCCCGCTTTGTTAACACACTAACTACACGTTATCAGAGAAACATCATACAGTATCATCATACTCCCTATTAAGAGCGGATGAATTATGCCAATGTACATTATAGGTCTCCCCGAAGCTAGCACGTGGTCTCAGTTTGACCTCAATAGCGGTGAACACTTAAATTCTTGCTCTGAGATAATAAAAAGCTCGTTCTGTAATTTCTTGGTCGAGAGAAATGTGAAGTTAATAGTACAGTTTCTGAATGCTTCAATGATACGATTCCAGTAGTAATTTGCTATTTTTAGATCTATAGTGTTTAATGTTTATTTAATATTAATTTATTAAATAGAAATAATAAATAAAACAAATGAATATCCGACTATATCACATACATTGATCTCACTCTGAGGCAGGTAGCTTAAGCACTTGTGTTACGGATATCAGAATCAACAGTGAATAGAATAGAATAGAATAGAAAACATTTATTGACCATTAAATAATACAACACATGAGACAGGAACATACATTGGGTTATGGCTAACAAGGTGCGAGCCTCAGCATGTGTTGCAGCAACCCGAAAGTCACTACAGCAGCACTGGTATTCTGGCCGCACCTTTTGTTACCCACCGAGTGGTTTACGAATATATATTTAAATATTCTTTAACAAACAAAAGTATTCATCATACGAATGTTTGTGGATGCGGACCGATCTCCGTTCTCTGTTGATCGCAAACGATGCTTAGTACTTACACAGCACGCTGAGCTGGACAGTGCTTCTCATAGGAGTATCTCGCTGCAGAGCCTCGTGTCTCGCTTCGCATGTGAAGTCTGCGTAGTCATCGTCAGCCGTCGCTTTGAATTGTAACCTGCGGCAAAGAGAAATGGTTTAGATTAGATTGGCTAATGGCAGAATAAGTTGTGTAATTTTTTTTATGAATGAAATTCATTAATTAATAAATCTATATGATTAAAAATAGGTGAATAGATTATGTTATATTGTTTTATAACATCTTTAAAAAAATAAAGAAATTTATATAATTCTATCTTGTTATAGAATTATGTTTTCTCCTAACATTTTGATTCTAAATGATTTATAACTTTGAGAGTGTAAAACTCAATAACTAACTAAATAAATTCTTTAAATTCGCGTAATATAACATTCGCGATTATATTATTGTAATGAGTTTTATGTGTGAACCCGCTAATCACAGAGATTTAAAGTCCGAATTTGTCAAAATCTTTCTCCGTTAGATAGCCCGTTTATAGAGAAAATCTATAGACTAGATATCTAAAGAAAAGTAGCCTCACCTTACAAATACCATTCATAATCTCCCAAAACACAATATCCAATGCCATAACAATACCAAACTCTACCCTGTTAAAGACAAACATCTATCTGCCAAGTATCTCAAACATCTCCGTATAATATCTACGATTCTAAGATCCACCGCATACTTGGGAACGCCCTTCGCACCGCAGCCTTACGCGGTATAGTTGGTAAATTAATTTGAAATTTCGGAAGCTCAGAGGGACGTGTCAGGTGCCTTTGATCATGTTGCGATTGCTGGACACGTTGTTGGAAATTATGACAGTTAGATATGTCAGCTGGACTAGTTGGAGATCTGGTTAGGTGTAGGCTTGGTGCGTTGCGGATAAGCTGATAGCGCAGAGGTAAGATCGGTTTAATTTATTGGCTGTTCGATCGCAGCGATATGAATATTTGTTGAAGATTATTTGTGTAGGATCTGGGTGTTGCCGTGTTTGATTTCCCTAAAATATTTTTTACAAGGTATTCATTTTGGAACAGATTAATGCATAAGTATTTAAATTGATATGCGTAAGGACTTAGCTTAAAAACCAATTAAAAAGACACTTATGAAATTAAATCAATATACATGACTTTACTGACAACATTCACAGACTTCAGGTTATAATTACCTACACAAACTATATCATCCAACAGCCAACAGGTAAAAACACAAAAAAATTATCAAAGTGGTCTGAATATTACAGTTAATTCCACTTAGTCGTTAAATCACTACTATTTTAACCCTGGTTCCAAGTCAAACTGTGGTTAGCAGTTAAGTAAACAACATTCATACAAGGATGATTTGCCTCAAAAGACAGGTTCAAACTGCAATGGACATTTCGCCTCCAGTCCATTTGTGTGTATTCATGATCTATGATTCCCTAGCTTCCGTCTATACTAATATTAGTGCATGAGATCGCTCGGTCGTAGCTTCGATAAAGCGTGTTATTGCATTTGACATATGGAGCTACCTATGTACTGGGATTACATAGGGGTGGCATATCAAAGGGTAGTTTCTGGAATTTGGCGATAAATTTAAGATCTTTATGTTATAATGTGGTTTTAATCAATGTGTTTTTATTATGATCCTTGAATTATAAATGTGAACACTAGTTTGTAATGTGAAAACAATTATATGACAAGCTTATGAACAGTCGAAGGAAAAATATGACTATAGATATATAAATATTATGTTTTTTTTTTTTTAAATAAAGATGGCGAACAATTAATACAACAACAAATAGTGCTTGTTTTAATTTAAAACAAAATAGCAATTAGTAAAAAAAAAATTCACTCGAATTGAGAACCTCCTCCTTTTTTTATGTCGGTAAAAAAATAATAGACTTGGTAAGTCTTAGATCACAGTCAAAAGATACGTTAAGTGTAAATTGTATCGCTTTGGTTTAGTTGAAAATAATATAGAAATATAATTATCTAAAAATTAACATTTTAGTAGATAATGTACATATCTGTACTAATATTATACAGCTGAAGAGTTTGTTTGTTTGTTTGAACGCGCTAATCTCAGGAACTACTGGTCCGATTTGAAAAATTCTTCTAGTGTTAGATAGCCCATTTATCCTGGAAGGCTATAGGCTATATAACACTAACCATAAACGCAGGTGGAACTGCGGGCACAGCTAATAATGATTTAAATTGCAAAACACGTTTTTTTATTTTATTTACCAAATTTTACATCCCTACAGAGTTCTAAACCAGGCTGTACAAGGTATACTATGTTATTCGATCCCCAAAACGAAATAAAACGCCTCCGCCGAAATTCAAAATGGCCGTCGGTGGAACAACATGGCCGCATACGGTGCGAACGTCCTGCCGCGTTAATTCTCAGAGCGTTTGTGACGCGCTCTCTGAAATTTCAAATTAATTTACAGACTATAGAAAGGGTATAGTTGCTAGCGTGGAACACGACAGTTGTTATTTGAGTCGGAATATGTGCGAGGAGAATTAAGCAGAGGAGTGATTCGCTTACGGAGTCTGGTGAAAGACCATAGATGAAGAGTTAAGCTACTCCAGCTATGGGCAAGGGGATGATGGGTGACCAAAATTTGGTCGGTTATAAAACGTAAAAACAATATAAATGTTCTAGACCAACAAATTTATATTAAAAGGTATCTAACCTAAATTAGCTGTTCTTTATTTTCATGGTGTGATTATATGATAAAAAAAAAAATTAAGTATTAGTTAATCAAATACCTATTTTCAATTGGTATCCTAACTGACAATTATATATTTTTTTTTAAATTGCTAGAGATGCACCTTTGTCCTTGGTGGTCGAAATGTATTTAATTAAAAAAAATAATAATAGATAATTAAACTCACTAACTAACTAAATGTCACGCCACTTCCCTAGCGGGGTAGGCAGAGAACCGAACGCCATATGGCACGATCCTTACACAATACACAAACCTAATTAATAATAATTAATTGTCATTTAACAACCCGATGAGATTATACTAATATGTTTTAAGCATCTAGAAATATAACACACTTCAGAAATGGTTTGATAAGTACGTAATCTGAAAACAATAAATATTTTCCTATATGGGCGTTCGCATAAAAAATCAACCTGTCTGTTTGTTTAGGAATCCATAAGTAAATACGCCAGGTTTACTACCAAGTTAAATGTTTGGATAATGTGATTTAAGTTTGCGGTGAGATTATTACATATTTATATTTATACTAACACGGATTTGTTGCGGAGATTTGACAAAATACTCAACTAACAAATACTTTGATTCGAATAAATAATTTATTGACACGTGTTCTGTATGTGTGTGTGTGAGAGAGATAGAGAAAGAGAGACAGAAATACGTTATGTTTTTATCCAAAGCACAGCGTCGGGATAAAAAATCCGAGAAGGTTTAATAATATACATGTGATGAACATTGTCACTTAGGTATATTCAAGTAATAATAATAATAATATAATAATAAATTCATTTAATTCAGGCAACAAATTATTATAAAACAATATTGGCCCATATAATATATACATTAAGTCTAACATACATATATTATAAAAACAGTAATGTATGTTTATGTTTATAAACGCACTATAGTTGAAAAAGAGAATGGTAGTTATAATTTAAAGCATGTATCATAACTTAGGTTCAACAATAGTTCTAGTATTAGTAAATAGTATTTGCGTGAAAGCGTTAAAAATGTATAAAAATAATCTCAATGTTTATTCGTTACCTGGCCTGTCTATATACTTTGTATAGGATAATGAATTATTTGATAACTAGCGTGAGATAGCTGGTGTTAATTACTAGACAATTACAACAACATTTATTCTTTCTGACTAATATCATTTGAAATAATATTTTCTTTAATTTAATTTCGGACGAGAAATAAATGAACAAAAAATATTATATTCTAACTCATCGTCATATGAAACATGTGAATCGTGAAAACGGCGAAACGGCAACGCGTCTGTATTTCTTTGTTATAATTTTATTTCATTCCTTTTTATGGCCTGTCAAAATAATAAAGGCTTTGATTTCATTACGAGCGTATTTGCTGTTGTTTTCAAGCCATTCAGATTAATTTTGTGGGTTAAACATTTATTTAAATATACATATTTTGCGTTGCTAGGCGCAAATTAAAATTGAAATTTTACATACATACATATATAACATCACGCCCATAATCCCCAAAGAGGTAGGCAGAGCCAAAGGAGCAGCAGGCCCCCTTAACCATATTCATTCAAAAACAAAACTGTGGTGGGTTACATGGAAAATTGTGAAAAGAGTAGTGACAAGTGGCTAGCTCTTCGCCTACACCATCACATACCCACAACTCCATATAGGTACCATTAGTCGCCTTTTACGACATGCTAGGACCACAGTTGGCACTTTTAAGTCCCAGACCAAAATTGGATGACTTCAGAAAAAAATCAGTCGAATTGAAAACTCAAACCGACTTCAAAGAAAATATATACGGTCGAATTGAGAACCTCCTCCTTTTTTTGAGGAGCCTCTTTCTTTGAAGTCGGTTAATAATCGACGGAAACCAAAAGAATCTTATTAATTAGTTGCTTTGAAACCTTCTAGGTACGAAACCTTATACATTAAATCCCGAATGTCCACTCACTCTCATTGCCCACCACACGTCGCTTCACATTTAACGGGACGCCAGCTCGCGTCACTCTGACTTAATCCGGCTAAATCTGCAATAATGCTCAATTTATTTCGTTTTCCGCACTTCGCGAGTTTGCGATGTCACGGATGGAAGTCAGCCCGGATTTAATTGTGTTACCAGTTAATGCTCGCGTTGTGTGTGTGTGTGATTGGTACGCTGTGTGGGTTTGTTAGTGTGCATATTATTGCACATGTTTGATATTTTTTCGGGTGTTGTATGTAAAATGGTAGCATGTGATCTATGTCTTCTTCCATAGGGAAAGACATACTCAACTGATTGCGATAAAATTTGACATACTTAAAGTTTGAATCCTAAACAAGAACAGGATATTTTTTATCCCAGAAAATATTATTGAACACGCGGGATAGAGTACCCGAGATAAATCGAGGCAATTTTAAAATTAACTCAAATTAACTTTATATTTTGACTAAATGCCATTTAAGAAGCGTTATTGCTCCTTAGACTCTGTCAACCCCTTCGGGGATTGCGGGCGGTGATATGTATGTTTAAGTGATTCTTTATTTAGAAGATAATCAACAACCTTGGTCAAGTAGTTTTCCTCAGCAAAGAACTAAATCTTGCCTTTTATATTGCTTTTCATAACATCACGCTCATAATCCCCGAAGGGGTAGGCAGCGTCAAGGGGGCAGCAGGCCCCTCTAACCATATTCAGCCAAAAACAAAACTGGGCTGGGTTAGATGGAACATTGTGAAAAAGTAGTGACAATTGGCTAGGTTGTCGCCTACACAATCACATACCCAAAACCCCATATACCATTAGTCGCATTTCACAACATGCTAGGCAAGAAACATAGTTGGCACATTCTTTTTAAGTCCCAGACCAACATGGGACAATGGGCTGGGTTAGATTGTAAATTGATTACCTCAATAAAGCAATTTAAAAATCCAAGCTCACAATGACAAAATCTCAAGATAATCACAGCATCACAAATCGAAAAAGGGCCCAAAACTTCCCGAGTCCAGAACATCCCTCCCTATAAACCCTTAAAGTTTGACTGACACAAAGTGGGGAGCCATAAACCGTCGCTCAACTAAATAAATAAATCTGGCAACTGTGTTGTTTGCCGTCATCCTGGAAGTTACAAGTTCGTCTCTCTGTCATATGTTTGGACACAGATGTAGAGGGCGTTGAAAAGTTAATGATAAGTGTACGGACGAACAGATATTTGGCTCAGCTCTAGGTGTTTGTTGTTCACTGGCTCTGGCATAATGGCTCTACTGTATTTTGACTCTACTTTGGAATGAGATCAAAGTTTGTGATGTTTTTATTATTTACTAGCTTCAGCCCGCGGCTTTGCTCGTTTGGTACATCGATGAAATATAGCCTATATGTTATTCTGGTGTATGAGCTATATTATTATAAAGTTTCATTAAAATCCATTCAGTAGTTTTTGTGTGAAAGAGTAACAAACATACACACTCATACACTCACAAATTTTCGCCTATATAATATTAGTGTGATTTACATATCGTCTTGCCTGCAATCCCCTAAGTATATGAAGAGTTTCAGGACCAGTGAGCTCCATTAAACACTAGTGTTGTCGAAAAATCGATAGTTTGACGACCAAATCTTTATATACGCTCGATAGGACAATCGATATAGGATAATCGAAGTATTGCTCTTCAATATCGTATAGACTATCGATAGTATCATCGTAATACAAATTAAGATAAAAAACAGGTATGTCAGAGAATAGGTGAGTATACTAAGGAAAATTTCCTAAAAAGGTCGTTTAATTTAAATAAAAACTGTAAATAAAGAAACCTCTGTTACTATTAAACATTTTCATCACGTACCATGCTATCTACTTCATATATAAGCAACGAGTAATCTTATTTTTAATAATTCACTCTCTAATAAAAATGGTAAGCAGGTTATGAATGTTTATATCTTTTCCTAGCAATATTTCGTTTCTAGTCAAGGTCTGTTCTGGCTGTAATCAGAGAAGTTTGGTTGTCTATGAAGTCACTGAGGTCTAGACGTATTTTTCTATCTTTTTGATTCCGCGACCCTTGTAAAGAGCTGAAAGTCGCGTGACTCGCTTAGTCTATTACAATTTCTCACTGGAAGTGTATAAACACGCGTTTGTACTTTGACTTTTTCGTTTTATCGGCGACCCAGTAAGACTTCGCGACCCCCGGGGGTCGCGACGTACAGATTGAAAACCACTGGTCTGGATATAAAATTATATTGTATTATGATTGTATAGCTTCTCATATAAAGCGTGCCTTGCAGATTGGGAAGGCTAACTAGACGATTGACTTAGTTACCGTTGTAATTTTTAGAAAGTGTCCTCGAAGCTCAGTTAGAATATTGTTATTTGAGCTTCATTTGTAATAATAATTATTTAAGCAGCACCTTTAACCGACGAGCGTGTATAAAAAGACGAATGTAGAAGAAGCGAAGGGTGTATGTCAGAATCGTAGCAAATTGAGGGTTGTGATCTCTGCCAACCCCCTATGGAAAAAAGAAGTACCATTATGTAATACTATGTATTATCAAAAAAAAAAATATTCCAACCATTTTTCTACGTTCAAACTAAGTACGCTTATGTAATCAATACAAGCTAAGACATAAATATCTTACTATCCCACTAATGTTATAAAATTTGTATGGATGGATGGATGTTTGGAACTCTTTCACACAAAAACTACAGAATGGATTTTAATAAAACTCAAGAAAAATATAGTTCATATACCCGAATAAAAAATAGGCTAAGTTTTATCGGTACATCGATACATCACTATGTACCACGCATTATAAACATCTAAGACATCCATCGTAGAAATTATTATACAAGTTACACAATCATCAACCGACTTCAAAAAAAGGAGGAGGTTCTCAATTCGACCGTATATATTTTTTTCCATAGAATTTGGATATGGGCTCTTCGTTTCATAATCAAGTGGTTGACGGTTGGCCAAAAAAAAATTATTAATAAATACATCAAAAGCTGATATCACCTTTACAAACCAAACGTGACATTAAAAGCGAAACGCGTCACCCCAAACCGTCACATCCAGATTCCCGAGTTCGCTGTCACGCGAACTTGTGACGTTTTCGCAAAAAGTAATTTACGTTCCTCCCGGAGTCGAGTCGTAGGTTTTAAACGGCGCTTATGTTGACGGAATTGATTTTATACGCGGCGGAGCGTTGTTGTACGGCCGTGTTTAGCATGTAAATTGTGTTCTTAAGTTCGAACGAACTACACGTTCGAATTAAAACTTGGAGCGTTTTCGTCACATGTGTCAGGATCGCGTCATTCTTATTAGCATAGTGGTCGATCGTATCCACTTGGGTAATGTGTATCTCTGGAATTTTACATGATTTCATGTGGTGAATAAATTGTTAATTGTTTGAAAACTTGGCAGTCAATTTAATACTCCATTAATATATACACACTAGCTTCTTAGCCCATGGCTTTGCTCGCGTAGTACATCAATAAAACAAAGCCCATGAGTTATTGAGACGCATGAGCAATCTTTTTGTACAATTTCATTAAAATCCATTTAGTAGTTTTTGCGTTAAATAGTAACAAACATCCATACATCCATCCATACAAACTTTAGCGTTTATAATATTAGTTTGAGCCTAAGGCTCAAACGAAAACACCCACAGGATCTACTACTGTAAACTGTGACACTAATAAAGCGAACTTGTTAATGGACAAGTATCGTACAAGCCTGAATTAACAATTGAACTATTGCTGAATGTCGACAAGATAGATAGCAATATAAATAAAAGAAAAAAAAAAAAAATAATAATAATATTAGTGGGATATGATAGTTACATTATAAACTAGAATTATTATACATTATTCTAAACGCTGCATTTCTGTAAGTACAACTATAGCATAGACACAAATTAGCAGCTAACCATTGCAATAGCCTTTACTAGACAAGTACAAATCACCGATGCGATACGTCAAAGTTTCTCCACCGGTATCGCTATTTTGATAGATAATCAAGCAGCCATACGCGCGCTCTGTTCGGGTTCAAAGGGAAACTATCCAGGCAAATTAGAAGTACCTATATTGAGCAACTGTGTCTGTTTGTCAAATGTGTCGGTTTGATAAATCGTGTCTGTGTGAGCTGGGTAAAATGGGTATTTGATTTTGTTTGGCTTTATTTAGGTAGCGTTATTGTGACTGCGTAAATGTTGATAAAATTCAATTACAAGTTAAGTTTGCCTATGTACGCCATATTTCTGCATATATATCTGGCTTGATGTGTTAAAAAAAATGAACTTGAAAAATAAATAGATTTAAATATATAAACATATAGGTCACAACTCAAGTACCTAATAGCGTCATATCGCACCATAAACAGCAAAAAAAAAAACAAAACGTAGACAGAAAACAGCTAAATTTTTTTTTTATAAAATCGGCAAAAATACTTTTTTTATTCGGGAAAAAAATTTAAATGGTCAAACGCTTTTTAAAAATAAACAACTATAGTAGCAAGAAACTATAAAAATCACGTAAAAAAGTTAATTTAACTATAGCAATATCCGAAATCAAATATAAACCGTAATACCGAACTTTACTTATTAAAACGATTTAATAAACAACTGAAGTTCGAAGGAGTAATCTCTCGTCGAGTCGGCACGAGCCAGTCATACATTATAACCGAATTATGGTTATCAAATTGATTTCGTCATGGCGTGTTATTAT
Organism: Glyphodes perspectalis; assembly: GCA_951394215.1. Taxonomy (NCBI): domain Eukaryota; kingdom Metazoa; phylum Arthropoda; class Insecta; order Lepidoptera; family Crambidae; genus Glyphodes; species Glyphodes perspectalis. Next base: position 1,560,898 of record OX596226.1, on the reverse strand, counting down.
GGGAACTTAATGCCATGAGTTTTCTAACTCCACAGAGTTCCCTTGAACTGTTGTACCGCGTTTGAGTCGATGTAGTGATGTCGATCTGTCGATTGGGATATTAAATAATGTCGATAACGTATCATATGTATTCTTAAACACAAGCAACAAAAAAGAGCCTGCAGCGGGTAAGAACGAGTGTCTTAATGCAATGAGTTTTGATTTAAACCAGACAACGATATTTTAAATAACAAAATATAAAAAAAGGGTATGTTTTTCTATGTTAGTTTGTTTATAAAAACAATGTTATTATAGTAAGTAAATAGAAGTCATTTATACATTCATACATACGTAATGTCACGCTTTTTTCTCATGGGGGTTGGCACGGATCACATACTTCCATTAGCTACGATCCTGATATACACAAAATCATTTGTATAATAAATAATACGTTTCTTTATTTCCATAAAATATAAAACATATTGAATTCTTAAAACTAGCGACTCTGCACTAAGGTGAAACCTATTATTTAGAAATCTATATTACTCTTTTATATCCAAAATAAAAAGGCATCCCAATAAGCTTGCTGGCACTTTTAATCGTTGAAAAAGGAGAGCTCCCCGGGACCTCCTCTCATAGTAAAAGGGTATCTCAGAAGACCTTATACTCATATATGGATAAGTCACTGGACGTATACCATCCATGCCAAATATAAATCTTTTAACCACAAGTTAAATACCCAGAAAAGGCAGATCGCAGAATTAAGGAAGTTAAAAAAAATTTATCCAAAATAAGCATATTTGAGCTTGTTCATGTTATCGACATCTATCGACAGTCTCGTCGCATTACTAATCAAAAGTCGAGTTCTCGCCAAACGACGTTTACGCCGCCGGAATTGGTTTTATCCGCGAAAACTCGTTGTTATGGTGACTTAATTCTGAATTTGAACACGTTCGAGTTTCCGGTGTCAAATGTGTAATTTGAATACGCATTCATCTGTCGTCTGTTTGTAATTAGACTATGTGGGTGCGGTTAGGAGCGTATCCGCCACAGAAACTCTGTTCAATCGGCTGGAAATTTGGAAAAATTATCCGAAATGCCATTTGACTAACGTATAACAAGTATTTCAAGAGGAATTATTTAGAGTAATTTTTTATCAATAAATTATTTTGTGTGAATATTTTAGCCACGTTGAAAGGTAAAATTATCAACATTTTGGGTTAAGTAATATTTACAAAGAGTTATTCTTACTTATAAAAAAAAAAACTTTTAAAGAGGCAATCATTGAGAATATTATGCGAATAGTAACTTCAAAACCAGATATAGATTACAGACAAATGACGTCATAATTGACTAGCTTTATCATTTATACCAATGCGCGTGAGATCTATTGAAAACTCACCCTCTCACAAACCCTTAAATCCAGATCAGTTTATCATATCTCGAACCCCGCCGGTTGTCTATCCAAACTACTCCTGAAACATATCAAACCGGAATCCGGGAATCGCGTCCGTTCTCACGTGTCACGCGGCGTGACGGCCGCGTCACCGTGACGCGAGCGTCACGTCACAACGCGTTTACCTGTGTCCCGCGGTTTCCGTAAAGTCACGTTGATGTTTTGACTGTTCTAAATGCGGGATAGCGTTTTGGGTGTTTGGATGATTAGTTTTAGACTGTAGAGATGCCAGGATTTTGCTTAAATATTCTAACCAATATTATAAACATACAAATGTAACTCTTTCTATATGTTACATGCCAAACTAACTTACTGAATGTGGTGAAAGGCGTGCCTAAAATTAAAGTCATACGAAAGGACTTCGGCTACTTTTTATATCAGAAATATCTTGATGGATGACAAAGACTCGATGACAAAACAAATCTGATCCCTCCGAAGTCACGGGCAAAGGTTTTCATCATATGAAGTTTACTAGTGGTTTGGTTTCTCTTTTGTATAAACTTTTTAACATTCAACTCTATCAAAGAACTAGTCTAGAGATGCGTTTAATCAAAATATTTTTTTTTTTAATTTTTGGTCCCATGTTGGTCTGGGACTTTAAAATTATGTACCAACTGTGGAACTTGTCTAGCATGTCGTAAACGGCGACTAATAGTATATCGGGTTTTGGGTATACGATTGTGAGGGCGACAAGCTAGCCACTTGTCACTACTTTTTCGCAATTTTCGTTCTAATCCAGCACAGTTTTATTTTTATTTTTTGGCTGGATGTGGTTAAAGGGGCCTGCTGTCCTACGACTCTGCCTACAACTTCGGGATTATGGGCATGATGTTATAAATAAAATAAATATCCGACGACATCACATACATTGATCTGACTCCGAGGTAAGTAGCTTAAGCACTTGTGTTACGGATATCAGAATCAACAGTGGTTTAACAAATATATACTTAAATATTGGATATTAACACCCAGACACAGAACAAACACAAGTATTCATCATACGAATATTTGTCCTGGGTGGGGATCGAACCTACAACTCTTGGCGCATGGGGCAGGGTCACTACCGAATGCGCCATCGAGCTTGTTATGTATGTATGTATTGTTTTTAAACATAAACATAGCTGAAAAGGCTTATTGTGTTACCCCGTTTGGAAGTTAAAGATCTAGATCGGTTAAAATGAGAAAACATTTAATTTTCACAACATAGAAAAAATTTCTTGAATATATTAAAAAGCCTTTTCTAACGGAAGAAATTGCGGTTTGCCCATTCTAAGAAATTGCGGTAAGAAGCTTATAATTGGTAACTCAAGCTTGTTCCCAAGGAGTTTCAACCTTTCAGCAGGACGACGAAGGTTGTAATATAACACCTAGTAACTAAAATTATATTGACAACTAGTTTTAGCCTTCAACTTTGCGCGGTATTTCAGTAAAACAAAATATTGTCTACTAGTATAGAGTATTAATTACATTCTCCCAACGATTACTTTTGAAGAATACCTATCTAAAGGTATAGTGAAGATTATTGATTTCAAACAAACAAAATAATCTTTCTTTTTGAAACACTAATTGTATAAATCGAATGACAGAGCTCGCAGTTCCGCGTTTATGGTTAATGGTATAAAACAATCAAATAAACAAACTCTTCAGCTTTATAATATTAGCATAGATTACGATAAGAGAGGAGGAATGATTGGTTCAAATTTCTATATCTATACTAGCTGCCCCGGCGAACTTCGTTCCGCCTAACAATCAATGACACATAATTGGGCTAAATGAATTGAGAAGTAAGCTATCCTAACTTTCAAGTTGTATTAAACTGCACACGGTGTGCAAATTTGATTAAAATCGGTTAAGTAGTTTCGGAGTCCATCGCGGACAAACAATGTGACGCGTAATTTATATACTTATACTAGCTGACCCGGCGAACTGCGTTTCGCCTAACAGTCAATGACACGTTCGTAGATTTACCATAGCAGCGCCATCTATTGATTACTCACTCAACCCAGTCGAAAGGTATCGACATCTGTTACAATCATTTGGAGTTAACAGATAATTGTGACTGTCAAATAATAACAGACAAATAATTAGCAATAAATTAAAATTGCGACTATAATTTGAGATTTAAACTATCCTATCTCTCAAGTTGGATCGAACTGCACATGGTGTGCGAATTTTATTATAATCGGTTAAGTGGTTTAGGAGTCCATTGAGGACAAACATTGTGACACGAGATTTATATATATTAAGATTTATAATAAATCTGTAGAGAGGTCAATTCTGTACATGAAATATATTTTCAAAATAACTATCAGAGAGTGATTAGTGATCGATACTGATGCCAAAAATGCAATCAGTAAAATTTTTGTCTGTCGGTCTGTCTGTCCTTCTGTCTGTCTGTCTGTCTGTCTGTCTTCCGTCGCGTGTGCAGCCTTAATGGTTAAAGTTACATAGAAATCATGTATGACGGAAATAGTCTTTATAATATTAACCATAAACGCGGGTGACACCGCTGGCACAGTTAGTTAATATTATAAAGATGAAGAGTTTGTTTGTTTGCTTGAACGCGCTAATCTCAAGAACTACTGGTCCGATTTGAAAAATTATTTCAGTGTTAGATAGCACATTTATCGAAGAAGGCTATAGGCTATATAAAATTAACCACAAACGCGGGTAAAACCGGAGGCACTGCTAGTATGTCATACAAATCCTATTTTTCTTTAACCCAAACCCCAAACAAAGATTCGTATCGCAGCAATATTTGCTCTCATAACTTTCAAATTTAGTATACACCCGTATTAAATCACAACCTCTAAATATATCAAACAAATTACTACTAGGCCATAATAATATTTTCTTGAAATGACTCTGACCCATCTCACTTTTGACAGCAATTGTCATATTCTGGAATTAGTTGGAAATAGGAGGGCTATTTCGTTTCCTCCTACGTATTATTTGGCGGTTTTCTGGACACGAAAAGTCACTCAATATGGCAAAGGTGGGGTGATGTTGTTTGAGAATGGTTTTTGGAATCAATACAAGTGTCATATGCAGGTAGGGGACATGTATTAAGCAATTATGTTTCATAATCGGTTTTAAAGTTGTACCGTACCTATTTTTACTAAATAAACCTAATTTATTTACTACTAGCAGCGCCGCATAGTTCCCGTTTTTGTATGAATATGGGGATAAAATATAGCCTATGTTACTACCGGATAATGTAGCTTTCCAATGGTAAAATAATTTTTTAAATCGGCACAGTAGTTTTTGAGTTTATTCATTATAAACATACACACGCACAAAAATACAAATCTATCCTCCTAATAATATTGGTATATAGTATAGAAGTATAGAAGAGACAGCTGTGTCACATAGGTTCGATTAACACTTTCCCAAAAGTAAAAACTATGACAAAGTGACACTTGTGTCAAATTAGAATTTAAGTGTCTGAGTGCAAAATGACACGAATGTCAAAATGCCATGTTTGCTATTTTTTTTTTTAACATGCAGGATCAGAGAATAAAATTTGTTATCTACATTTTTTGAAAGGCAATTGTTTGAAAGCTGGTCGATGGACCTTTTAGTGCATGATTCACAGATGACAACGGAAAACCTTCAACTTATTATAATAACAACTTATCATACTAATATTAAAAAGAGAAAAGATTTAATTGTGTGTTTGTTTGTATTGAATAGGCTCCGAAACTACTGGACCGATTTGAAAAATTCTTTCACCAATGGAAAGCTACTTTAACAGCGAGTAACATAGGCTATATAAGTGTTGCCACCCGATAGGCTAATATCAATTGTCTATCGATAGTCTATCGATAGTTAAAGAAAATCGATATTATCAATCGTTTATCGATACTGCAATACTATCGATAGTATCGATACTAGTGATTGTCCTAATTTAGCGTTCATTTATCGATTTTTCGGTAACACTAGACTATATTTTATACCCGTATTCCCACGGGAACGGGAACTATCACCTTGTCTTCCAATATTCACACTTCTAAGTCATCATCTTCCTAGCGTTATGTCCCGTGTTTAGCCGGGGTCCGCTTAGACCATGATCCAGGATTTAGCGGGTCTGGTAATTACATTAAAGCGGCTGCTGATCTGACCTTCGTAACCCTAAGATAGGGGAACCAGACAATTTTTGGATCATAGTTACAAATCCAAAGTTGTTTGAATTTGCAGGTTTCATCACGATGTTTTCCTTCACTGTCGAGCTAGTGGTATAAATACGTACATAGACTTGAAAAATCCATAGGAACGTGCCAGGGTTTGAACCCGCACTCTTCGGTTAAGAGGCGCGTGTCCTTACCATTGAGCTACCACCGCTCTTTCACACTTCTAAGTATTCATAAAGTAATACTTACATAGACACTGTGGTGTATCTTGTAGATTTCGATTTTCCATTCGGCCCTTCGACGTCTCTGATTAGTTCTTTTGAAACTGAAACAAAAGGAAAAGAAAAATGAAGAATACGTCCAAATTGTAACATGATAAATATAGACACGCGGAAGTGCTTTAAGCCAAGTTGGAGAGATGTTTAAATTAATTATAATGCATGTAACAACGCCTGCAATCCCCGAAGAAGTAGGCTTGGCCCAAAGAGCAACGAGCTCCTATAACCAACATTTACTTAAAAAACTAACGATTATTACTTAAGGGTTTCTTATATGTAATGTGTATTCTGACTGGCTCGATGGCGCATTTGGTAGTGACCCTATTCTATGCGACAAGAGTTGTGGGTTCGATCCCCATCCAGGACAAACATTCGTGTGATGAATACTTGTGTTTGTTCTGTGTCTGGGTGTTAATATCGAATAGTTAAGTATATATTTGTAGTACCACTGTTGTTTCTGATATTCGTAACACAAGTGCTTAAGCTACTACCTCGGAGTCAGATCAATGTATGTGATGTAGACTTATTTATTTATTCTAACTATCTAACTAAACTTCACGCCACTTCCTTAGCGGGGTAGACTGAGAGAACCGAACGCCATATGGCACGATCCTTACATTTATTTATTCTAATAACAAAATATATGAATCTTACAAAATTTAAAATAGACCACTAAATTGCTATTATTTAAGAAATAATTGTAGAACCCCCTACGCCTAAGCAATTCCAAAGCTACCCTCTATAAAACGAAACCGTCAAAAACTCTACCTGTACCAGTTCCCTGAAGTAAACAGTCAAGCACGAGCCGTTAAAACAAACCTCACCCCAGAGGTCTCTACCTAGAGCTCACCGTTTAATAGTTTAACTATGCAAATGTGCTCTATACATGTAGCGGTAGAGCGAGGAGCGGCAACTTTATAATTTCTAACGACTTGGATAAGTCTTCCGGTTATAGAGTTTACATTTTAATGGCTGAATTTCAAGTGTTGGATAAAAAGTAGAGTTGTAGAGTGGAATAGTTAAATTCTAGAGACGTGAGAGAATATGTGAAATCATATCTCGACGTTAAACCATGTCAATGACGGGCTCTATGGCGCATTCGGTAGTGGTTTCATGCGCCAGGAGTTGTCGGTTCGAACATTCGTGTCGATCTGACTCCGAGGTAAGTAGCTTAAGCACTTGAGTTAGGGACATCAGATTCAACAGTGGTATTACAAATATATACTTAAATATTAGATATTAACACCCAGACACAGAACAAACACAAGTATTCATCACACATTTTTGTTTTGGGTGGGGATCGAACCCACAACTCTTGGCGCATAGGGCAGGGTCACTACCAAATGCGCCATCGAGCCAGTCATCTTAAATACGTTTAAACATCAATCATTGATGTTTATAAGCGTATTTAAGTATGTCTATCCGTTCACCTAGTATCCATAGCACAAGCATAAGCTTAGTTTGGAACTAGGGAATTGGTGTGTCAGTCTGCGGAATTTATTTATTATTTATATATTAAATTTTTTACCTATAATTGTTTTAGTACGTTTTTTTTTTCATACAAGACGCCTTTATAGTCTGCTACTTGTCCCAATCCGGGGCATAGCACTAGTATAATATATGAAGTCAGTATCAACTGTAATACCATTCGAAATAGATACGCTTCTCCGATTCTGTTGAAACCATAATCCGTTATTAATTAGCTTTGATTTCAAAGTCGAAACTGTTTTCATATGAATCCCTTTAATACTATCAAAGATTTATCAATCCACAATCATTTTTTGTCATGAACGTTTTAACCAGTAGATACGTGATTAGAAGCCAATCGTAAAGTAATGTTGATGCTACTAAAATTGATATCACACTTTTCATCCGTTGTAGATCTACAGACAAAATCATTTTCTCATGGGATTCTAAAGTAAAAATATGTTCGTTATATTTAAAATAATACTGCCTTATTCACTTGTATAAAACAAAAAAATTAAAAGACAACTGTTTCTTTGAAAGGTTTGTCGTAAGCGATAATTCTCTAGACAATTACATGTCTGAAAATGTTGACACAATTGATAACCAAGTCCAACAGTTATAACGTGCTTGGTCTCTGCAAATAAGCTAAAATCGGGTCATTGTGATAGAATAATTGTCAAACAGACAGATTATCAATTTATTTAGGCAGTTAGATATAACTTTGATTCTACATCGGGTGCTGTGTGCTCCTAAAATTGAAAATGTGGTTTGTAATCCTTTGTATTCCAACGTCGACTATTATTAAATTTATTAGAATGGCAAACTGATGGTGTTAAAATATGTATGTGTTAAATTGCATATTACCAATTAGGCATTTAACATGCGATGTCATGCCATAGGGGGTGTTTCATGGGTAACAAAATATTATATATAATCCATCAGTCCATCCATATAATCTATCCATATATGTCCGATGTTGGTCTGGGACTTAAAAAATGATGTGCCAACTGTGTTTCTTGTCTAGCATGTCGTAAAATACGACTAATGGTATATGGGGTTGTGGGTGTGTGATTGTGTAGGCGACGAGCAAGTCACTTGTCACTACTTTTTCACAATTTTCCATCTAAGCCAATCCAGTTTTGTTTGGCTGAATGTGGTTAAAGGAACCTGCTGCCCCTATGAATCTGCCTACCTCTTCGGGGATGATGGACGTGAAGTTATGTATGTATGTAGAATTTAAAGGCACGAGTCTGTGTTTGAACCCACACCCCTCGATTAAAAGACACGTGTCCTTACCACTGAGCTACTACGGCTTTAACGAACGAAAACGGTATTATAAAGAAATGAATTACCGGCGGAGCTTCGAGTAAAAACGTTATCAGATAACACAAGAGTTTTCAGGAGAGGGACAGAAATACCTTCAGGTTCTATGAAATACGTTTTAATATCTTTTGTGCTGGTTGTTTCGATATAAAATATTCTTGAACAGAAATAACATAGTAATAATACAGATAAAGATACCATCAAAGGAAGTATCGTGGATACCCGTTGAAATTTTCTGTGGCCCAAATACGAGAGGTCGCGGATTCATTTAATGTTTTTATTTTTTGGCCTTGCTTTTTGCTATAAATATATTACTATACTAATAAATTGACAGAATTGATTAATCTTTAATCTATAAAAAACAGGTGACGATTTTATCCTATATCTGTCTACGTTTTCTTGATCGTAGTGCCTAAATTACAGTCATTTTTGTTAAATTAGGTGTCAATCAATCCTTTATTATACATACAATATACATAATATCAAGATTTCACTCCAAGGCGCAAAAAGAGTCTAAGGAAAGAAAATCTAACCACAACCATATAAAATTAACTTAACAAACTACATTCAGCTAAAAGTAAAGTTAGGTTGAGTTAGATGAAAGATTGCGTAAAAGTAACAAGTTACATGTGGCCTACTTATTCAAATTCAAATTTAAAATCTCTTTTTTTTTATATAGGCTTCAAAAAAAGCACTTATAAATAGTCAATGTGTAAAAAAAAAATTACCACCACTAAAAAAACTTTATATACCCCACAATATTTAAAAACGTACACAAATAATACATCCTTTTACAATCCCTTAACAAGAATGTGTCGGCTTTACAACGAAGTATCAATAAAACACCCTAGTCTAGATATCTTTGATCCAAAATTCAATTCTTTCAAAAGAATTATTAATACAATAATGATAGATTGATAACTATCTAATGCTCTTTCTCTCTTAAGTCACTTCTTGCTTATGATACACCACATATTTAAAATTCTCACATATTATATAAATAATTATACACTTTTTTATTTCTGTCTTTCATTTGTACAATGATGTGTCAACATAGTTAGGATCTCAATCTGGCTGTAAACCTGAGTTACAATATGTTTAATACTTAAGTGATTGTTATCTGTTTTGTTGTCCAAATTAATAAATAAATAAATAAATAAATAAACAATAACAAATCTAGCACTCCTTGTGTTAGTAACCTTTTACGACATCCTGACGAAGGTACTGATGCAAAGTCATGGTATTAGACCTTTTTTATTTAACAAATCGCTTCAGCCTCTCCCTTGTATACAGGTAAAAGACATTTGTAGCGGTTTGCGGTCTGCCCAACCGTTTGTTTATTGGGGAAAAGACTTTTTGTTACGTTACACGAATAAAGGAAGAAGCAGATGGCTCGTTTTAATATCTTTATACCGAATTAAGGTCAAGCAAGTATTAGGCAATGTATTATGTAAGAGAATTTTATATCGAGCGAGATTGGATTTCTGTTCCTTTGAAGATGGCACTGTGGGGGTTAATAGCGTTTTGGATGAAGATTCTCAATACTAGTCGGACTTTGGAATCGTTAGTTGGAAGGTTTTGATATTTTGTGGTTCTCTCTTTGGTTCTCATTTTAGTGAATTCGGAACATTCTGTTGTCACTCGATAATTGTATTTACATATTAATAATGAACGTTACTCCTGAGATGAACTTACTTATATAAAACATAATACCGGTTGCAAACAATTGGTTGTCGACATTTCAGTCTCCGCACCTCACTTGACAGTCAATATCCATATTATATATGGGCGAAATATTCTCACAACCATAAATGTTAATTCGTACGCGTTTTACACGGCTTCAATAAAATTAATGATTGCTTTTATGCATAAAGGCTGTCAATCTGTATTAAATAAGTAATGCCTTTCTGATCCGTCAGCGGTCGTGAATATGACGCTATTTTAAATCTGAATTGCTGTAGTTTTAAATATGCAAGGTAGCCGTGTAAAAGTGTAACGTTATTATCTACAATCAAATTTAATTATCGGTGATTAATAATTAAACTGCACTTGAATCCACTACCTAGATTAAAGTTTAATTTGGTGGCTTTATATGTATATTAATTTTAATTAAATGTTTTATATACTGACTCAACAATTTATTATTATTGATATACCATAGCTTTTATTTTAATAATAAGATCACGTAGAAGTTTGCTATTGCATGTGATTTTTGATTCATAATACTATTGGGACAAAGTCATTGTGATGCATAAACCCACAAAGGGAAAATATACAAAAGCTTATTTTAGTAATTTTAACTATAAATAATATGCATAATTTTGGCAGTCATAAAATTTAAGACTTGTTGGGTAGTTATTTTTTATATTATTGTCATTAATTGTAAAAACTAGGTCTTAGTCAAATAAAACTTAAAGATTCAATATCTCTAAGAACATAGACCTACAATAATAAATCTGAATCTCGTGTTTCTGATACAAATAATTGGAAATTAACATATTTGAGCAAGTTCGCTTTATTAAAATGTTCATGGGAATACAGCATAAAGAAATTTTAACGTCCAATCCGAAATGAAACAAAACTTTAATAACAAAAACTGAAATACAGAACATAATGTCTCGAATTTGCAAATTCGGGGGCGTTATAAGGGGGATAAAGCGAGCAAAGTCAGGAGAAGCAAGTGAAATATAAAAGAAATTTCCCTGGAAAACATTATCAGTTTTTATGGCCTCAACGCGGAAGAGTTTAACAGAAGAAGCCGGTTCTGTACCTATTATAAAACTGGTGAAAAATAGTTACTGGCCGCCATTTTGCGGTAACCGCTAATAGGTTAGGCGTTAAAGCAAATTGGTGGTGATTTTGAAGAAATAATAGCAGCTGTTGGTGAGATTGAGATTGATTAAAGTGCCAAGTCAAATGATGATGGTAATTTAAATCTTAAAGAAAAACATGGGTAAAATAATATATGATATAGACGTATACTGAGTTTTAGACTTTGAATAGTTAATAAGATAATTCTAATATGGAAATGAAAAGTGTAGCTTTTTAGCAAAAAAATATTTACAGAGTAATCAAATGTTATTCTCGAAGTTTCAATTAGTATTAAGTATTAAGTGAAAAGCAACGCATTAGATTTTAGACCGTCTGTTTTATTTTTTTACGGCCAAAAATAAAAAAGCCCAATATAATATTTTATATCTGAAAAGTTAACATAGAAGCCCATACATAAAAAGTTAACATAAGGTGAAGTCATTTTATTAATTGAATTTACATCTACGTAAGCTTAAAATTAACGAGGGCGTCCCACACTGATCGCTCATAAGTGTGTCCCTAATTGGGGCGAAAATCACATTCGATGCGAGAAGCGTTTCGCAAATTAACTCGAAATCGAAAATCCCCATTACGGGAACAAGTCTCGCATTCGAAAAAAAAACATATTTAACGAACAACAGCCGGAATTTAATTGGGCATTCATTAATTCCATTTCAAATAAACGTCAAGTGCACAGTTTTTGCCGTTTCCCTATTGTCCTGCGGTGCCCTAAAGGCTGTAAGGACCATCCTATAAACAACGGAGCGTGTACAAGGGTCCTTGAAAAAAAAAACAAGAAGTGGAAAATTGTTTTGAATTCGTTACAACGATATTTTACTGGCTACATGGTTTATGTTATTGTATTATTACGTTTTGTGATGGAATCACGAGTGGAAACTGTAGTTCGGTTACAGGAAGCGCTTCGGGATTTAGTTTGAGCTACGTAACGTTTTATTTTGTTACTTAATAACGTTTTCATGTTACTCATGTACTTGTTCATACAATAAGTATGTAAGAATATTGAAGTGTTTTCGAGGCGAGTGAGGTGAGTAAGGATCGTGCCACATTGCGTTTGGTTCTCTCTGCCAACCCCGCTAGGGAAGTGGCGTGAAGTTTAGTTAGTTATTTAGATTATACGAATTAAGAAACCAACAAAATTTTGAACTATTTTAGTCAAGGCAAGGCAAAACAAAAAAAAATATTTTACAGTTCTCAACTTTCATTTACAAGGGTAATTTTTGATCAAATTGATTCTTAGTCTTAGTCATAACATAGTTAGATAGTTAATTTTTTATCACAATTATTACAATTTTTTTTTAAAGTTTGAATTTATTTATCGGATATAAGGTTAGTAGAGCATCCTTATATTGAATACAGGATAAGATATGAAAAATTATTAAGACCACTTCGACAAATTGAAATTATGAAAATGTTATTGACCTGGATTTAATAAACATTGGTTGGGGCAAAGCTGAGTATTTAAGAAGAGTATAAATAAAATTTCTGTGAATATGAACCGAATTAATTACAGGGAAATACGCAATTCCAGTCATTGAAATAATCCTTACAAACGAGAAATTTTCTTCGAAGCGATTTCCTCCAAATTAATGTGCCTTTGATCGTATCATTATTAACGTACTTATTTTTCAATTATTTTGGGCACCATTAATATGATTGCATTTTTTTCGGCTTTAACTATTTACGATTAAGTTGAATGAGATAAAAACTTACTAATATTTTATGAACTTCTGACTTTAGTTGTTTATCTAGATGACATTATCATTAACTCGAGATAAATTAAAAAGCTTACTGTAAGTAATTATTTAAGAATAGTTTTAAATAAATACAGCACAAGTTAATTGTTCTATCAAAATTGTGAAAGTTTGAAAATTTCATTCCGAGTCATGATTAGCGTTGAGAACGAAAACTTAAGAGGTGTAAACTTTAGAATTTTGAATTTCAATTATCCTTCGAGCCATTAACAATGACCTTGAGTTCAAAGTTTGCGTGTCTCTATAACGTGTATTAAGTTGCATTCAGGCTATGTCTACATCAAAGCGAAATAATCTAAATAGAGCTTAGACTACAGGAATCTTGAGGTCCGACAAAATGTAGCCCATCTTTTATAATATAAAATATTTAAATTAATATTCTACAATCATCAAGCTTCTTAAAAATACTTTTATTTGATATTTTATAACTGTAACCGAACACCTACTAACCTACACATTAATTTGGAATTAGCTTAACAGACTAAACAAACATCTACAAATTGCAGCCACATCTATTCAGCTACCCCGAAACCGGACTATTAACAGGATAACAATAATTCCAATCAACCCCGCACCCAACGCCATTCGTCGCAAAATCCGAGATCAGGACGAATTAAAAATTCAATAAAATAATTTCCGTCAGAGACACCCCGCAGGGGTGGAAGGGAGGGAGAGGGGAGCGCGAATATCGAGGAGGCTCATGTCAATGTCATTGCGAGTTATTGGAGTCGGGTGAAACCGCGGCACACGCGTATATAAAGTCTGGATGTGACATTCATTTGAATACGCATACTGTTGTTTTGAGTGACATTTGTAAAGGCTTTGTTTTGAAGCGGGATTAGATTAACGTGACACGTCAAGTTTAGACTACGTGTTGGTGCCTGGATTACTGAAATCTGGGGTAGAACAAAAATGTGTTGTGGCTGGTTACACCGTGTTGAACAATTTTGCGGTGTGGCTTGCGTATTTTTAATACAATTAGTGAATGTAATATGTAACAGTGCCAGTTTATGTAAAAAATAGGAACGGCTACCAAATAAGAATACAAGATTTTCACTTTCTATTATACTGAGATTAAACAAGAATCACCTACGAAATTCTTGACTTACGGAATTCTAAGAAATTTGAGACATATGTATTTGCGAAACCCATCTAAACATGCCGTAGGTACATACACCACTATTATGACTTGGTAATGTTATTATTTAGAAAAGAGCTAATAAAGCAAGGTTAACTAATGAAATTTTTTGGCCGCAAGAAGTGCTTGACTTCCCAATAGACAATCGATTGCACAAGCCCTACATAGATACTGACGATGCAGCGGAGCCATGCAGCCTCACATTTTCAACTCTCATTAATTCCGCTCAGAACGCTAACCGCTATTTCAAAATTACCTTCCTACGTTCTGGCGCATCTAGGGAACGTTTTCGTCAGCGTAGTGATGCAACTAACGAATATCGACAGCTAATATTTTATGCCCCGAATCTGCGAGCGTTACCGCGTAATATCGTGAGGCATTTTCTATTAAAACTTGATATTTTCTTTCTGCGAATTTTTATATTGGCATGTTTTTGTTTTGGCGGATATGCGTTCGAGGTTGTTTTGGATTGCTGTGCAGCGATGGAGACAAACAAAGTGTTACGAGACAATTGGAGTATGAATAGGGAAGATTCAATAAAATATGATTTTGGGGCTATCTTAACATTTCAAGTTTATGGCATATTTTTTCTTTGTCACTAAATTTTGTAACAATATTTGTATCTACTTCCAAAATGCAATTTTCAATATTTTATAATTTTGTATCATACTCAAAAACCATTTGAAATAATGTGTTTTTATTATCATTGTGTGAAACAATACTTATAGAAATGCTTAGTTTAAAAACGTTTTACAGCTAAATGTCTTTTTTTTTGCAAAATTAAACTAACAATGACCAAAAACACAGCATATGCTTAAAACACCACTATCTCATCAAAATGTCCATATCCATCCATCGATAATCAGAAGTTCGTTAATTAGAACTCCGATAATCGCCATCGATAAGCTCGCCATCACTATCGCCCGCTATTGTTTGTCGATTGAAATCGAAAACTTGCTTAATTAATGACTGCAGACAGACCGACGCCAGCGATGAGCCCAATTAGTACCGAGTGCTCAATTATCGGGTTATACTAGCCCTAATATAACTTATACAGAAGCGACGGCTTCGGTGCTTCGAAATTTGGTAAAAGATTGTATGAAAATACTTAAAGTATGTGTAGTCTTAAAGGAAATAGGTATGGTTTAAGAGAATATCTCAAATACAAATGATGCTCAATTGCTGATTAGCATAGCTTTACACTGTTAAAGTTCGCAATAACATTGTATAGGATTCAAAAATAATGTGCCAACTGTGTTTCTTGCCTAGCATGTCGTTAAAGGCGACTAATGGTATTTTAAGCTAGCTTGTCACTACTGTTTCACAATTTTCCATCTAATTAAATTAAATTTGATTTGTGGCTGTAAAAACTATCAGTTGCAAGCAACTTAAGTGTATGAATGAAACACTTACAGCTTTTAAGACTCTGAATACTCCTCAGGGGATTATAGTCGTGACAGTTTGTATATTCCATTTTAACATATACAAAATACAGATAAATACGTTCGATCACTATACAACTTTGTGGATAAAGAAAAAACAAAGGACCATTATATGACAGCATGTTTTTACCATAATCAGTTTTATCATTGAGAAGTTTAAACTAACAGAAAGAGTTATTTCCAGAGTTGTAATATTAATAAGAATTTAGTATCCACTCTTCCATTAACTTAGTCTTTGAATAAATACTTGCTTTCTTCTACATTTTTATTTAATAACCTCTATTTATCATGAAACTAATTAGGGTGTTGAATTATGAAATTTGTTTGTAAAGTGCTTGTTAATTAACTGAAAATAATTTAAATAATGAGTTTCGAATAAATCATGGTAATATATGAACTCGGCGCTTTCGGGCTGCTTAAGAATTTTCAATTATACTTACTTTAGTTGCAAAGTTCAGACTTTAGCTTAGATAAATTTCTTTGTAATGAAATTGTTTATTTAATTATTACTATTAAAGTAAATATTATCAAATTGTAATTAGTTAGACACCCTTTACATTATTTACTTATTGGGTACTATGTATTTTAATTAATTAGAACGAGAATACAATACACAAATAATTAACAAGAAGAAACTCCATTTTGAATTTTCTTGTAATAATTTGGTATTGAGATAAGCGTTTTCATGAGCTAGCTTGTCATTACTCTTTCATTATTTTATATCAAAGTTAACTTAATTATTGGTTTGCTACTCTTTGGACTTTGCCCCCTCTTTGGGGATGGCTGGCGTGATAATATGTATGTATGTATGTATGTGTCTTTCATGATATTTAGATACGTAAATAACAACTTCAATACATAATGGTTTTCTCATATGAATTTTCTAACAGTTTCAGCATGCCGACATCATCCAATTTCGACAGACAAATTTCTAAAACCCAATTGTAATATTGAACATCGATAAATCCCCAGTCGAAAAATAGTGCACTGACAATCGGTATTGATATCGAATACCGGTAATCGGACCCAATGAATTGGATGCGAAGATTAATATCGGGCCGATGCCGGTTTTAATACCGGACTATTTCTAGGTAACCGGTATCGTTCCGGATCGTTTAACGGGGTGCAAATGAAAAATTCAATTTTAATGCTTTCGCGTTTTAATTTCGACGTCGATATTGAGCGGTTTTTCGTGTTCTGTTTGATAACTGCGTAATAGAATTTTGCAGGTATTATAACTACAAATAAGCGTATTATTCCGCTTGCAATCCCAGGAGGTGAAGGCAGAATTTAAGAAGCGATTTGATCCTTTCATCATCTTCCTAGCGTTATGTCCCGTGCTTAGTCGGGGTCCGATTAGACCATGATCCAGGATTTAGCGAGTCTGGTAATTACATTGAAGCGACTGACTGACTTTCGTAATCCTTATTCATATGAGGGAACTAGACAAATTGGGATGATGGTAACCCTGGTTAATATATAAATCTTACCTTTATCCCCCTTCAGTTCCACATTGCCCCGGTACCAGACTATCTTGGCAGCCGGCTTGGCGTTCTTCACCAGACACTCCAGGGTCACCTCCTCGCCTTCTTTCACTTCCAGTTTTGAGTTGTGAGGGTGGCCCGTGATCTCTACTGCGTTGGGAGGAGCTGGGGACAAGGGAGAAAAATATGGTTACTCTCATGACAATTTAGTTTTTATAATTTTGTGATTTTTTTTTTATACAGGCTTTAGAAAATACTTTAATCGTCAATATAAATCAACACTAACCGGCGTTATTACATATATACGATACTATGTTGTCAATAAAAAAGCATTATTTTTTTATATTGAAAAATATGAAGTACCTAATTAATTTTATTGCTTTTGTTTATTTATTTATTTATTTATTATAGGTACGCAGACAGATTACAGTCAATATACATTTCCATATAAGTACGTAACATAACTTAAATGACTAGACGGTAATCTATAGATAGCGTACACAGCATGGTTAAATTACTGGTTACTTAACTTTAAACTAATTCTAAATTACATGTAACACAGTTAGAATAGTGTTAGGATATAAATCTATAGATACCATATTAAAGATATGGAGACGTTTTGTTTTTGTGTACTTGTACATAGGTGATGTTAGGAGTCATAAAAATCGTAGAGCTTGTATGAAAAGGATTATGAATGTTGAAGAGGCGAGTGAGGTGTGTAAGGATCGTGCCATATGGCGTTCGGTTCTCTCTGCCTACCCCGCTAGGGAAGTGGCGTGAAGTTTAGTTAGTTAGTTAGTTATACATATAATAAATTAAATAAATAAATTCTTCAGACTGTCACACCTATTCCCTAGTTCCAAACTAAGCTTATGCTTGTCCTATGGATATTAGGTGAACGGATAGACACTCTTAAATACGTTTATAAACATCCATGACTCAAGTACAAATGTCCGTGTTCATCACACGAAACATTTGCTGACACTCGATTTCGTGGCCCAGGGTCTCTGACCACTCGACCAACGGGCCTGTTAATACATATGTATATAATTATGATGTATAGGTATATTCGTATATATAAAAACATATTCATATCTTCTCAGCGTTAAATTAAGCGAGTCAAGCTATTATATTGAAGGGAACGTCTTAACAACCTTTGACAGGGCAACTAGAAAAAATGGACCATTAATTTGACTGTGAATAAAGTTGCAAAGGGCCTGTTTGATCATTCAAGGAGGATAATGGTTAATGTTTGTTACACACAGACACACAGACGATATATATTTGAATGAACCATTAATTAACGTGTTGAAATTTGTTAAACATAATATGGTGCGGACAAGCACATTTTCATTTAAACTCCTACATTATAATATAACTGATATTTCGCTGTTTAGTTATCTAAACAGAGTAAACTATCTCTCTATTAATATGAATATTTGTTTTAGGTTAACATGCCAGTTTGCACCGATTCAGGTTTAAATTATAAATGGGCACACGGTAGTGTGTCGAGCCAAGGTAAAAAGCGACTTAGCGATGTTGTAAAATAAATGCTAATGTTATTTAGATTGTCTCTAATGTTGAGATTTGAAAACAACTTTCAAATAGATCAATATAGATGGAGCTTATAAAATACTATCACTATAGCTAATTATTATTGTTTATTTTTCTATTTCGCTGTTAAGTTAACTTATCCAACCCAGTCCACTGACCTATGTTGGTCTGGGACTTAAAAAGAATATGCCAACTGTGGTTCTTGCCTAGCATGTCGTAAAAGGCGACTAAAGGTATATCGGGTTTTGGGTGTGTGATAGGCAGGTTAGCAGCTTGTCACTGCTTTTTCACAATTTTTCATCTAGCCCAGCCCGGCTTCATTTTTGGCTAAATGTGGTTGAAGGGGCATGCTGCCCCTTTGCATCTGCCTACCCCTTCAGGGATTACGGGCGGGATGTTATGTATGTATGTAAGTTAACTTATCTCTTTTTGTTTTGTGTCATTTTATATAATTTATGTACTTTGTTGCCAACAAATACTATAGTTGTTCAAAATGTTGCATGTTGTGTTCTCTGTAAATTATAATGCCACAGGGTTCATAATACAGTATCATCTAATCTATTAAATATTTAAGAGAAAATCGCCGAGAGAGGGCTTAAAACGCACGGTGAAGCAATAAATTAGTTTGATGGCTGAAAGTCTAGTGCCGAACTTGGCATCTCAGTTTACCCATAAATCATTGTTGAATAACGGCCAAGTGTGAGTCGGGCGAAAGTTTTGTACTACACACTATTTCATTCTTTATATAATTTAAATTGTGTAGTTGTTGCTTTATTTTTACTATTTGACTAGTAGTGCCCCGCGGTTCACCCGCATAGTTCCCGTTCCTGTAGGAACATGGGGATAGTCAAAGTCAAAGTCAAAGTATTCTTTATTTATATAGGTTTCAAGGAAACACTTATAAATCGTCAAATACAGGTATTGTAAGCCACAGCTATATGATTCTACCACCTATGGTACTTCCGGATAATGTAGCTTTCTAATGGTGAAATAATTTTTGAAATCGGCACAGTAGTTTTTGAGTTTATTCATTACAAACATACACACACACACAAAAATTCAAATCTTTCCTCTTTATAATATTAGTATACATAATTTAGCCGTCATAATAATATTCTGTGTACAAGAATACCTTATGTAACTATTATGCTTGAGTTAAAAGGGCCAAAAATTACATGATTCCACCATTGGGAGCCCATGGGATATTACATCAGCATAAGGTCTCAACAGGATAGTATATCTATTGACTGGCTCGATGGCGCATTTGGTAGTGACCCAGCCCTATGTGCCAAGAGTTGTGGGTTCGATCCCCACCCAGGACAAACATTCGTGTGATGAATACTTGTGTTTGTTCTGTGTCTGGGTGTTGATATCTAATATTTATTTAAGTATATATTTGTAATACCCCTGTTGTTTCTGATATCCGTAACACAAGTGCTTTGGCTATTTAGCTCGAAGTCCGATTTTAGATATTTATTTATTTTCTTTTACTTATTTATTTTGTGAAAATTTCAAATATTTTTACATTAAGATTCAAGAGATACAGCTCTGTGATAGGCAGATGGACAGACAGACGCTGTAGTCTTAGTAATAAGGTCCCTTTGGAACCCCTGCATGCGGAATCCTAAAAAAAGTTATAATTTTTACCGCGACACGGTAACAGGACTTAATAACATAACTCCATAAAGTCAGCTTTGCGAATATTAATTTTCATCAAAAAATAATATTTCCGAATTACAAAACCATTATTCATCAGGCTTAGGGGGGCCAGTTAAAGAATTAAGGGGGGTTGGGGGGCAGTAAATTCAATATTAGCTTTAGAAGCGTCAGATTATTCGAATAATTAATGTCCTGTAAAAATATTAGGGAATCGTTCCAATTGTTTCATTGGAGCCGTTTTGTATTTTTCCGAACGAACGGAGAGTTTTATTACAATCCAATTTTTTTAGGTAAAAAAGAGTTTCAGCAACCTTTCTGAAGTGATAAATCAATTAACAGGTATTTAGTTTGAAAGGGAATTGATTTAATTCGTCGAAGTAATTATCGTGTATCTTTGTATACCTACATTTAAAATGGTATTAAATATTGAAGAGGCGAGTGAGGTGTGTAAGGATCGTGCCATATGGCCTTCGGTTCTCTCTGCCTACCACGGTTGGGAAGTGGCGTGAAGTTTAGTTAGTTCATCAAAGAATACGTCCCATTTAATCCCATGTTGGTCTGGGACTTAAAAACAATGTGCCAACGTTGTTCATAATACGGGCGTGATGTTATTAGAATACGGCATGTTCAAACCTTCATTAGGCATTATTGCAAATACACGAGAGCATTAACTTTTAACGAGTCGAGTTGAAGTCTGGCTGGCGAGTGCGTGTTTCTGATAATTAACATTTCGCCAACGTCACCAGATTTCAACTCGCCAGAGCCAAACTTGGAAAACGGGCCTAAGAGGACATGTGAAAAACCTGTAATTTTTTTTCAAAATTTTTTGGTCTCTTACTATTTAAAAGCGTGAAAGTCGAATTGATTGCTCTCTGTACTATTTTAATCAAAGAAAAATGTTGTTTGTTTTTAACAAGCACTTATATTACTTAAGTTGTTCTTCCGAATTTGCTATTCATGTTTAAACGACTGACGTTCAATCGAAATTTCGTACACTTGTGTAAGTTCGATGAAAATGTTATGTTATGGCATAATACTAGTCTGTTACATACATACATAACATCACGCCTATAATCCCCGAAGGGGTAGGCAGAGTCGAAAGGGCAGTAAGCCCCTTCAACCACATTCAGCCAAAAATAAAGCTGGGCTGGGTTAGATCGAAAATTGTGAAAAAGCAGTGACAAGTGGCTAACCTGTCGCCTACACAATCACATACCTAAAAACCCGATACACCATTAGTCGCCTTTTACGACATGCTAGACAAGAACCACAGTTGGCATATTCTTTTTAAGTCCCAGACCAACATGGGACAGTGGTCTAGTACTAGTCTGATGATGAATTCAATCGAGTTAATTAAACTGTATACCTTTTATTTATACTTCCAATAACGTAACCTGCAGAAGGTTCAACTGAAAGAATACAAAACAATCCATTTGATTCCCGGAATGTATTTCAAGTGAAGCCATCATACAAAAACAGAATTAACAAAACAAGACTTCACATATTCACTCGCAGGATTGTTTTACTTAAAGGCTGCGTTATACACAGACCTGTGTTGTATCATATTGTATATCAAATACAAATAGCGACTTTAGTATGTAGTTTACATCTGTCATGGGTATTTCAATATTGATTACTAAGGAGTCAGGAAGTTGGCGGTTTAATCACGCCCGTGCCTCGGAAAGCATGTTAGCCATTGCTCTTTCTCCTGATCTCTCCGGTTATGTCGGTGCCGTATCACCAGACTATAAGAGTGAAGGAACAGAGAGATCTGTGTTTGCGCACACACTTGTGCACTATAATATCTCCTGCGCAGATGGCTAATCCTCGTTGAGATTGACCGCCGTGTCCGATATCGGTTAGGATGACATCTGTCTAACAAATGTCATTGATTTCGAATGTACTTGTGTAACTATCATTAAGAAATCTTTTAAATCGCAAAGATTTTATCTGATAAATATCAAACTAAAATCTCTTGATTATATTTTGGCACTAACCTGGTTGGACTGGGACTTAAAAACTATATGCCAACTGTGTTCCTTGTCTAGCATGTCGTAAGGCGACTAATGGTATATCGGGTTTAAAGTTGGGCGACGATAGTCGCTTGTTACTACTTTGCCACAGTTTCCCATCTAACCCAGCCTCGTTTTGGTTAAATATGGTTAAGTGGGCTAGCTGCCCTTTTGACTCTGCCTACCCCTTTTGGAATTACGGGCGTGATTATATGTATATATGTATGTATCTACGTATATATTAGGATTTTTAGACATAGTTTTTTTGTAAACATAATTGACATCTTTTATTTTTTGCAATGGTGTATCGTGGTTGATTATTATCAGTCTGGATCTGTCTTGTTTATCATCTTTAGCAACAAAATATTTAAAAATGCTTATTTTATAACACACGTGACTCGACTAATAGCTGAAGAAGCTATTCATACCCAATGCATATCAGCTATAGAATTAATATACAGGACAGTTCATCCTAAATGCAGCCCTGCATTGGACATTATAAAAGCAGGTTTTATTCGTATTTCACGAGGTCCGCCCTCATTATGAGGCTGAAATTTTCGGGACATCGCGAATATTCGGAGAGCCAAACTTTTGGGACTCGCCCACATGAGTGGCGAAAGAGTGGTGACCCAACGCCATCTATTAACATATGGGGGTTAACTATTCAAGGATATTTTGGACTCATTACGATGGTTGCTCAGTGGTAAGGAGCTTGCGTGTAAAGAGTTCAGTTCAAACTTAGGAACGTACTTTTGAATATTCCAAGTATAAAGCCATTTAGTTATTTTTTTTAAACTCTGAATATTCAAACAACTGGCCACAATTTTTTTTGCCTGGGTCATCGCGGAACTAGATATTTTTTTATTATAAAATAATCAAAGACATTTTTCGACTATGTGACTAATAGTGTTAACTCGATAATACAGTGAGGCAAAGAGAAACAAAGAGTTAGACATATTTGAGATCCAGATATGAGGTCAACAAAAAACCGTACAAATCCCACTAGTTAGAATATATAAATTCATCTGGTTTAACCCAATATCAACTTGTAAACACACAGTTGAATAGCACACAGCCATTATTGCTTGTCGAGTTCACTGTACCTTTTCTACACTGTAAAAGATTATAGACATCACAATCGAAAACTTTATAACGAAAATATACTCAAAAATATTCCCGGCAGAGTAATGACAGACGGCCGAATGTTGTCAACCGCTGGCCACAACAAAGACGCCGTTCCCACCTTTGTGCCTCGTCAGGGGAGCGTAACCGTTGCTGCTAGACAGCAATATCCTGTTACACGACGCGACAGTTTATGAGCGGTGAGCGTGTGGACTGGTGTTTGGTGTATATTAAATTTTCAGTACTCTGGTATATAATTCTGGATAATGTTCGGATTTTAGGTGCGTTTTGAATTGAATTATTAATTTAAAGGCTGTTTGGATTGATAGTGTTTTAATAAAGCAAGAATTAAATTATGGAATACAATACATTATGTAGATATTTAAGCATTATTTGCTTGTGCTCTAAATAATATACTTATCTAAATAGCTTTGATAAATAAATAATATATATGGCTCTCTGTTTTGAAAGATGATATGAGTAAAATGGAAGTGGATAGCTTGATGACGGCTGACCGGGACGTATGGAAGAAGAAGACATGCTGCGCCGACCCCAGATAAACTGGGAGAAGGGCAAGAGGATGATGATGATATTGCTCTACGTTTTATCAGTTAGCCCCCTCCCCCTCCTCAATGGGAATGTAGTGAAGCTAGTTTTTTAAATAACATATAATTATTCTGGTGTCTAGATTTTTTAATTTTTCATCTAACCCAGCCCAGTTCTATTTTTGACTGAATGTGGATAAGGGGACTTGCTGCCCCTTTGACGTTAAGTATGTAGGTATGTATTCTAGGGTTTAAGCTGTTTTTGTTTATTGTCTGTAAAAAAATCATAAAGTGTTCGAAATATTAAGTTAATTAAATAAATTATAATTATCAATGATTTTGAAATTATTAGTGCTTTTTTCCCATTTTTTTTTTACTTTTTCACGTCCACCTAATGTTTCTTATGACTTTACGTACGGTGTCGCCAGCTTAATTAAATTTCTAAATTAATTAAAAATCGCTTCCGCTTATAATTTACGCGCGAACTAGAAACTCATTTTGGCCGTAAGTAAATTTGTTGCTCTAACACTTGTTATACCTACAAAGATTTTAGCATTAAATCCGGGACCGGCGAGCTTTAGTTAGTATCGGTAAATATCATAGTTATTTTATTACTCCCCTTTAGAGCGAAAGCTTTTAGTGTGTTTAGCTATGTGAAAAAGTATTTTATATTTTAAAGCTGGTTTATAAAGCGTTTTTTTTTTTTTTTTATACATTGAAGTTTGTCATTCATGTTGCATACTATTACTCCCGCATCCCCCGAGGGGATAAGCAGAGTTCACGGAGCTCCATAAACCAGATTCAGATGAATATAAAATTGAGTTCGGTTAGACGCAATTTTGTGATGTAATCAGTTGTCGCTTGCATCATTAGAGACTAAACATCCAATACATGTCAACGGTTACATTTCACGCTAGACAAGACACAGTTGGCTTGTTGAGTTTCAGATCAACGTCAAACTTTAGCTTGTAAAATTAATAGTACGTATGTATAACTTAAAACACATGTATCACAAGTTACTCAAAAAAGGCATCAGTCCACACGTTTATTCATTAAAACCCTGCCTCCTCAGTCCCCTGCTGCCCTCAGTCCCCTGGCTGCCCTCAGTCCCCTGTTTGCACAACAGCCGCTATTTGTCGAGGTCCCGTATTGTATTGCTTGATTGCCACCTACCGGGTTTTGTGTTCTACTTGTATACCCTTCCATTGTAGATAGGGCTTTCTTTTAGGAAACGAAGGTACAAGTTTGTTTTAAGGTATTGAGGTATCTATTTATAAATATTTGATTCGCAGCAATAAACTGTATTTCCAGAAACTGTGTCTCTAAAATACTGGCGACAGGAAAGTTATATAATCTTTAATGTTACCCATACCAAATATAACAGAGAATCAATTTAAGAGCTGCATTTAGTAAGAAAAATATCGTTTAAGTAATGGAAAATATCTAATGTTAACCTTTCTTAAACTCAGGTAAGTTTAAATATTTAATGTTGTTATGAAAAGGTTAATGAATTGAACTGTGTTACGTTTATGTACTTTTTGAACCATATATAAAGCTTGAATAATATATTATGTAATAATAGTCCATTGACTAAAACTGATATTCTAAACTAGCACTGATATTTGTTATGAAGTCATTCCCCTGTTTCCATTTAAATTGACATCCCAACTCAAGTATAGAAACAGGTAACTTTTGTGTCTATTCTGCCAAAATAATTTTAGGGGTATTTATTTGCACCAAACATTCTACTCCCAATATGTACCTATACATATATTAAAACACAAAAAATGTCGCAAATAACAATAACAACAGAGTCATCTACATTGGCAATGTTGATTTTCATTTGCACCTTCTCACAACGAATTGCAAAATTAACCCTTCAAATAATTACATTTATATTTCACACCCCGCATAATGACCTATTAAGAGGACGAAAATATACGTCTCATAACACTTGATGCAGTCCCTTACACTTCTCGTGTCCACACAATAAAATTAACCCGTAAAACGACCAACACGCCTTAAGCTCAAATAAAAAGTTCCCAAGAACCACTGGCCACGTTTTAATTAGCCTGCCTTATCTTCTTTCGACAGCCGTGGGGGGAGGGGGGAGTTGAAAAAGTCAATAATTACCTTTTCTCACGGTCAGAAGTGGCTTTTACCACTTCGCAAATAGGTCGAGGTTTGGCTGTAAAAGAATCGCGGATGTTAAATAAGGATGTGGGTAAAATTTTGAGAGTATTTAAACTCGATGGGAGAATCCTTGCGAATATAATAAATGCAAAATAATTCTTTGTTTTTCTCTATTAGAGGTGACCAATGAGCTAACAAGTCTTTTGATGGTAAATAATCTACGCCGCTTATGAACCACTGCAACACCAGAGGAATTGTTGACCTTCAAAGTGGTTGGGCCTCCGGTACTCTGTGCTACTCATCATCATCTTCCTAGCATTATGTCCCGTGTTTAGACGGGGTCCGCTTAGACTATGATCCAGGATTTAGCGAGTATAGTAATTACATTGAAGCGACTCCCGATCTGACCTTCGTAACCCTAAGATAGGGGAACCAGACAATTTTTGAATCATGGTTAGAAATCCAAAGTGATTTGAATTTGCAGGTTTCATCACGATGTTTTTCTTCACCGTCGAGCTAGTGGTATAAATACGTACATAGACTTGAAAAATCCAGAGGTACGTGCCCGGGTTGGAACCCGCACTCCTCGGTCAAGAGGCGCGTGTCCTTACCATTGAGCTACCACCGCTCTCTTACTCTGTGCTACTATTTCCTCCAATTTTCCGTGAGAGGGCGGTACTCCCGATCGAGTCAGCTAAGTATAGCCACGGCTGAATGGCAACTACGTGGTTCTACCACCATAATTGTGTTTACAAGCTGAATCCACTTAACCTGATGAAAGGCACATTAAACATTTGTGTCGGTTTTTCTCGATTCAGCTATTGGTACCCGTGCTTAGTTATAAATAGATATTTGGAAAGCACAGTCCGATGTTGGTCTGGAACTTAAAAAAGAATGTGCCAACTGTGTTTCTTGCCTAGCATGTCGTAAAAGGCGACTAATCGTATATGGGGTTTCGGGTGTGTGATTGTGTAGGCGACGAGCTAGCCACTTGCCACTACTTTATCACAATTTTCTATCTGACCCAGCCCATTGTCACATGTTGGTCTGGGACTTAATAAGAATGTGCCAATGTGTTTCTTGCCTAGCATGTCGTAAAAAAAATGCTATATGTATGTTTAAACGTTCCAATTTAGGTGTGATAAATTTAAACCCCAGTCCATTTACTAGTTTTGACGTTAAAATGCAACAGCCAGTTATTTTTTCGATTTTTTGTAGTTATAAAGAAAATCGCTAGTCGCTTCAGCCTATGACCACATCCTCAACTGAACTAGCTACAGCTACATCTAATTGCATTACTAACCCGGCACATTTCTATCGGCTTTGGGAAACCCCTTTTTTGTTTTTTCTCTTTTTCCGGGATCCACATTGGCAGAGACAAGACCACGAGCAGTTATAAAATTCGTTCAAAGACATATATTTTTTTTTATTATTAGCTCCTTTTTAATTTCAATTAATAGTTAGTTGTCCGTTCTAATCGTTAGCAATCTATTTTTC
Source organism: Glyphodes perspectalis (assembly GCA_951394215.1). Taxonomy (NCBI): domain Eukaryota; kingdom Metazoa; phylum Arthropoda; class Insecta; order Lepidoptera; family Crambidae; genus Glyphodes; species Glyphodes perspectalis. The sequence goes on along the minus strand of OX596226.1, from coordinate 1,533,096 downwards.
AACCATTTGGTAACAATTCAATGTTATCATATTAAGTAGCTGGATTGATGATGATAAATATATTTTTCTCTAATTATTCATTTCACCATCAAGTTTCCAAAATCAAGTTAACGTTTGCTTATTAAACTAGTAATTAAAAATATATATTTACGAGTAATTCTATGAAGCATGCTCAAAATACTAACAGTCTTTGCTACAACGCTGTTGGTATTCCGTTCGACAATCGTCCTTTGCCATTTCAAAATTAATTAATTTGCCATTTACCTAAGAGTGGGACTGGGCAAAGATATACTAAATTTGCCTCGAAAACTCAGTTAAGAGGAAACTGTATAAACCTCAAAGGTATAAAAAGGTACCTACATACATACATACAAACCAACTAGAGATTACAATCAGCAGCATATTTTCTGGTACCAGCACATGACGCTTCATCTTATCTTCTTCTTCTTATCTTATCTTCATCATAAAGAGCTTAATTATTTCTAGACCCAGCTGGATTGCATGATCCAGCATCCCGATTTCTGGTAAGGACTGAAATCCAGCTGCATTGAACCAGCAAATGTCGCTGGATTCAAGTAACATTGTGCTGGGAATAGTTTAACAGTTAGATCCAGCATTGCAATCCCTAATACATATAACGTATATAAATGTAGACATGACCATTGCAAAGATAAGCAAAGATCTTCCTGGGAAGACAAGATGTATGCATGCAAACGCTAACTAACTAACTTCACGCCACTTCCTTAGCGGGGTAGGCAGAGAGAACCGAACGCCATATGGTACGATCCTTACACACCTCACTCGCCTCTTCAACATTAATAATCCTTTTCATACAAGCTCTACGGTTTTTATGACTCCTAACATCACCTTCTGTTAATACACGACCGATCTGGTCATGATAGGTGAGCCTGGGCCTTCCGCGGCTCCTACATCCTTCCACTTTCGCATTGTATATCTGTTTAGTCAATCTTTCGTCATCCATTCTTTCCACATGTCCGATCGCGCAGATATAAATACTTGAAAGTAAATCTCAAAATCAAAGATCGCCTCCATCATTAAGATCGGTCGTGATTACACACAAATGTTCGGGTAGCCCATAACATTAATAAAACTAAAGATAGTAAAACAGACTATCCCGCCACGGAACCATTCCCTCACCTCAATTTGCTAGCCACTCTTTTTCTATTACCCCGAAGTTTCGGAACGATCCGTAGAATAAGTAATCCAGCCAATGGATATCTTGAATGGGCTTTTAACTTCGCTTCTAGTTGTAGAAGTGGGGCTAATGAAGCGAGACTTGTTTTGGGAATGGGTGATTGTGCTGTAGTCGTAGTTTCGAATGGCGAAACAGGATTATTCTAAGTACGAAACGTTTTGCTGATACGGACATACAGACTTTAGCTTCGACTATTAGCGGAGTTTAATTGAGCTGAAATTTGGTGTTTCTTTCATGTAATTTTGTAATAATAGCTCACGTCCAGCCACAAGCTCTTCTCAGCTGATCAAAACAGAAACGCACTGGATTGGTTGAATAAATATCAGACTGTATCACATACATTGATCTGACTCCGAGGTAAGTAGCTTAAGTACTTATGTTACGGATATCAGAAACAGCAGTGGTATTACAAATATATACTTAAATATTGGATATTAACACCCATACACAGAAACACAAGTATTCAACACACGAATGTTTGTCCTGAGTGGGGATCGAACCCACAACTTTTGGCGCAAGGGGTAGGGTCACTACCGAATGTGCCATCGAGCCAGTCAATCTATATGTACGGATTTATACCATTTGCACGGTGATGATGGAAAACATTGTGATGGAGGTTTTACCATGTTACCATGATCCATTTGGACTGGTTCCCCTATCTAAGGCTTAAGGTCAGAGGAGTGAGCTTCATTGTTTTAAGTCCCAGCTCAGTCAGCCTCACAAAATTCAGGTTCATTTTTATTTCCATAAATCCTTTTGAGACTGTTACGATCAGAATGAACGTTTATCCCATCTTTTCCATAGACAACATTCAAGCTATCGAAAAGAGCATATTACAAGGGAGTAGCATCATATTTTATTCACCAAATGTGCAAGTCAGTTGGTCTCAATTAATAACGCTCAGGAAAGATACATCTTCAGAAAGTTCGGGTCGGCCCAAGTTTTTAAGGGGAACAAAAAAACGCTTACAAACAAAATATTAACAAAACCATTGAGTGATTTATAGGTCGTTATTGTTGGTGGAAACTGTCCTCTCTTCCGGGAAACAGGGAGGAATACTGTGCAGCTCTGTTACCTTGATAATATACATACATACATAAATACATGGTATCAGGCCCACAATCCCCGAAGGATAGAATTTAAGGAGCAATAAGCACTTCAAACCATACATACATAACTGTCACGCCTTTTTCCTATGGGGGTAGACAGAGCTCACACCCTTTCATTTGCTACGACCCCAGCACACACCTTCCGCTTTTTTAACATTTGTAAATCTTTTCACATAAATAAATAAATTTAGCCAAAATCAAATGGAAATTATATGAAAGGTTGTGAAAGTAGTGACTAGTGGCTAGTGTATTGAGGCTGTAACAAAGAGACTATTATAAATCAGTAATAAATAAATATCAGACTACATCACATACATTGATTTGACTCCGAGGTAAGTAGCTTAAGCACTTGAGTTACGGATGCCAGAATCAACAGTAGTATTACAAATATATATTTAAATATTATATAATACACAGAACAAACACAGGCATTCATCATACGAATGTTTGTCCTGGGTGGGGATGGAACCCACAACTCTTGGCGCATGGGGCAGGATCACTACCGAATAAGCTATCGAGCCAGCCAATCAGTTTATAGGAGTCGTATAAAAAGGGTCTTCTTTATTATTTCTTAGGTTCCAAATACAAAGCGAGCTAAATTTCATACTTCAGTATTTATAATATTAGTATGTATTAAATTAGTATGTATGTAATATTAGAACTAATAATGTCACAACATTCCCATATTTGGCATTACAAATAGTTATTTGAATGGCATCCAATTTTCGCTATGATTGTACTCGAGAACCACACCACGTGACATAAGAGACTCAATGACCGTTGTATTCCCTAATATTAAGCTTTAAAGCTCCACCTAGCTACAACATGCAAGCTAATATCACTCTTAACGAGACGGCGCTAGATTGAAATTCAAGAATCGGTAGTTATTTTAATTAAGCTACGAGTAATTATTTTACATGTTACATTACACTATATAGGTGTACAATGGTGATCACTTTTATTTTCTGAAATTATTGTATTTATACCAAGTGTAAAGTGACTTAAAAATAATGTGCCAACTATGTGCCTTATCTAGCATGTCGTAAAGGGCGACTAATGGTGTATTGGGATTCTGATTATGAAAGCGACAAGCTAGCCATTTGTCATTACTTTTTCCAATTGTCCATCTAACCCAGCCCTGGTTTATATTTGGCTGAAAGTGGTTACACTTTCAGCCAAAAATAATAATGGGCTAGCTAGCTAAGAGCAAAATAAGAATCAATTAGGGGTTGAACCGCCCTCTCTGACGAAAAGCAAAGCTGATTCTTGTCGCTATATACCCCTCTCTTTTCACCTCAAAAACATTTACAAAACAACCATATGCGCCGGCAAAATGTATTACCTCAAAATACCCTTTTAATTCTAAAAAAATAAACAAAATAACGTCATCCTTTCACAGACACCGGCGTATTGACAACGCAAAAGAAAATGAAGCCTCCGATTGAAAATATGCCGCTTTTTGAGAGACCCTCTGTCTCTCAAAAAAGCGGCACAATCAAAAGGATATATTTTTTTATGTTTTTCACCGTTTTCACGTTCCGGCGTTTTTATGAGATTGATATGCGCTCTCAAATGGCGCGTTTTTGTTTCAGTGCGATTACTTTCTGGATAGCGGGAGGTGCAAACTTTAATTTGGGTAATGGAAAATCTTGAGCGAGATTAAAACGGAACTGTTATGTTTCGGGACGGGTGTTGATTGCGATAGCGGTTCGTAAGCTTGCGGGTTAAGCAACGCGCACTGTGGGTGGGTGCGGATGGGTGACCATGAACAAATCCATATAATACAAATAAAATATATTTTTTAATATGAAGTAGATTCGTTAGTTTGTTTGAATGCGGTTATTAATTTAAAATTGTGTTAGATAGCCGACATAAAAATAAATCGTGTCCATTCATATACGATTCGTATTATGTAATATAATATTATTACGGAGAAAAAAGCGGGCGACTGTTAGAGCGAAATAAAATAGGTATATAAAAAAAAGTCTCGTAATAATTTTTCCAGCTATATTTTTACTAAAACCTATCTCTATTAATATGTATTATATATTTATTTTATTTTTATATATTAATATGTATATTTCATTTTATTTTCAAATTAATTTTTAATATATTTTATGCACATAAAAAATTAACTTCACAGAATAGTATTTAATCGTAAGTTTTAATATAAAAAACCTAGCAAACAGCTAGGTACACATTTTTTTTTAATTTAAATCACGATTCATTTGAAGTAAAAAATTACTAGCATATTTACTAAGGAAATAAAACAAATATTTCCTGCAACAAAAACGAGTAAAGCTCGTATAGAAATTGAAAAAGCTCAAGCCCATTAAAAGAAATATAAGCTCTTACGCTCCGGATGTTGTCGGAGATAAAAATCTGTATTGCAATAAATGCTTTGTAACGTCAGCATGGCAGTGCGAGAGCCAAGTCTATAAAAAAATCCATTCAATTCACAATGCACTGATGCATATCGGGTTTCGCTGAGACGGATTTAGCGGTAAAATATGGTTCGTAATTATAGAATCTAATTTTATGGGGACCTCAAGAGGAATTATATTGAAGTTTGTAATGGTCATTTACATATTTGTTCATTGGTAAAGGCCAGTTTAAATAAAAGCGCTTTTTTTAAAATACTAACGGCCCCGGCTTCGCAGGGGTATACGTTTATTTTCTAACCTACCCTAACTTTTTTCAAAATATTCTATAGCCTGTATTAATCAAGGATAATGTAGCATTCTAATAAATTCTTATAATAATAGTGTAGTTAGATATATATGAAAATATATTTTTTTAATTATACGAGTATAATTAACGAAATATATCTTGTCGTTTTGGATTGGTATTGAATACTATAATAATTTGTTAAAAATAAATTAAAATAAAGTATATTCTTTTATATTTTATTTATAAGTTTCGTTTTAAATGCTTCAGATGTCTTATATGCTAGTACAACTAATAATACAATATATATTAATACATCGTGTTCTAGAATGCACACATGACTGAGTTTCAACAATTTGTCTGGTAGAATGAATTACGGTAATTACTCAAATGTAGATAATAACCTAATTCGCTAACTCTAGAACTTACATAACTATGTATAACTAGCTTCTGCCCGCGGCGTTGCTCACATGGTACATCGATGAAACATAGCTTATGTGTTATTCTAATGTATAAGCTGTACTATTGTAAAGTTTCATTAAAATCAATACAGTATTTTTTGCGTGAAAGAGTAACAAACATCCACACACATATCCATCCATACAAACTTTCGCGTTTATAATATTAGCAAGATGGTATGATAAGCAATGCAATTCCTGAAAGATGCATATCTGCACCTTGCAGCCGAATTTACCAAGTGCAGTACGCAATTTCGTCGCCGTAATAAAAAAAAATATAATTGCAATATACAGAATGTTTACAAAGTATGTTACCCTAAGAAATCGTACTAATATTTTTAAGATACAGATTTGATTGTTTGTTTGTATTGAATAGGCTCCCAAACTAATAGACCAATCAAAAAAAATCTTTCATCAATAGAAAGCTACTTTATTAGTGAGTAACATGGTTTATACTTCATCCTCGTATTCCCACAGGAACGGAAACGATATGGGTGCAACCGTGTGGCGCTGCTAGTCAGTTATTAATCTTTTAAACGGTTCATTTACTACTTTGCCGGTTTGAAATCAATAAACAGGGAAAGTCTTTAATAAAATTTTCACTGTAAAAGAGAATAATATAAAACGTCGGTAAAAAAGTTTCGTATTAAATATCACGCAAATTTGTAGCGTTTAAATATCAAAAGCAACTGGGTTTCCATCTTTTTAATTTTATATCAAAGGGCGGGGAGCTTTTCTGGTCTTGTTAGTTTTTCTCAAGTCAATAGCAGAAGTTGCACAGTATATTTTATAGTAGTAAGAGATCTTCGAACAGAATTTAAATTACTACAAGTACTATTGTGAAACAGTGGCAGCTCAATGGTAAGGATAGGCCTCATATTTAGAGAGTACGAGTTTAAGGCCGGGTAAGTGACTCCAGATTTGATAATCGTAACACAAGTGCTTAAGCTCAGTCAGAGTCAGATCAATATATGTGATGTCGTCTGATATTTATTTATATATTCATAAGTCCTTTCATACACGCTCGTCGGTTAAGGGTGCTTTTATTAGTACATACTTTACCAATGATCATGGAAATTTGGATAGGTCTACCCTCCCTTCGTGACGACTCCATTCACACTTGCCTTATACACACATTAGGTAAAATTACGATAAGTAAATGATAATATAATAAGTAGCAAATCACGTGGAAACATAATATAATATTCATCTATCATTAAGATTATTGAATTACATGAATAGTTGGGCTCTCGCCCACGTGTGCGTTAATTAGCTTAATTATAACGTATCTAAATATGGCTCATCATGTGTTAGTCTAGTGTATCATGTCCTATACTCCTGTTAGGTTAAAAATAATTCAATAGGTGTTGCTAGGGATTTTAATTTTGGTAAGTGTTGTCAGTTCTAATAAAAAAAAAATTGCGACGACAACAGTTGCTGTGAAATTTGGTGTAAAAAAAAACTTAAGTACCTACAATTTGTATTTATAAAAAACATATTTTCCCTAAAACCCAAATCTAGAAAAGCACAATCCGCCTTAACTAAATTAACTTCAGTTAATAATTCATTAGTTAAGTTAAATTAATTGATGTCTTCATGTTGGAAAATAATAAATCAGACAGCATTTTCTTTTTCTTTAAATTATGAGATTATTTTTTGTAACTTGTACGTAGAATTAGTCTAGACGCCACTGGTAAAAGCTACCTATACTGCGAGTATACTGCCTTCCCCCAGTATACTGTACAAAAGGGTGGCTAGATTAATGAACTTCGGAAACTCGTGCTCAGCAGAATCCGGGATGGTAATAGAAAAGATATTGTTTTCACACTGGCGCGTCTGCCGACTGAGGGAAAAACAGTACAGCTACAAAAAGTCTTCAACTATCAGTTTGTTTGTTTTACCTCTTCTAGTCATCTTGGAACTTGGTTAAGTTAGTTAAGTTAGACTATCACGGCCGTAGACATTCAGGAGTATATTGAAACAAATTCGCGAACTTCGTATTGGAGCTGGATGATCGCGCCTGAAATCCCCGAAGGGGAAGGGGAGTAGGTAGTCAGACTTCAAGGAGTAGGGTTATAAATTTAGAAAAAATAGTGACAAGTGGCTATCTCGACGCCTACCGTCATAATTCAATACACCATTCGTCGCCTTTTTCGACATGATAAGCAAAAAACAAATTTGGTACATTCTTTTCGAGGGCAAGGCACATGAGCCATCAGTTAACATACAAAAGCTAAACAAACCGAAATCTTAGCACAACTTCATTTGGCTCATCCCGCAACATAAAACACGGGACACTGTCACCCGATCCCGTCGCCGCTCGCGACATCACAATGGACCCGAATTGTTGCCAACTCGATACCCATCAAGGATACAGAGATACTTACTGAACTTGGCTGGTCTCGCTCGTATCTGTCGTATTGTTTAATTTTAATTTTTTTAGTTTTATTACGCGGGACTTGGCGCGGGCACTGCCATCGATTTTTGTGATCCGGCCGTTGAAGCTCTTGTAGTGCGGGGGTGGAGGTAGATTTGGAACGGTTTGAAATAGTGGAAAATATTTTACAGAACACTTGAAAGTTTTTTAAGAAAAATTCTTGAAATAACGACACGATCGAGTTTAGTCTCCATAATAAACACAATATTTCAGAAAAACTACGAATCACTAAAGTCTCTAAATTATTATAAATAAATAAATAAATAAATAAATTCTCCAGACAGACACACCAATTCCCTAGTCCCAAACTAAGCTTATGCTTGTACAATGGATACTAGGCGAACGGATAGACATACTTAAATACGTTTATAAACATAATGACTCGAGTACAAATGTCCATGTTCATCACACGAAACATTTGCCCCTAGCGGACTCGCGACCCTCGGTTTCTTGGCAGGGTCTCTAAACACTCGACCAAAGGGCCAGTCAAACTAACAAAAAGTCATCCTTAGTCTATTCCAATTAAACATTTTAATAGGCACAGTAAATTAAAGAAAAATATTTCCAATAATTTAATTAGCCGTTGCTATTAGTCTAAGACATCAATTTTGTACAAACTGATTTCTTCTTAATGTTTTGAATTTGTCAGTTCCAGATGAACATTTTCTTATACTATTGAGACGAAAATTTCTGCTACCTCCTGTTCTAAGATTTAGACAGAATTATGGAGATGGCGTTATAAATGGTTGGCAAAGATGATATAATGTCTGGGTGTCAGTTGCCAAAGTCTATTTAGAGAATGGTCTAAGGAAATAGAAGTTAATATTATTTTAACGTTTGGAGAAATATACAAAAACATTGTACTTACTGAATTCCTTGTCTAACTTGTCGCAAAAGGCAACTGATAGTCTATTGGGCATTGGGTTTGTGATTATATAAGCAAACTAGCAGCGACGCGCGGTTTTACCCGCGTAGTTCCCGTTCCCGTGGGAACATAGGGATAAAAAATTGTCTATGTTACTCCCTGATAAAGTAGCATTCTATTGGTGAATGAATTTTTCAAATCGATTCAGTAGTTTTAGAGCCTATTCAATACAAACAAACAAATAAAAAAAAACACGCAATTTTTCATCTAACCGAACTCAATTTTTGGCTGAATTTGGTTTAAGGACCTTATCTCTTGGACTCTGCCTCCCCCTGGACCACGTGCGTGATGGTATATAATATACTTACTATACAAAATCACAAAATCAAAAACAAAAGTCAATAACAGTCTAAAAACTCAAACATTACCCGAACTCCAGCGCATGCGCGGTGCAATCAAACGGGTACACATACATCACCCCCTCTCCCACCAGAAATCAATTAAAATTTTAAATACTCCATTGCTGGCTGTTATAGGGACCGCTTTTTACGAACAGCCATAAAGATATAAATTAATGGTGCGAAATGTACTCGCATGAGTTACGGCTGTATGTTCGTCATTTTACTGACTGAATTATATCATGATTGTTAAGGAGTGGTGGTTAGGCTTTTGCATTATTCTACTAATGTTCATCATCATCCTCTAACCCTTCTCCCATCTGGGGTCGGCGCACCATGTCTTCCTCTTCCATACGTCCTGGTCAGCCGTCATCAAGTTGATGATAATATAACGCTAAGAAGATGATGATGATTAACTCTACAAGTTAAATAAAACTAAAAAAAATAATATTAAACTATCACGCTTGCAATAAAATAGAGTGAGATAATGTATTAACAAATGGTCAGGTAAACAGCACCCTTAACCGACGAGCGTGTATGAAAAATCTTATGAATGTAGAAGAAGCGAAAGGTGTATGGCAGGATCGTAGTTTGGGGGCGAGAGTTTCCCGCTCCCCCGCCAGCCAGGTAGGTAGTAAAGGCCGCATTCGGCCAACTACCGACGTCCTCTCAAAAAAAATAAGAAAAAAAGGATCGTAGCAAATGGAAGTACGTGATCTCTGCCCACCTCCATGGGAAAAAGGCGTGACATTATGTATGTATATGTATATGAGATAGAAAATTTACAAAAAAGTAGTGACAAGTAGCTAGCTCGTCGTCTACACAATCACAAACCCAAAACCCGATAAATGATTCGCCTTTTACGACTTGCTAGGCAAGGAACACAGTTGGGACATTCTACTTAAGTCCCATAACATGAATTGTAACAATAACAATGATTTGCAACAAACATTTAAAATAAAAATAGGCGCCAGAATACAATATGAAATGAGTACTCAAGCGAGATACACTTTTCCTCAAATGATTGATCTAAGTACAGAGATCAAACAAAGTATCAAAGAGTCTTTAAAAGAATACAGTATTCGCTTAAAGTAAACAAAACGTTGGTACAAATTCGAAGGAAAAAATATATTTATCGGTTATATACTGCTAAAGATACTATTTGACTGGCCCGTTGGTCGAGTGGTCAGAGATCCTGGCCACGAAACCAAGGGTAGCGGGTTCGAATCCCGGTAAGGGCAAATGTTTCGTGTGATGAACATGGACATTTGTACTCGAGTCATGGATGTTTATAAACGTATTTAAGTATGTCTAACCGTTCGCCTAGTATCCATAGTACAAGCATAAGCTTAGTTTAGAACTAGGGAATTTATGTGTCAGTCTGGAGAATTTATTTTATACATTTTATAGTTTTTATGTCTGTTAGTAAATGCTACTTATACATACAGATAGCGCGCGAGTTGAATGCAGTCGGGGCCTGAGACGAGACATACCTGAGCTCTGCATTCAACTCGCGCGCTATCTGTATTCATCACGCCCGGAATTCCCTAAGGAGTATGCAGAGTCAAAGTGACTTTAAGTACAATAAAAATTAAGACGGCCCGTTGTCACTATTTTTCCAAAAACTGACCCATCTGAACTTTATATATTGGCTAAATATGAATTGAGGAGCCTTAGACTCTCCCTACCCTTGGGGAGTAGGAAGATGAAAGGTAGGTTAGATGGAAAATTGTGCAAAACTAGTAGAAGTAAATATGTATCAGAATAAATAAATAAATATCAGGCTACATCACATACATTGATCTCACTCCGAGCTAAGGCTCGGAGTGAGATCAATGTATATTATTCTGATATTCGTAACACAAGTGCTTATGCTGCTTACAGCATAAGCACTTGTGTTACGGATATCAGAATCAACAGTGGTATTACAAATATATACTTAAATATTGGATATTAACACCCAGACACAGAACAGACACAAGTATTCATCACACGAATGTTTGTCCTGGGTGGGGATCGAACTACAACTCTTGGCGCATGGGGCAGGGTCACGACCGAATATAATGATAATAAAGGCTAGCTCGTTGGCTATATAATGACAAAACCAACATCCAATACGTTTCATTTCTTAGAAAATAAGTAACATATTATATTTGTACCCACACGAGAAAAAAAGGATAAAGAAATAAGAGAACGCACGTCGAAATTGCAACCGAAACAAGATACATAATACAACCTGACTGCTCCTTTATTGATGGAATAAAAAAATAATTTCCTCCAGGAATGTGCCGGAGTTTTGGGCAAAAATACTGGATTCTCCCCGATTTTCCCGGGGGAACAAGACTCTTCGTTAGGGGGAGATTTTTTCGAGTGTTTTTCCTTATCTCCGCGGAATTAATGTGAGATTGACAACACACATGTTGGCACTTTTGTAGGTTGACGGTAACTAGGCGATGTAATGTAATATGGGCCATGGATGATGTTAGAAAGCTCGTGGAAGAATATATCGTTACTCCTACTGAAAATATGTTGGTCTCTATCAAGCAAAATCTGTGCGACACATTTTCAAGAAACTACAACCAAGTAAACTATACTATTAGCTTATTGATAAATAGCACATATGAATGTTGAAGAGGCGAGTGAGGTGTGTAAGGATCGTGCCATATGGCGTTCGGTTCTCTCTGCCTACCCCGCTAGGGAAGTGGCGTGATGTTTAGTTTAGCACATAGGATTACTACTGAGTTTCTTACCGATTCTTTCTTGGTAGAATCAAATATTCCTAACCGATAGTAGATTCATGTTGCTTTAATTATTATGTGAACCTGAAGATTTTTAATTGCTTTCTTGAAGTAAACATTTATTAAGACAATTGAAATTTGAATTGGTTACAATTTGGACAAGACGCTTGATCCAGATTTCTTTGTATGTGTTGAAAGACTTTCCAAATTCAACCTCTCAAATCATTACAAAGAAATACCGCTAGCATATGTGACAAATACGGTCAGGGAGGGAGCGATTAGGAAAAAAAAATACAGAAAACTTTTTCTGATGTCAATGTGTAGACACTCTAATATCACTGTCGAAACATTCTTCACAAAATCCCAAGAGGAGACTCATCTAATCTTCACGTGTCCATCATTACTCATTGACTGGCTCGATAGCGCATTCGGTAGTTACTGCCCCATGCAAGAGTTGTAAATTCGTGTGATGAATACTTGTGTTTGTTCTGTCTGGGTGTTCATATCCAATATTTCAGTATATATTTGTAATACCACTGTAGATTCTCCGTAACACAAGTGCTTAAGCTACTTCCCTCGGAGTTAGATCAATGCATGTGTAAAGTCTGATATTCATTTATTTGTTTATTTTACAGTATGATCACGTTGACTTAACCAGTATCTTTAGCCAATTAAACCAACTGATTCTCCACACACAATAAAAGCACATCGTGCGAGTTTTATCGGCCGCGCGAAAACTGAAACTTTCGAAGGTCCGGCATCAATAGACACAAAGCGATCGATGACAGCTGCCGGATGTGTGTACATAAATAACTGGACGTTGGAATAGGCTAGTTGACTTATTTCTTATTAGTCCTTGGGTTAAATTATAAAAAAATATTGAATACGTTTTTTTAATTTATCTCATATTCAAAAAATATAGCTCTTCAAAGATCTGAAGTGATGCGCTTTTACGACACTTGTTTTATGGGTCAATTCTACGGAACAATTGCTGAACAAAAGAAAAAATACGTATGCAATATTTTTTTTGTAAACTAACTCAAGTCAGTGTTCAGTCTCTGAGAGACAGAAAATCAAATTAAACACTAGCGAATCCATGGAATGAAGCTAGTTACTCCAAGTAAATTACCTATAAAACTACTTAACTTAAAATTACATAAGTAGAAGTGACCGTGTTTTATTAATGAATATTAGCCTATTCATTGACAGATTCGAACCCGCGGTATTCGGTTTCATGGTAGGGGTTCTAATCAGCAGACCAACAGTGTATTTCCTACACGTTAACAATTATAACAAACTGCCAACATCATCTATATAAGGCAGTGGCTCTCAACCTGTGGTCCGCGGACCACCAGTGGTCCCGCAAGACTTATAATATTTAGTTTTGAATAAAAAAAGGTTCTTTTAAAATGAACACAGTTCATATTTGACCTAGTGGTCCCTGATAATAAGAATGAAATCAAAGTGGTCCGCAGCCACTAAAAGATTGGCAACCCCTGATATAGATAGAGTTACAAAAACGTTGTTAGTTCGCAAACTATTTACTCTCCCGTATTTGCTCAACTGTAGTTTCAGCAGCACACGCTATTTCCAACCGACGTGATAACTCGACGAGTTTCCTATAGGTTCTGTTTCTAGTGTTTCTACGGAGTATACAATCACCCGGGGCATACAAGCGTTGTTGTTTGCGGAAAAATTGATTTACCTTGCGAATTGATGTGGGTAGGTCAAAGGGAAGTCTTGCAATACTGAGGGGAAAGGAGTAAGAGGAGCATTTGGAGGGAGAATTTATATTGATAGAATACAAAGTATTTGAAATTATGATCCGTAGTAATATTTTATTTTTTCTTTTCTCATCATCTTCCTAGCGTAATGTCCCGGGGTAATGGGGTCCGCTTAGACCATGATCCAGGACTTAGCATGTCTGGTTATAATATTGAAGCGACTACCGATCTGACCTTCGTAATCCTAAGATAGGGGAACCAAACATTTTTGAATCTTGGTTTCAAATCCAAAGTTGTTTGAATTTGCCGGTTTCATCACGATGTTTTCCCTCATCACCGAGTTAGTAGTATAAATACCCAGATGTACTTGCTTTGATTTGAACCCGCACCCCTCGGTTATGAGGCGCGCGTCCTTACCATTGAGCTACCATTCAAAACCTAAACTAACCTCCTAAAATCTTCATAGAAAATATCTTCCGCCCCAATTCCGTTATATTCCTGAACTGCAGTGTCCATCTCATTGGCATGAGCCTTATGCAGAGACCATGATAAAATAATAAGACAGCCATAAGTCTTGTGTGATGGCTCAATTATAAAACGGCTGGCTGCGGACATACATGATCCACCGCATATATAAATTACTCTGGCGACTGATGGTTCAAGTTACAAGAGATGGAGGGAATGTGAATGTATTTTCAGTCTTGGCAGTAAATGGCAGGATAGGCGATGTGGTCAAGCCTGGAAATGGTCCAAGTGTACTGTAATAATAACGGGATAGCAAAGAAATTTGTAAGCATGGGAATTCTGATAACGTTTTACTTATTTACCCATTTTTTTGTACGAACCGAGATACGATTTCTTTAATAAAATGTATTAGCAATATTTTTCGCCGGTTTTTCCTCGGTAGATGCGACATTTCGAATCGGTGGTAGATTCAAATTGTTCTATTTTGTACCTATTACTTGACGATTAACAAGTGCTTTTTTGAGGCCTACGTAAATAAAGATATTTAGAGTTTGAGTTTTCTCTGTGTCATAGTGATCTGAAATATAATTTTACAATATCGTGTAATCTGAAAATCTGATTATAACATTAATGAATAAACTGCTAATTGACCAATGTAATAAATAAATCGGGGAATCCTGTTACCATGATTCAATTTATCTGATTACATCAACTGTTCAATCTGATGCGCATGTATCCATGATATTTTCCATCGCTTCACAAGTGGTATATATCCGATATTAAAAATGCAAAAATGAATACCCGTGTTTGAATCAAAATCTATTGCATGTGAGGCATCAGTTTTACCACTGTGACACCATCGCTTCTGTTGTATGCGAGAAAATATGTGATTGTACATACATACATAACATTACGCCCATAATCCCCAAAGTGGTAGGCAGAGTCAAAGGGGCAGCAGACCTCTTTAACCACATTCAGCTAAATACAAAAGTGGGTTAGGTTAGATGGAAAATTGTGAAAAAGAGTGACAAGTAGCTACACAATCACATACCCAAACCCGACCATTAGTCGCCTTTTACTACATTCTAGGCAAAAACCACAGTTGGCACATTATTTTTAAGTCCTAGACCAACATGGGACAATGTGATTGTAATGTAATTAATTAATACATCACTGTTCAAGATAATGCTTTTTATTGAAAAACAGCTTACCATAACAATTTATCTAACAAGCTTATATGTAAAATCATCTTTAACACGCCAACAAACATCTCAAATGATCATTAACCAACCTTTTTTTTTGTCGAGGGGAAATGCCTTACACCGTCACTCTACCCGGGGGGGGGGACTCCCGTGGACCTCTGGAATTGGAGGTCCCTGTTCCGGCCAAGGATGGAGAATGGCCATCATCAACCAACCCAATCCAAGGATTCACAACGAATGAAAAGAGATCCATCTCCCGCCGCTTATGACATACACCACATACAAATGCAGTCAGAATGCGTTCGTTACGAACAGTTTTGGAGTTACGCCAACGAAATATACGGGCGAGACGACCTCCGAATACGGCAGCCCCATTGGCCATAACTTACTCCTATAATCCTCGGTATTTGGTCCAAAATTGATAATAGTAATATGGACTAACGACTTGGTTTTCGGCTTGAGAAAGTTGATACGGATTTAGAGCGGTGGTAGCTCAATGGTAAGGACACGCGCCTTTTAACCGAGGAGTGCGGGTTCAAACCCGGGCACGTACCTCTGGATTTTTCAAATCTATGTACGTATTTATACCACTAGCTCGACGGTGAAGGAAAACATCGTGATGAAACCTGCAAATTCAAACAACTTTGGATTTGTAACCATGATCCAAAAATTTTTTGGTTCCCCTACCTTAGGGATAAGAAGGTCAGATCGGCAGTCGCTTCAAGGTAATTATACAGTCAAATGATAAAGAGGTTTGCTAATCAGGTTTAAGGGCCCCTAGACTTGGGTGCTCTGGGTAACTACGTCACTGGTTAGGATTCCATAGTCCTTTATAAAATTAAAAACAATAATTCAACAATTAAACATTAATTAACGGCACGTTGTTACATAATTCATGAAATTTAGATCTCACCTCTTGGTCCATTAGATAAGCTCGTTAATATTCGCTTTGAGAGGGAACTGTACTTATCGTTATCTCGAAGTGCTATGATTATTTAAATATACATTAATTAGGGCTTTTGTGAAATTATAATTTTATAACGCGTCCCAAAATGTAATCTATAGCGTATTAAGTATGTTTAAATTGTAAAATATACTGCCTAATTATCAAAATGATTCCCTTACCACTGAACAAGTGGTTTTAATCCGCACTTAACTTTGAAAAATCGAAAGGTACCGCACCCAGATTTAAAACAGAACTCCTCACATTCGAACCACGTTTCCTGACCATTACTACTGCTCTTATAACATAAGTGAGTCCTAGGAATTCAAAGTACATAGATGGTTATATAGCCAGATCTCATATAACTCGCGTGTTCAACAATATCTTATACAACACTCGACATTCCAACCCCATTAGGCACTTGTATCAGTTACCATCAATAACGTTTAATTGGGAACTTAATTAGTGATATCTCATAGTTCACTGGGCAGAGGATGTAGTTTCAATTTACATAGCAAATGACGTAAGATTTACAAAGAATTAGTTCCAATCTTCCTAGCTGTGTTTCGTTTAGAACATAATCCTGGTTTTAGATAGGTTATTACATTGCAGAAAATGACTTATCGTAATTTTTAACCCGGAAACCAGTAATAAAATAGTATACCTATATGTCCCATGTTGGTCTGGGACTTAAAAAAATGTGTCAACTGTATTACTTGCCTAGCATGTAAGAGGTGACTAATGATATATCGGGTTTTGGGTGTGTGATTGAGTAGGCGACGAGTCACTATCTATCCCAGCCCAGTTTTATTTTTTTGGTGAATGCGTTTAAGAAGGCTTGCTGTCCCTTTGACTCTGCCTACCCCTTCGGGGATTACGTGCGTGACGTTATGTTAGTATATATGTACATAATTGATTAATTAATGTTAATTATGTATTAGTAAATTATGTCTTGTTTGTGTATCGTGTCATCGATCGCTCAGGACTCGAACCCACTCCCCGCAAACAACCGCTCATTTTCGCATTACCAACAAAAGTCGCCCATTCCTAACAGCAATTCCCATTGTTTCCGCATTAAAATTCGATGACAATAAAACTGCGCGATGACTGGGGCGAGCATTAAGCAATTAAAAATAAAACGGGATAAAGGCGGCCGCACACGGCACAATTAGCGGAACGTGCCAAATGTCGCGTCTGGGCGCTTGGTGCGCCGGCGCAAGGTACGAGCGGGGCGTGTGGAAAGGCCTTTAGCGGGGAAGTAATCTTATTTCCTTATAGGGCGATTAAATGCTAAAGCTGAAAATTAATAAGATCAAAGTGACTTACATCAAAATTCTTTACATGCATCTTAATTCTCTATGATATATTTATTTGGGTACATACTCTTTAAGACTTTTTAGCAAATTTTCTCGGGACCAGTTCTTATTTTTGGGTGCAATATACTTTATTTCCTCTACAACTCTAACATATGTTAGATATAAAAACCAGCATCAATTAAATATGGTGATTGTCATTATGTACGAATATTATGGTTTTTGGCTAAGCTCAATTTAATGGTATTTTCCTAACTCAATTAATTATTAATGTTTTTGATTTTGATAATGAATTAAAAAGCGCTCAAAAATATCTTGATCCCTTGCACCACACGCTAACAAGCTAGGGACCGTCACCCGAACCAGCACATCCCTCCCAAAACCCCTCTCTCATTGTTTTAAGACCTCTTTTCGCTCAGCAAGCCGGGGTCATTTTTAGAAAACGTCAAATGCAATTACCATTTGACCAGAACCGTTCGGCATCGGGCCGTTACGTGTTGATTTCATTACGAATTCGAAAACAACTTGCTCTTTTAAATTTCGCGACGATTCGAACGTCCCCAATAAAACAAACAAACATGGCGTCGGTTTTAATTATGGTAGCTTAATGATGCCGGTTTGGGGTGTGGAACTGTTTGCAGTGGTACTCAAATTTAATTCGTCTACCCCACTTTGAGAATGCGTCAACGAAAATTAAATATCAAAAGTGAACTGTGACTGGGAGCAGGGCATAAAATTCAAATGATGATAATGTTGTTTCTTCTATCGCTTGGGACAGAAGAAATATCATTATCATATGATCATCATCAGATACTACATAACATAATATCACGCCGAAGGGGTAGGCACAGTCAAAGGGGCAGCATGCCCCTTCAACCATATTCAGCCAAAAATAATGCCGGGCTGGGTTAGATAGAAAATTGTGAAAAAGCAGTTACAAGAGGCTAACCTATCGCTTACACATCATCATCCAATCAAAAAATACACAATCACACACCCAAAACCCGAAATACCATTAGTCGCCTTTTATGACATGCTAGGCAAGAACCACAGTTGGTATATCTTTTTAAGTCCCAGACCAACATGGGACACTATGCTTTTTAAAAACGTAACCCACGTTAAGACGCGGTCTGGATAACAGCCGAAAAAGTTAGTATATGATAATGACTTTATTCGAATTAACTGAACCACCATTAAATTTTTGGGCTATTCCTAGACTGAAATTGAATTACGCAATTTCTATTATTAAAAGATTATGTCCACAAGGGGGCGTGTAACAGTTTGAGAACGACGAACTAAAGCCTATTTATAGATCCGCTATACTGTCAAAGCTCTTTATTTCAGGAATTAGAAATGTCTAAGCTTATTTTGAATTTCCACACGACTTTTTTGTTATGAATCCAATTGTCTGTTTGCTGAAAGTATTTTTAGTATTCCTATAAAATGGTGATAGCTCTTTAAAAGCCTAATTAATAACAATGAAGGATCTATTATTAGATTTGCTTCGTTAAGTTTTCTTTAAAACAGTTTTTGATATTAACTTAGAATACGTTTTCAATTTACGGAACTGTTGTTTTAAAGCTAATTTTTAATTCTGTACATTAATTATTCTAGCTAAGAATAATTTTCATGCGAAATCTAGCTGCAGACTAATTAAAATATCTTGTTTAAATAATATAATCTTTATCATAATAATATACGATAGTTAGTCTGATAGTCTGTTATATGAGGATGTGCCAATGTTGTTATTTTTCTTTTCTTAAAGATGACTTATTTAGGCTGTTGTAATTGTGTAGGCGAACTAGTCAATCTGTCGCTGGGGGGTGTTGTGGAAGTCACAGCACAGCACCCATGACAACTTCCTCTTAAGCATAGAGGGGTACCACGTGGGTATACCCCGGCCACCTACCATCTTTGGAGAGGGGGTTTTCGAGGAGAGGCTCCTGGGAGTCCCACACACCACACTGCCCCGATCGGCGATCTAGCCAATTGTAATTATTTTGTCTAACAAAATTTCTGGGAAAATGGGGTTAAAAGAGCTTAAAGCTTCTTAGATGTCTCTCTTGGGATTGCGGATGTGATACTATTATATATATATACATATATATCACCATTCTCGTAATCTCCGAAGAGGTAGGTAGAGCGAAAGGGACAGCAGGCCCCTTTAACCAGATTCAGCCAAAAACAAAACTAGCCTAGGTTGGAAAACTGTGAAAAAGTAGTGGCTAGCGTCGCTTACATAATCACACACCCAAATCCCGATACACCATTAGTCGACTGTTACGACAATTGATACATTCTAAGTCCCATGTTGGTCTCATGGAACACTATTTTACTTAAATCATAAATGACTTAAACCATTCCTACCCTTAAAAGAATTGAAATGTTTCACCCAATCTCATGATACAATACGTCAGTTGGTACCATAGTTAAATAAAGTAATGTTATAAGGAAATGTATCGTTGCTTTTAGAATATTTGTTTTCCTCAATGTTGTTTACAAGTTACTGAGGTAAGAAGGACTTATCTTTTAGATGTTAGCTTAATGGTAAGGATACGCCTCAAATCCGAGGGGTGCCGGTTCAGACACGGACATCTGGATTTTTAAATTTCAGTACTTATTAATTCTCGTATGACTGCTTGTTGGTCTAGTCGTAGTATGCGCCGCCTAAGGACCAAGAGGTCGCGGGTTCAACTCCCGGTGAGGGGTCAGGTAACAACCCGGACACAGTAACAGCCCGGAATCAGGAAGTTAGCGATTTAATCACCCCCGTGTCTCGGAAAGCACGTTAAGCCATTAGTCCTGCGCCTGACCTCTCTTGTCATGTCGGATTGCCGTCTCACCGGACTATGAGAGTGAAGGAATAGAGAGTGCACCTTTATTTGCGCACACACCTTGTGAACTATAATATCTCTTAGGCAGATAGTTAATCCTCGTTAAGATTGGCTGCCCTGACCGATATCGGCTAGGAGGACTTTATTGTACTAGTAGGTCTATGGTAAATAGAGTATTTTGAAGAAACCTAGGTTTCCAAGTAACCAATAGACGTCTAATCACGATATCTATCTATTATCTATCTAATTCCCCTATGAAAAGGTTACGAAGGTCAGAAGGTAATGGCTTCAATGTAACTAATCTCGCTTAATCCAGAACAAAAACAGATTTGTATAGAGTTCCCATCCAAGGTAAGAAGGCTTTATCTAAGAATATTATAAGCATTAATTTTCCGAAAAATTTTGACAAAATATCGTGTAGGTAAATTGGGTAATTTTTACGAAAGTTTTTAACGTAACACAACTTCTGTGAAGAAACATTCATGTGTTTTTCATTTATTCTACGTAAACTACTTATCAAAAACAAACGTATTACTAACAACAACAAAAAACAGAATCAACAACCTTTGATCGAAATTACAAAACGCTCTTTACAAAAGCAAATCGTTTCAACGAAATACCATCCAAAGAAACAATACTGCTTCTCATAAAAGGATAAGGAGTACAAACTTCCCTCGGGATCTCCCTAAGTTACCTTTCAATTCTCCGGGATACGTTGACCTCAAATTCTGGAGCGACGATGGGAGTCCTTCGGGACCCGAATGGGGAAGAGATCCTCGAAAGTAATGAATCACATAATATTTGATGTTAATCCTTATTCCTATTGTGGAATTGGCTAGCTAAATCTTTCAGATAAAATCTCCCATATAAATAAGTCTTTTTATTAAGGCTTGGTGCAACAAGGCTTTTCGATTTGGGGCTTTTGCTAAAGTCAAGCATTGCTTATAGCAGTCACGAATTAATTGGGTAACTATACATACATATATATAGTTATAAGTTTACAATAATGTTGATATGTATACTGTTGGTGTGCCTTTCTAAATAAATAAATAAATAAATAAATATATTATAACGCCCGCAATCCCCGAAGGAGTAGGCAGAGTCAGATGGAAAATTGTTAAAAAGTAGCGACAAGTGGCTAGCTTGTCGTCTACACAATCACACACCCAAAACCCGATATACCGTTAGTCGCCTTTTACGACATGCTAGGTAAGAGACACAGTTGGCACATTATTTTTGAGTAAAAATGTATTGACAAATAACTAGCTCGTCGCATACTCGATCACAAACCCAATACACCATTAGTTGCCTTTTACGACGTGCTAGACAAGGAACACAGTTGGCACGTTTTCTCCAAACTAATATCGATAGATCTATACATTACTAAATATATACATAAGTAAATAGTAATCACATAACATACAAGGAGAGAATATGTACGTTTATTTTGCTTAGAAATTTTTAATATACGAATCCTCAGAACAGCACAATTAATCAGTCTATCAACAATGATCTATATGCCCTATTCAATTCTCCAACATTTCAATTCGATTCTCCAATTCTCAAATGATACAACAATTCCCTAGTTCCGAACTTAGCTTATGTTTGTACTAAGGATACTAGGTGAACGGATAGACATACTTAAATACTTTTATAAACATCCATGACTCGAGTACAAATGTACGTGTTCATTACACGAAACATTTGCCCCTAGATAATCTCATAAACCGAGATTAATCACTGTTCCATCATATCACATTCCTAGCATCATGTCCCGTGCTTAGTCGTGGTCCGCTTAGACCATGATCTAGGACAGGGGTGGTGAACCTTTTTATAGAAACCTTTTTATAGTAACAAAGTTTCGAAGATTTCAGTTAAATTGGTTCTTAAAGTGTCCGGGGAGTGGTTAATGAGGATGTTATTGTCAATCATAGTTGATAAATTTGTGATCTCAAATAAAATACGTGCCTACCATTTTGTATAACGTGCCATCTATGGCACGCGTGCCAATGGTTCGCCATCCCTGATCTAGGATTTAGCGAGTCTGGTATTTACCTATAGCAACTGCCTACCTGACCGTAACCATTAAATATGGAAGCCAAATAAATTGGCTCTCTACCTTTAAAATAACTTCAGATTATTTTGCATGTGCAGGTTTAATCACGATGTTTCCTCAACGCTAAGCTACTCAAAAAGAGTCTCACTTTTTATAAGAATAAACACAATCCAGCAATCTAGTTTTTTTAACCAAAAGACCTCCACTATCTCCCCCTCCTATATTAATGCAGACTAGAAATCACTGCCGCTTTTAATATAAAAAACTCTGTCTAGAATAACCCTTACAATGATAGCGGGAATAAAAATATATAAACCGCCCATAAGCACGGGAATGCGGACCCTGGAGATAAATATGACGTATTATTATGTTTTCAAAAAGGGGGTTGCGTAAAGACTGGGGAGGGTGATAAGCGGAGCGGTTTTGAACTATCGCTCCATTATAGTTAGAAGTTAATGATATTCAACCCAGCCCACTGTCCCATGATGGTCTGGGACTTAAAAAGAATATGCCAACTGTGTTCCTTGGCTAGCATGTCGTAAAAGGCGACTAATGGTATATCGGGTTTTGGGTGTGTGATTGTGTAGGCGACAGGTTAGCCGCTTGTTTGACACTGCTTTTTCACAATTTTCCATCTAACCCAGCCCGGCTTTATTTTTGGTTGAATTTGGTTGAAGGGGCATGTTGTCTCTGACTCTTCCTACCCCTTTGGGGATTATGGGCGTGATGCTATATATGTATGTTAATGATAATAATGGGATTAGTCGCATTATTCAGTACTAGCTTATGCCCGCGGCTTCGCTCGCGTGGTACATCGATGAAACATAGCCTATATGTTATTCGGGTGTATGAGCTATATTATTCTTAAGTTTCTTTAAAATCCATTCAGTAGTTTTAGCGTAAAAGAGTAACAAACATTCATCCATACATACAAACTTTCGCATTTATAATATTAGTAGGATGTGGCACATATTGCTTATTTCTTCTCATTCTTCCTCGTGAATGTATCTTTTTTTATTATCATATATCTTTAATTTCACTTTTATGAAGTAGCTTCTTCAAATTCACTAAAAGATTACAAAGATGAACTTGAAGAGGTTATCAAAATAAATGAAAGTGAATAAAAAAGACATTCAACTACCTAGCGTTATGCCCCGTGTTTAGACGGAGTCCGCTTAGACCATGATCCAGGATTTAGTGAGTCTGGTAATTAAATTGAAGCGACTGCCGAACCAGACAATTTTTGAATCATGGTTACAAATCCAAAGTTGTTTGAATTTGCAGGTTTCATTACGATGTTTTCCCTCACCGCCGAGCTAGTGGTATAAATACGTACATAGATTTGAAAATTCAGAAGTACGTGCCCGGGTTTGAACCCGCACTCCTCGGATAAGATCCGCGTGTCCTTACCATTGAGCTACCACCGCTCTATTAATAAAAAAGTAATTACCCTCACATATTATGTTGCCGACCCTGGCCTCATTACTTGTATATGCATACATTTTATACTTACTTTTATTATTTTTGTATTCAAGTTCAGAATTCTAATTTTATTTTGATAAAAAGTACCTATTGTGTTTCTAGCAGTCTCTTTGAAAATATACGTCCTTTGACACCTTGGCAGTTCTATCATTTACACATTAGAAATAAATAAAGAAAATGTATATATAACTTCTTCGATAGTGAACACTCTACTATACAAACATACCTTCACAATCGCAATCCCCGAAGGGGTAGGCAGAGTGAAAAGAGCATTGAGTTCCCTAAACCAAATTTAGCAAAAAATAAAAATGAATTAGGTTAGATGGAAATTGTGAAAAAGTAGTGGCAAGTGGCTAGCTTGCCACTTATTTAATAACAACCTTAAAACCACAAGGTCTTAAAATGCTAGGAAAGAAACTGGCACATTATTTTTAAGTCCCACCCCAACACGGGACAAAATTACATCGCTTCTATAGTCTAAGTTGATGATTCTGTCGCTGCCCGCTCCTCCGATACACAAACATGAGCCTTAAAAGAAATTTGGTATATTATTTCACGAGAAATATTTTTAGGGAAAGTGACATTCGCTGTAACTATCTAGAAGGTTTGTTTTCCTTTGCAAACGTGACGGATCGCTATGTTTTCGTTGGCCCTATTGACTGTAGTATTTCGACTTTGTAGAATAGTAGTAATTGCCTTTGAACTTGCTATAAGGTCGTTGGTACTTATGATATTCGTCATGGGGACGTTAGGGTTATATATTGTTATTAGTTGTCCCGTTAGAGGAAAATGCGAGACTTCTCACAATCAATTTCTTACGATCCGATGGTGTGGGGCAATCCTTTGTGTTGACACAATTTTTGGCGCCATTTTTTTCCTCGCTTTTGTTGTCTTTTGTATGGTGTAGAATATTTCAATAATAAAAGGACATTTTGAATATTCGCTAGTAGGTTAGTATATTGTCCGATGTTGGTCTGGGACTTAAATAATAATGTGCCAAGTGTTTCTTGCCTAGCATGTCGTAAAAAGCGACTAATGGTATATGGGGTTGTGGGTATGTGATTGGGTAGGCGACGAGCTAGCCAGTTGACACCACTTTTTCAAATTTTTCCATCTAACCCAGCCCAGTTTTGTTGTAGGTTAGTATAGACCGTATTTTGATAATACATATTTAGTTTTAGAACATTGATAGGACAATTCCGTTTGCACATTTTGATAACTATGGCTGGGCTAGACAAATAAGATGATGATATGATACATTCATAACGAATTTTGATTCCCTTATCATTATTACAGTTGTTATTCTATCTTTTGATAATTTTCAAATTTCTAGAAATAATACTGACGGGACTAAACGCGTTATTCACTATGTAGTAATGTCCTCCTAACCGATATCGGTCATGGCGGCCAGTCTCAACGAGGATTAGCCATCTGCGCACGAGATATTTAGCAGAAGTGTGTGCGCTAACACTGGTGTACTCTCTGTTCCTTCACTCCCATAGTCCGGTGATACGGCAAGAGAAGTCAAGCGCAGTACCAACGGCTTAACATGCTTTCCAAGGCACGGGGATGATTAAACCGCCAACTTGCTGACTCCGGGCTTTTACTGAGTAATTTCAATATTGAAATAACCAGCCACAAATTTTGGCCTGACCCGGGAATTGAACCGCGACCTCTTGGTCCTTGGGCGGCGCATGCTACCGCTATACCAACAAGGTAATATGTAGTATATAAATATTTAAAGCTTGACGTTTCGGCCGTGTTGCAACGACCGCAAAAGTTGAACATCATAAATTTCCAAATTTTTTTAAATAAAAATGCATTTTTCTGCCGACTGAGAGTAAACACCGTCAATTACAAGCTCACGAATCGTTAAGCCTCCCCCCCCCCCCTTGGTATAAATCCGCCTTCCAAAATCGTCGTCCTTATAACAGCCCCTTAAACTTAACATACCCTTGGCAAAAATCGTAAAACCAAAGAAAAACATTAGATAGCGCCTCTCTGCCTCGTGAAATTGACAGTCTTAAGCCCTCCCCAAATAAATGGAAAATGGAGATATATTGTAAATTGAACGTTGAAGCTTGAGAAGATAAACCAGGGAGAGCTGTAGGTTTGAACTTGTATATTTTGCTTTGAAAATAGGAGAAAATTGAAGATCTGCTTCAAAGAATATATCGAACATAACATAACATCACACCCATATGCAGAGTCGAAAAGGCAGCAAGCCCTTTTAACTACATTCAGCCAGAAACAAAACTGGGCTGGGTTAGATGGAAAATTGTGAAAAAGTAGATAGCCTGTCGCCCGCTCAATCAAATATATCGGTATACCACTAAATGTTGAAAAGAGGTTATTAACACAAAGCTTTAACGTATTATTAATAAAACTAAATGCTTCCATTATTTCATTTGCCATTAGCACGATATGACGTCACGACCTGACATGGTCAACGTTTGATGATTTGAACGTTTAATTTATAACCGACGACGCGGGTCAGACCGCAGGGCGCTGCTAGTCATATTTATAAGAAAGTACCTACGAAGGTTAAAGACCCTGGTATCTAATCGATACCAGGGTCTTTAACCTTCCACACTTATTAGATCAGGACAAGACCGGGATGCATGTAAATATCTCGATTATCTTTAGTAAACGCTGAACTGCTTTAACATTTATATAGCTTGGTAACTAAAGAGATTGGTTTGGATGATGAACACATATCGATAAGGATCTAACAATCTAAATGTTTGTGGTATAGATCCAATTTTCTTTAACTAGCTGTGCGCCCGTTTTGTGAAAAAAAAAATTGTGAAAAAGTAGTGTCAAGTGGCTAGCTTGTCGCCTACACAATCACATACGCAAAACCCGATATACCATTAGTCGCCTGTTACGACATGCTAGGCAAGAAACACAGTTGGCAAATTCTTTTTAAGTCCCACACCAACACGGGACATGCAAAAAAGAACCATGCAAAAAATTAAGCATTCATCTTCCATATTACTCGCTGGATCCAACAAGGCCCTGACTACCGCCTCGCAAACTTAAATTATAGATCTGTAGATCTTCAACGGCCGAAGAAATCTCCAACTTTTCAAAGAACAAGACGATCGATATAGCTATCCTTTATCTCAACGGTGATTGGCTGGGTGAATTGGATCCAATTTATTGGAGCCATTGTTCAAGACGTCTTTGTTTTCGG
This sequence comes from Glyphodes perspectalis, assembly GCA_951394215.1. Lineage (NCBI taxonomy): Eukaryota > Metazoa > Arthropoda > Insecta > Lepidoptera > Crambidae > Glyphodes > Glyphodes perspectalis. The sequence goes on along the minus strand of OX596226.1, from coordinate 1,505,993 downwards.
TACTTTTGATCCTGCTAATTATCTCCTATGTTTTAAAGTTCGAGTTTGGCTGGCGATTGTTTGTGTTTAGTTTGATTTTCAATCTTGAATGATAGAGATCATTTGGTGAAAAAATTAAATAAATAAATAAAATTTATTCTCCAGGCGCACCAACTCCCTAGTTTCAAACTAAGCTCATAAGCTTGTGCTATGGACACAGATAACCTATATGTGGCTATGGATAATAGGTGAACTGATAGACATACCTAAATATGTCTATAAACATCCATGAATGGACTACAAATGTATTTATTCATATCATGACTATGTGTATCACAATGAACATTTCCGGGATTCGAACCCGGGAACCTTAGCTTGAATTTGGATGAGTTTAACAGGGTCCTTGACATACAATTAGCTGACATTTTTGAAAAATCTTAAATGGTCACATAAAAACTTACTAATTATTTTATTTTATATGAAAAAAAGTCTATCCCCATGGTAAATGTCTTGATATTATAGTACTTATTTTTAATACTATAGGGCTGGGTTAGATGGAAAATGGGACAATGGTCCTATATTGGTCTGGGACTTAAAAATAATGTGCCAACTGTGTTTCTGGCCTAGCATGTCGTAAATGGCGACTAATGGTATATGGGGTAATTGTGTAATTGTGTAGGCGACGAGCTAGCCACTTGTCACTGCTTTTCACAATTTTCCATCTAACCCAGCCCAGTTTTGTTTTTGGCTGAATGTAGTTGAAGGGACCTACTGCCCCTTCGACTCCGCCTACCCCTTTGGGGATTGTGGGCATGATGCTATGTTTGTTTGTTTATTTTATTACGATTACTGATTCTTTTGCAAGTTTGAGTTAATTACTCACTAGAAAAGTGCCAGAACAGTAATCAAGCACCCCCAACCATAGAACCTTATCATTCTCATTAAAGCCCCAGCAATATTTGGAACTTGGGCCCATTAGGGCATTGTTGAAGATGCCAGCAGTATTTATGTACTACCGTTACGGTTAAGTTCACCACACGTTCTGAAAATGCTAGGCCGTCCATTTCTAGGTTATGCAATAAATTAATCGCTTAATTCCAACGGTGGATATGATGAATTGATTGTCGATTTTTATCCGGTTATCGATTGAGATTTTGCATAGAGTAGGATATGGATATATATGGATATGCATAGGTTAAATGGCGTTTGTAAGGCTCGTGCCATATGCGTTCGGTTCTCTTTGCCTACCCCGCTAGGGAAGTGGCGTGAAGTTTAGTTAGTTAGTTAGATGGCAAATTTTATGAGGGCAATATAATTCGCCACTTAGTAAAAGCTACCCAGCTATCCCTATAAAATCAAAAACCAAAAAGGCTAGGCATTCTATTAGGCCATTAGTCGCATTTTACGACATGCTAGGCAGGTGACACTGTTCGCACATTATTTTTACTTACCGAGATTTAGAAGTCGAAAGTGACAAATTTAACAAGCACGTGTTGTGCGGCATTACTTCACTAAGCCATATATATCGTAGGACTCTTCCTCAAAATTCCGAAAGGGCGACTACCCCAGCCCCGACCAGCCCCAGTTTATCGTAACAGGACATCGAATCGGCAATTAATATTATTTCGCAAATTGGATCCGAATCGACCATTCGACTGACTCGAAATAAAATTTATTCAACCAATAAATTACTTAGATAACGCTTCGCGATGTTGGTTTAATTCTGTATGAAATGAATTGTATGTATTGTTAAAAGTTAATGGGACGGTTTGGTGTGTGAAGCACTGAAGGTTAGGGTACAAATCGATTGAAGAACACAAACTTATTTCCTAATAAACATAAATATGATTTTACTAGAAGAATACAGGAAAAAAAAAAACAGTTCTCTCTAGCACTTTTTATACACAAACTAGCTTCTGCCCGCGGCTTTGCTCTTGTGGTACATCGATAAATCATAGCCTATATGTTATTCGGGTGTATAAGCTTTATTATTATAAAGTTTCATTAAAATCCATTCAGTCGTTTTTTTGTGAAAGGGTAACAAACATCCATCCATACATACAAACTTTCCCATTAATAATATTAGTAGAATATTCATACATCCAAATTCAAACATATGTGTATAGTTTAACAAGCATAATTCTCGATCAGTCAATATACGCGCTAAAAAGCTTTTCCCCACTTAATAGACCAGATGAATAGCATTATTTTTCACCCCTATTTGTAAAACACAATGGCTTCAATTTAGAAAATTGAACCCCAACCAATCTGTGGGAAAATTGCGGATCCTATAACTAAATTAGATCGACACTGAATTCGGCCAATTAATTTCGTTGCGCTAATGAGCTGTGCTCGAAATTGGGAGCTCGAATTAAAACATCTACTGATCGGAGTAATGAGAGCAAACGTTTTTAATATATTTAATAAAGCTGTAGATTAACTTATGTTGGTCTGGGACTAAAAAAGAATGTGCCAACTGTGTTCCTTGCCTAGCATGTCATAAAAGGCGACTATTAATATATCGGGTTTGTGTAGGTGACGAGCTAGCCACTAGTCACAACTTTTTCACAATTTTCCACCTAACCCAGCACAGTTCTATTTTTGGCTGAATGTGGTTAAAGAATTTAAAAAAAATCGTAAAGCAAATGTTTTTGTTTATAATGTCAGTAATTGTATAGACTTGGACCCAGTTACGTCACAGGAAGACTGAATGAAACACCGGAATTCTAGTGAACTATTTTAATGCACGCACTGTCTTTACATTCTTTGGTCTAATTAGTGTATTTGGTGTTTTATGGTATTTAACGGTCTCTATAGACCTGATTAAAACTCTATGGCGTTGGGTATATATGTACTCGGTAAAACGAAATGCCACCGCGTGGCAATCTACACCCAACGCCATCTGTTGGTAAAATACGAGCACTACACATTCAGTAGTAGCTCGAACAGTAATCAACTCCTGCAAGGTTGTTGATGTTTTTCAAATGACCTTGTATATCACGCAGAATTTCATTCCAATCCTTGTTGTTTACTTTTTCTGTCATTGAAAAACAAACATCTCAAAAACTTTGGACTTAAAAACAGCCTAACCCAATTTCCCCATCCACACATCAGGGATTAAGTAAGAGTTCATGTTCATATCCCGTCACAATTACGCTGGCTCCCGTCTCCAGTCCCGAATTACCTATAAAACTGTCCTCGCTTTCAATACTCGGCTAATTTATCGGGACTCCCACCACATCCCGAAAGGCCCATTCTAAAAGCGATCGGGAAGAAATCACATTCCGCCAGACCATAATTCTACAAGAAATAATTGCTTAAAGAGTGAGAGAAAAAACTGGATAAACCTAATAAAATCAGGGTACCTCGGCACAAGGCCATTATCATCGCAGTCGTAGGCAAACCCGTAGATTTATTACCAACGAACAGTGAATATATTAGGGGGGGCTGAAGAAACGTACTGATTTCCCGAGCCACCCTCTGGATAACATACGGTGTGGTTTGGGGGCGATTTCGTTTGTAACGAGATAGGCTTTTGAAATGTAGGTGGGTGCCGTTGGGAAGGTTTGGTGAATGCGTTGATGGATGTTAAGGGTATTGTGGTGCTGTTGATATTATTGATTGTTGATGGATATGTAACTTTTACAGTTTGATCAATTGGTAGTTGAGCAAAGTCAAAGGTCAGGCTCAGTTTATTGAGAGCAGCCTATGTCCAAGATTCGACGAATGTAGGTATCTGATTATCTTTATGCATCATATTTATTACCATGATCATGATGACATTTCAGACTAAATCAGCCCTAAAACTGCTAGTTTGTTTCTTATACATGGATTCATAACTTATGTTAAAGATACGACTGCATCTCTGTCAGTATGTCACGTTTTTAAGAATAAACCACTAAACCTATTGTGTTGAAATTTAATAAGCTAAAAGTTTGAACTATAGGATACTTTATTAACTGGGAAACCTGATAAGAAGCTTTCGCAAAACGTATAATAGTCTGTATTGACAAGCTCGATGGCGCATTCGGTAGTGATCCTGCCCCATGCGCCAAGAGTTGGGTTCGATCCTTACCTAGGACAAACATTCGTGTGAATAATACTTGGGTTTGTTCCGTGTCTGGGGGTTAATATCCAATATTTAAGTATATATTTGTAATACCACTGTTGTTTCTGATATCCATAACACAAGTGCTTAAGCTACTTATTTCGGAGTCAGATAAATGTATGCGATGTCGTTGAATATTTATTTATTTATTTATATTTTATTTATATATTTTTTGTTGTTTTTCAGATAATAGACTTTATCCACGCGAGAAGTAAGATTAGTGATGGATTAAAGATTCTAACTTTGCAAGCACTTACAAAACTTATCGGCTTTTATATCAGTTAACCTTAGAATAGCCAAAAATATTACCGTAAAAGCGGCTTGAAGACTCCCAAAATGAAGTTTTCATCAAACATTTTAATATGATCTCGAGATCTCTCGAGCAAGCGACCTTAGCCTTAAGATCGAATCGCTGAAGCTTAGTAATCGAGAAAGCATTTAAACTTTGAAAATTTCACCATCTTTGTCGGTTACAAAAAAATTTGATAAAGTTATTAGCTAAAGTGGTGAACTCCGAAGTGATCCTGACAAGTTTGGCCATTATGCCAATCTATGCCGCTAACTTGAGACTTTGAATTTTGTATCTGATTAGGTGCGGTGTGATGAGAACGGTGGCTTAATGCTACACGGCTCGCTTGCTCGGTGTGCTGGTTCAAACCTGAGAAGATGAGTGGTTTCAAACAAATCAAGAAACATAAAATTAATTTGTATTTAAAGCATGAGAACCATGTTTGTTATCTCATGTTCTGAGGCTTGTAAGAATGGGACAACTGTATTATTTGCATCACATGTCGTAAATGGAGACTAAAGGTGTATTTCATACATACATACATACATAACATCACGCCCATAATCCCCAAAGGGGTAGGCAGAGTCAATAGGGCAGCTGGCCCCTTTAACCACATTCAGCCAAAAATAAAACTTGGCTGGGTTAGATGGAAAATTGTGAAAAAGCAGTGAAAAGTGGCCAGCTTATCACCTACACACAATCCCAAAAAATCATGGTGTGTTGCGTTTGTAGTTATGTAGGCAACGAACAGGTAGTCACTAGGTACTTGTTTAAAATGTTCATTTTTTTTTTCTAATTTCTGATTTCTAATAAAAATCATGATAAATCCTTACTCAATTTTATTTTTGACTGAAAACAGTTAAAAGATCTTACTATTGCTTGAACACTACCTCATCCGTCGGGGATCGAGGGCGTAATAGTACGTAATACAAGTATTGCTGAAAACGAAATATTTTATTCAACAAACCTAGCTTGAATCCACATTGCTAGTACGAGAACACTACCAAGCCCCGAGGGATCTATTTATAAATGATTTCTCAACTCAAAGTTTTGCCGTGAAATATTACACTCATTCTGACATTCTCTGCTTACTTCGCTGGCTCTTTTGAAATGAGACGGGACAATAAAAACGACTAGTTGGAACGTTTAAAGTTGACGGTGAGAAACAGGACAATTTATGGGAGTTTGTGTGATGTTATGGTAATATAACTGGGTACTACTTAGTGTAAATTAGCATTTTGATTCTTTATTGTTGGCTAATTAATTTTATTTGTTAACTTAAACTATACAAGAGATATTATAGTGCACAAGTGTGTGCGCAAACACAGGTGCACTCTCTGTTTCTTCACACCTGACCGGAGAGGTCAGGCGCACGACCAACGGCTTAACGTGCTTTCCGAAGTACGGAGGTGATTAAACCGCCAGCTTACTGACTCTAGGCTGGTGCTGATTAACATCAATATTGCTACACTCAGCTACAATTTCTTGGATAAAACCGAAATCTGAATCCAGGACTGCTTGGTCTTTAGATAGCCACGGACACGAGCTGTTATTTTGATATTATGATAGACAAATATATTTTTAAATTATTTTTTTTTTTGTATAGATGTAGATAAGTACTCAAGTTTATCGTTAAGCTACCACTGTTATACAAAACAGCTTTCAAATTCGACTGGCCCGTTGGTCGAGTGGTCAGAGACCCTGGCCACGAAACCAAGGGTCGCGGGCTCGAATTCCGCTACGAGCAAATGTTTCGTGTGACGAACATGGACATTTGTACTCGATTCATGTATGTTTATAAACGTATTTAAGTATGTCTATCCATTCACCTAGTATCCATAGCACAAGCTTAAGCTTAGTTTGGAGCAAGAGAATTGGTGTGTCAATCTGAAGAATTTATTTATTTAATAACTAAATATTTCCTCGAAGCAATTACTATAAAAGCGACTTGTTGTCTGTTACTTATAAACTTTGATTAAAACTTGGAATTCCTTGAAAATCGTAGGTCCCTTTCAATGACAGATGTCAGATTCGGTCAAGTGCGAGCGTTTTAAGTTAACATATAAAATGACGATGATATTATTGGCGATATTCAAATACAAAATCACTTTTAATTAATTTTTGAAGCCTTTAAATTATAATCTTCTTTATAATTTAGAGGCTTCAAAAAACACTTATAAATATGAATAGAAAACAAAACATTACCATTATCATTATCCATAGATTAGTCAAAAAATTCTAAATTAATGAGTTTATCTATACTGAAATTATAAAGAGGAGAGATTTGATTGTTTTTTGCATTAAATAGGCTCCAAAATTACTGGACCAGTTTGAAAAATTCTTTCACCAATGGAAAGTTACTTGAGTAGCACAGGCTATATTTTATTCTGTATTCAATAACTCAGACTTAGAAGCGATAGTACCTGAATGATAATGACACTTGTGTCACATGAGAGAGATTTTAATCAAATCCGGGCATGCACCTCCGTATTTTCAAATCTAAGTACACATTTATACTACTTGTTTAGTGGTGAGAATAACATTTTGAGGAAACGTGCTTGTTGAATAGCTTTGACCAAGATCCAATTTGTCTGGAAATTTTATAAATAAATAAATATCCGACTACATAATTTACATTGATCTGACTCCGAGATAAGTAGCATAAGCACTTAAGTTACGGATATCAGAATCAAAAGTTATATCTATACTTATAATAAATCTGTAGAGAGGTCAATTCTGTACATGAAATATATTTTCAAAATAACTATCAGGGGGTAATTAGTGATCGATACTGATGCCAAAAATGCAATCAGTAAATTTTTTGTCTGTCTGTCTGTCTGTCTGTATGTTCCTTATAGAAACAAAAACTACTCGACGGATTTCAACCAAACTTGGTACAATTATTTTTCATACACCTGGGCAGGTTATAGTATACTTTTCATCACGCTACAATCAATAGGAGCAGAGTAGTGAAGGGAAATGTTGGGAAAACGGGAGAAGTTACTCCATTTTTAAAGCTTCCGTCGCGTGTGCCGCCTTAATGGTTTAAGTTACATAGAAATCATGTATGACGGAAATAGTCTTTATAATATTAACCATAAACGCGGGTGACACCGCTGGCACAGCTAGTTACAAATATATACTTAAATACCTATTAGATATTAACACCCAGGCACAGAACAAACACAAGTATTCATCATACGAATGTTTGTCCTGCGTGGGCATGGGGCAGGGTCGCTACCGAATGCGCCATCGAGCCAGTCGAAATTTATGTTTGTTCAATTTGTATTATCTTATCTTATCTTTTGGATTATCTTTCTAAGGTTAGAAAGGTCTAAGTACAGTCCCTTCAATTTAATACCCAGATTATCTTCGGTCTTAGCAGATACAAAGGGGAGGAATTGTTGCAACAAAAAGTAATATTCGACAAATCCCATCAAAAATGAAAAGCAATTTCACCAAACCCCAATCGAATTAACATTTGTATTGCCAATTTGTTAATACAACTTTATCCTATCTTAATTAAACGTGAATCTATCTTAAATTCGACCCAATTTGAAAGCCAACACAACAATGTTATATCACCTAATCGGAAGCCGTAGTGATGTTCGGCGTATCGGTATTTTATCGATAAAACGCCAAAATAATTTATATACAGCCATTTGAATGTGCACGTATCCTTAGGATCTGTTTTGTCTTTGCCAGTTTTAAGATAAAAAAAAAAAACAAACCTACTACTTGACCGGGTTCGTATCGAACCCCTTGTTTAAGGCGCGTTTCTTTAGCACATTGACCTACCATTGCTTTTATTACAAGAAATTATTTATTATTAAGATAAATTATTTCTTTATATTTATACTTATAAAACAATATATCAAGTAACATACAAACATAACATCACGCCCATAATCCCCAAAGGGGTAGGCAGAGTCAAAGGTGCAGCATGCCCCTTCAACCACATTCAGCCAAAAAAGGTCGGGCTGGGATAGATGGAAAAGGAAGATGGATAGAAGTAAAATTTGCAATATATCAACAAAAATTATAAAAAAAACCTATTTGAGAATACCGTCAAAAATAAATGTTATTACCACCAGCCCACACACTTAACGTATAGCATAACAAAGATTTTGCAACAATCAAAAATATATCGATAAAAACCGGCAATTCTCGACATTCCAAAATATCGATAAAACCGGAACATATCCAGGAAAGCGGGAACCGCTCTCATATTTAAAATGCCCGCATCGCCTTCCCAATTTAATTCTACATCTATATAGCACCTAATTCAACTTTGGCGAAATAAATTTAGTCAGAACTTCGGGATATATGGCCAGCTCAATCGGTATACAGAATTGTATTACGAGGTTTCTCGTTTTAAGATCGAGAGAAAATGGGATTTTAAGGAAACGTGATGTATAAAAGGTTAGAAACGGTAGTTATAACATTTTAAGGGATGTGCTAATTTAAATCGGGATACATACATACTTTTATATCGTCATCTTCCTAGCGTTATGTCCCGTGCTTAATCGGGTCCGCTTAGACCATGATCCAGGATTTAGCGAGTCTAGTTATTACATTGAAGCGATTGCCTGTCTGATCTTTGTAACCCTTAAGTAGGGGAACCTGACAAATTTAAACATTGACAGTTATCTGAATTTGCAGGATGCAAAGAGGTTTCCTTTAAAAGGTTTCTTTTCCAGGCAAAAAGTAGCTTTATGTCTTTTTAAGGTTAAAACTTTAAGGATGCTAAATTTCATCGCAATCGATCTAGTAACATAGGCGTGAAAAAACGTAACAGATAGACAAAGTTACTTCGCATTATGATATTAAAAGTGGACGCGAGCTGAGAGACATTGAAAAAAAGGTATTTGAAACAACTGTTGCCGTCCCGCTTTGATCCTCGCGCCAGCGAGCCAACCAAGCGTTAGGGACAACTGGAGTTCGAGCTCAAAATTCGAGGTTAGGCTCTTGACGATTTTCTCCTCCAAAATTAGACCCATGTTAAAGAAATCACACCGATGGAATAATAAGTAGTTGTACTAGGCCCCTATGTTTTGTTTACTTGAATCTCCACGCTAAACGCTTTAAGTATTCATAAAAATGCGGTATTTTTTTGGTATTTTTTAGGGCTTCTAGTTGCTTCGAAAAATAAGTTATCGAGAAAAGAACGACATAGTAGCATAGACAAAGTAAACGTTTTTTTTAGGTATGGATATCATTTCTTTAGTGTTAGAAATCAAGGAGGAAGTATGAAAGTGGCACCAGTGGTAGGTAAGATGAGAGGAAACCGTTTATCTTGGTATGGGCATGTGATGAGAAGAGAGGAAGAACATGTGACAAAGAGAGTGATGAATATAAATGTTAGTGGATGGAGAGGAAGAGGAAGGCCAAATAAGAGATGCATGGATTGTGTGAAAGATGATATGAGAGAAATGGGGCTGACCGGGACGTATGAAAAAGGAAGACATGCTGCGCCGACCCCAGATGAACTGGGAGAAGGGCAAGAGGATGATGATGATGATAAAGAAATCAAGGAGGAATCCGCCAAAAACGTTTGTATGGAAAATATAGTGCCCGCTACCCCTCTTAAGTAAGAGTTGAAGAAAAGATATTGTAATGGAAAAAATCTTCTAGACACCGAATGGTTACGTCTACGAAGTTTGTAGACCAAGTTTGATTAGAAAATATCCAGACCTCAACCATGTTTTATATGCAGAAAATTTGCGTACGATATACTCTTAATTAGACTGTTCTGCTAGGCAGAGTTAGTTTTACTGAGAGACGGCGGTTAGGGGTGCTAACCGTTTGATATTATACTAGCAAACGACCTTGGTTAGAAGTCACACGATTAGAATTAGAAGAGCATATATGATTAAACTTTTAAAGGATTAAATCGAGACAAGCTCGATCGCGCATTCGGTTGTGACCCTGCCCGATGCGCCAAGAGTTGTGGGTTCGATCCCCACCTAGGACAAATATTTGTATGATGAATACTTGTGTTTGTTCTGTGTCTGGGTGTTAATATTCAATATTTAAGTATATATTTGTAATACCGCTGTTGTTTCTGATATTCGTAACACAAGTGCTTAAGCTACTTACCTCGGAGTCAGATCAATGTATGTGATGTCGTCGGACATTTATTTATTTCTTATTTTTTTACAGTTATTTCATTTAACGAGTAACTGTATTGAGCAGATTCACTAAATCTGTGATCATGGACCACGGGGACCAAGAAATATGAGGAAACGCTTGGTAGTTATAGATTTAATATATATGTTGCTGTAATAGCTCGAACTATGGTAAATTTTAAGATTTTTCAGTAAAACCTAAGATTTACCAACTCTTAACGGTAAAAGTCCGAACAGGTGTACAATTCGAATTTTTACCACCATTTACTTAGTAAATTTTAGGATTCTTTACTTGGAAAATTTTACCTAACCAAACCTAACTAAGATTAGATTATATTATAGGTTAGGTTAGGTAAGGTATTTCTTTAATCAGGTTAATAAACCTAACCTAACTAACCCATAATATAACCTAACCTAGAAATGTTTACATTTACCAACTCATGTCGGCAAATCCTAAGATTTACTAGTAAAACCTAAGATTGACCAATATACGGGCTTTTACAGTAACATATACTTCAATACGACTTATTACAAAATATTTTTTTACCGTCGTAAAAGGCGACTTTTTTGGCGAAGGTTTTGGGTGTGTGATAGTGTAGGCGACGAGCTAGCTCCTTGTCACTACTTTTTCAAAATTTTCCATCTAACCCAGCTCAGTTTTATTTTCAGCTGGACGTGGTTAAAGGGGCTTGCTATCTTTTAAGTCTGCCTACCCGGGCATTGGGGGCGTAATGTTATGTTGCATGTTAAAATATTAATAAATTTTATTGGTGAATTACCAAAGACTTCTTTTTGGCAACCCTTAGTTGAATGGTTAGTTCACCGCTCTTAGGGAAAGTTAGCTGATTTCAGTCAAGTTGAATTATCAGTTTTTAACTCTGAATCTAGTCGTTTGTGGTAACAGTAAAACTTCTTTAAGTTATACATAAGTAGTTAGTTTATAGTCATCACAGAAGAGATCAAAAAGAAGTGGAATAAGCAGGAAAGAAAGACAGAGAAAGAGACAAATAAGGAATCTGTTTAAATCTCTATTTATATAGGTATATATAAAAATTCGTGTGACAGTGTTAGTTGCCATACTCCTCCGAAACGGCTTAACCGATTTTGATGAAATTTTATATGTACACTTGGTAGGTCTGAGAATAGGTTCATAAACGTTGCCTTAAGTAAAAAAGGAAACTCGGTACTTCATATTAACAAACAACGGTACTATTCCCGACGAATAGCTCGAAAACTTTCAGTCTACCATCTTGTGTAGAAAATAATCAAAATCTCCGCCAAACCGAGCAAACCCGCGGCCAAAAACTAGCACCCAATAAATCTAACAATTCGAATCCATTTCGCACAGGATAACGACTTGAAATTCAAAACGGCCATCTAATATTAAAGTAAAATACCTAGCCAAATAACTTGTGGGACGCACCGGGAATATTTCGGAGGCCACCCCCCACCCTCGGGGAGGGGGAGATAAAAGGTCACCGTTTCTTATTGAAGTCTGACTAATATGTCCATAGTATTTGTATTGCTAAATTGAGTCGATTTTTTGTTTGTCCCGACCTTCTCTATTTTACTAGGTTGTTTTTGAAAATCGGAGCGGTGGTAGCTCAATGGTAAGGACACGCGTCTAACCAAGGAGTGCGGATTCATACCCGGGCACGCACCTCTGGATTTTTCTAATCTATATACGTAATACCACTAGCTCGGCGGTGAGGGAAAACATCGTGATAAAACCTGCAAATTCAAACAACTTTGGATTTGTAATCATGATCCAAAAATTGTCTGGTTCCCCTATCTTAGGGTTACGAAGGTGAGACCGGCAGTCGCTTCAATGTAATTACCAGACTCGCTAAATCCTGGATCATGGTCTAAGCGGAGCCCGTCTAAACACGGGACATAATGCTAGGAAGATGATGATTTTTGCAAATCAGAGGCGTTATACTTGTCATTTTCAGGCTTTGGGGCAATATTAGTTTATTCACCGATAGTTTATGTGAATACGGTCTTTAAATAAGCTTAACTTTTGATCTCTACTCTCCCATTCGGCGACTGGGAGCGTATTTTTATATAATAGATATCAGATCCAAATTTTCAAAATCAGCTCTTTAATAAATAAATAAATTTTCCAGACTGACACACCAATTCCCTAGTTCCAAACTAACCTTATGCTTGTGCTATGAATACTAGGTGAACGGATATACATACTTAAATACGTTTATAAACATCCATGACTCGAGTACAAATGTCCATGTTCATCACACGAAACATTTGCCCCTAGCGGGATTCGAACCCGCGACCCTTAGTTTCGTGGCCAGGGTCTCTAACCACTCGACCAACGGGCCAGTCGTATTTATAAGTATATTTTATATACTTTGACTGGCTCGATGGCGCGTTCGGTAGTGACCCTGCCCCATGCGCCAAGAGTTGTGGGTTCGATCCCCAGCCAGGACAAACATTCGTGTATTGAATATGTGTTTGTACTGTTTGACATAGAACAATCACATATATTTAAGTATATATTTGTAACACAAGTGCTTAAGCTTAACTCGGAGTCGGATCAATGTATGTGATTCTTTGGATATTTATTATTATATATCAATTATATGAAAATACGCTCGCAGTCTCCGAATGGATGATTCGAGCCCAAAAAGTAATCTCATTTAGTCACTTTTAGCGAAAACTTAAATTAAGTAAAGTTAAATAAAAATTTTCAAAAAGTGAGCTAATCAAGCTCGTCGCTTACAATCACATACTCAATACCTAATAACACCGCCTTTTACTATATCTAAACGAACAGGCACATTATATTTCCGGGTTAAATGTATTTGATATCCTTTTCCGGACTGCAGAATTGGCGTATACAAAATTCCATGATGATCGGTCGAGTAGTTAACACGTGAAAGCGTTCCAAACTCACATCTATACTTATAATAAATCTGTAGAGAGGTCAATTCTGTACATGAAATATATTTTCAAAATAACTATCAGGGGGTGATTATTGATCGATACTGATGCCAAAAATGCAATCAGTAAAATTTTTGTCTGTCTGTCTGTCTGTATGTTCCTTATAGAAACAAAAACTACTCGACGGATTTTAACGAAACTTGGTACAATTATTCTTCATACTCCTGGGCAGGTTATAGTATACTTTTCATCACGCTACAATCAATAGGAGCAGAGTAGTGAAGGGAAATGTTGGGAAAACGGGAGAAGTTACTCCATTTTTAAAGCTTCCGTCGCGTGTGCAGCCTTAATGGTTAAAGTTACATAGAAATCATGTATGACGGAAATAGTCTTTATAATATTCACCATAAACGCGGGTGACACCGCTGGCACAGCTAGTTTATAATATTAGTTCAAGTATCAAGACCGCTAAGACCATAGTAACTCTATACCGAGGATCAATACACGAACTTCAGAATAATCTTACAAAAACTTACTAAAACAAATTCCTCTCATTGTTCCAAAGAACAGTCCAATCTTAGGGCAGAGTGTCTCAAACTGTATTGTACGCGAATCAACTCGTGACCTCCAGAAATACTCTGAAATGTTGGCTTGTTCAATCAACCTGTGCAAGTCTTACGTATAAACTAAAGAATTATGAAAGAACAAACAATGTATAATATACTGTTTTATTCAAAGCAAGATTTGAGCCTAATTACCTTTGGTTGGCTGGTTTTGAGGTGTTTTCAAGTTACACAATCCTGGATTAATTTATAAAACCCACTCTTACTAAACAACAGTCCACAAAGCAACTATTATCGACAAACGAACCTAAGGGTTTGAAATAACGCACTTTGAGAAACATCGTCTAAGAAAACAAACTAATATTTTCTCACCAAAACCTCCGTTGATAGCGGAAACGCGTAAATCCGACCGAAGCCGCGGGAACCGACTAGTGAATGATAGAGGCCAGATAACGGCTATATATCTGAGTCTGAGACGAGACCCTTATAAATGGGTATAGAGAAATATGCCATAGGTTTCTTTAAGGGCCCTTACATCAAACGATTCTTGGTAAACATTATCTTATATATTATATATACATACATTACATCACGCCCATAATCCCCGAAGGGGTAGGCAGAGTCAACGGTGCAGCTAGTCCCCTTTACTACATTTAGCCAAAAAATAAAACTGGGTTGTAAAATTGTAAAAAAGTAGTGACAAGTGGCTAGCTCGTCGCCTACACTTTTAACGCCTTTTACGACATGCCAGCGAAGGATCACAATTGGAACATTATATTTAAGTCCTCGAGCAATATGAGACATTTACTTCATTGTTTTGTTCATCAAATGATATAGACTGGCTCGATGGCGCATTCGGTAGTGACCCTGCCACATGCGCCAAGAGTTGTGGGTTCGATTCCCACCCAGGACAAACATTCGTATGATGAATACTTGTGTTTGTTCCGTGTCTGGGTGTTAATATCCAATATTTAAGTATATATTTGTAATACTGATATCCGTAATACAAGTGCTTAAGCTACTTACCTCGGAAAGCTACTTACCTCGGAGTCAGATCAATGTATGTGATGTAGTCGGATATTTATTTATTTATTTAATTAATAAAAACTTGCAATTTTTTTCTTATCTTACTATATATATAAAGCTAAATTACCACTCACTGACTCACTGATCGGGGGTGTTTTTGGGGGTGAAGGGGTGCGTTTAGGACTTTTTGATGTATGGGGGGTGGGTTTACATTTTTAATCAACGCAGCTTTTTTTTATTTTTTTTTCGAAATTCAAGATGGCCGCCGAGTATGGCTTAGCGGGAAAAAAAAAATCTATGGAAACGTGGGGCGGTTTAGAATGGTAGAGATTAGTGTTTGGGAGTTAGGAATGGAAAAAAAATAAAATGTCAAAAAAACAAGATGGCGGCGGTGCAATCGAAGTTTGAAAAAAAAATTTAGAGTCTTTTTTGCGCAGTCGTACTGAAGAGACGCCCATAGACAGTGGAAAATTTTCTTTTGAAAATTCTTGCAAATATAGTCGACTCGACGACCCCATCCATAGATTATAGAAATTCAAGATGGCGACGGCGCTGGCGACCAATTTGTCCCGAGAAAAAAATTGGCAATTTTCGAAGGCATTTTTCGGGTAGATGGCAACACTTTAGAGAATTGTTTGTAAGAGGGCTATGGTGAGGAATTTATTCAAGTGTTACCATGTGTAGGAATTTCTACCAAATTCATGGTAGTTTTCGGGCTATGGTAGAAAAAAGTAGGAAAAAAAAATTTTGGATTTTCGAAATATCGAGTATGCAGTTTTGTGGCAACCCCCACCCGCTTGGGCCTGTTGGTTGTTTTTTTGGAAAATTCTGGCAACACTGGGAATTATCGGTAAAAAACGTTTTTTCGACATTGTCATCTTCTAGGAGCCCTGTGGGTCAGAGGAAGCGTCAGAAGAAAAAACGAAAAATGAGGGTTGATGGGGTATACGATCCAGAATATGGGAAAAATATGGGCATCACAAAATTCAAGATGGCGGACGCGCTGGTGGTAATTTAGTAAAACTGAAAATTTTCGAAAAATTTGTTTTTGATTTTTCGAATAGATGGCAACATTTTAGAGAATCGCGTTGTATGTGGCAGGGGTAGCAAATTTAGTGAAGTATTGCCACGCGTTTGAATTTCTACCAAATTCGCGGTAGTTTTCGAGCCATGGTAGAAAGTGGTAGGGAAGAAATTTTGACGTTTTGCGAAAAATCGAGTATGCAGATTTATGGCAACTCCGACTCGCAATGGCCTCATGGTAGTTTTGTTGAAAAGTTCTGGCAACACTGGCGACAGCGGACCAAAACATTTTTTCGACATGGTCTTTTTCCAAACTCTCTGTGGGTCCGAGGACGCACGGGAGGAAAAAACGAAAAATGTGGGTTGGTGGGGTATACGACCCAAAATATGGGAAAAATATGGGCATTCGGAAATTCAAGATGGCGGACGCGCTAGCAGCCATTTTGTGAAATTTTTACTTTTTCGAAATTTTATTTTAAATTTTTAAGGCAGATGGCGACACTTAAGCGTTTTTCAATGTACTAGGCAGATGTGTGTCGGGTCGAGATGTGTTGCCAGGTGAAAAAAAAAATTGGGAGTTTTTGGTAGTTTTCGAGATATGGCCCAAAAAGGTCGAAAGTAGAAATAACGGTTTTTCGGTAAATTCATTGCCAGGTTCCTAGAGGGCGGGTCTATTAAAATGACATTTGACTATTTTAATCTCATTCGCATGGCAACACTCGGAGCGGCGAGGAGGTGAATTCCGAAGACATGGTCTACTTCCAGAGGCTCTGGAGGACTCGTTATAGGTCGTAGGGAAAAAGTAAATATGCAGTTTGATGTGGTATATAACGCAAAATGCCTAAAAAATACTAGCTTCAAAAAAATCAAAATGGCGGACCAAGTGGCGGCCATTTCGTAAAAATGTGAATTTTTCAGAATTTTCAAAGTGGTTTTTGGGGCAGTTGCAGTTAGCAAAGCTAAATTTTGATAATGACCTTTGTTGTAGAACCCTTTAAGACCTATCGACTGGTTAATTTTTTTTCCCAATTTTCGGGATAATTTTCGAGATTTACCCCGAAATATAAAAACTCGAAATAACGACTTTTGGCAGAAAATAAGTATGAGGATCTGTCAAAATTGGTCATTTATTTCCATTTCAATCCAATTTTGAAAAATAAATCAACAGTCAGAAGAAAAAAATGTAAAACGCCATGTCATGTTGGTACCCGATTTTCCCATACATTTTGTACTGGAGCCGACCGCAAAGATAAGTTTGTACGAATTTGTATAGGGAAACGGTTGCATAGTATTGCGGTACTGTCTTTATCATACAAAATGGCTATGTAACTTTGCGTGGGCATAGGCGGAGCACATTTATTATGCCTTAATTTTATTTTCGCAAAGTTCTAGGCGGAGCGCCGCGTAGGGCGAAGCCCGGAGCGGCCAAAGAGTTAATGTATTTTGCGAAGCCACAGGCGGAGCGCCGCGTAGGGCGAAGCCCGGAGCGGCCAAACAAGTAATGTGATTTTGCAAAGACATAGGCGGAGCGCCGCGTAGGGCGAAGCCCGGAGCGGCCAATTTAGTTATGTTATTTTGCAAATGCTTAGGCGGAGCGCCGCGTAGGACGAAGCCCGGAGCGGCCAAACATATGATGTGATTCCGCAAAGTCATAGGCGGAGCGCCGCGTAGGGCGCAGCCCGGAGCGGCCAAACAAATGATGTAATGTTGCGAAGCTATAGGCGGAGCGCCGCGTCGGGCGAAGCCCGGAGCGGCCAAACAGTTAATGTATTTGTTCGATGTTATAGTTGCACAGCCCGGAGCGGCAAACATATAATGTGATTTTGCAAAGACATAGGCGGAGCGCCGCGTAGGGCGCAGCCCGAAGCGGCCAAACAGATGATGCATTCCCACAAATCCATAGGCGGAGCGCCGCGTAGGGCACAGCCCGGAGCGGCCAAACAAATGATGCAATCCTGCAAATCCATAGGCGGAGCGCCGCGTAGGGCAAAGCCCGGAGCGGCCAAATAAATGGTCGTTTTGCAAGACCGCAAGTCGAACTATGTACGCGAGGCCGGAGGCCGAGCGCCTTCTGGGCCGAAGGCCTGGTTCTTTAGGACCCATTTGATGGAACATAGGGCATCAAAAAAAGAATAAGAACGCCATTGCGAACGGTCCAACCCAGCCATGTAATCTAAGCGAGGCCGCAGGCCGAGCTGCGTATCGCGAGGCCGAAGGCCGAGCTCCGCGTAGGGCGAAGCCCGGAGCGTCCCCCTCCGCCTCGCAGAGCTGGGTTTTGGCAAGCACACGCGCAGCGTGTGCGCCAAAAGCTAGTTTTACAATATAAAACTCAATCTAGGTAATTACATAATACAATTGTTTATTCTCATTAATCCATCATTAATCCCATAAAATTTACTACGACTTAAGTCTATTTAAAAATGCCGATTAACACACTTTACAAGTAAGGAGACGTGAGAAATGTAATTCGGTTCTCTCTGGCTACCCGCTAGGGAAGTAACGTGAAGTTTAGTTAGTTTTACAATACAAAACCTCAATCAACACAATAAGTCGTGAACTCGTGACAAATGCCGTTCATAAACACTTGCTACGACAAAAATCGTGTCGTGAGAACCGGCCTTGGTGATAAGATTGTTTTGTTTCTGAATTATGTGTCCGGGCGTTATGTGGGGTTGCGTAAGACCCGGAGAAATAACTTTATTGCCTCGGTTTAACAATGCAACGTCGGCCTTTGTCGCTTAGCAAAATATTCGCTCATAGGGAATTTGGTTCGTCACAGAAAATTTTGTAGTGACCCTCTGTCGTCTGTGTTGCGACTCTAAATGATATATTAGACTTGTGATATATTGTTTCTTGGAACCAAACTATTTATCAGTACATAGCTTAGGCTACGTATCTTCATAGTCCGTAATCCTTGAAGGGTTCTTCTACGGGCTCTTTAAACACTTCTGACTCAGAATAAATAATAGGCTGTTGAAAATTCGGTGGTAGCTCAATGTAACTTCAACATTAACTATTGACAGTACCGGCCTTATGAATGTATCTTAACAAATATATAAAAAAATATTAAATGATATTGCTAATGTGATTAAAACCTAAACAAGGACAAACAAACTTTTAATATTAGTTAGAATATCGATACTATACCTATACAGCCCTTTTTTTTTTACGCGGGGAATGCGTGACGCTCATTCACCCTGCCTGTGGGGACAGATTAGTGTGTGGGGCTCCCTGGGGCCCCTGAGTCGGAGGCCCCCTTTCCGGTCAAAGGTGGTAAGTGGCCGGGGGCCCACTAAACCCTGCAGTACCCCTCCCTCGAGTGGAAATACAATACAGTCCTAATTACAGATTAAAATGCAACGCATTGAAATATGTCACACATTTTAATATTAAACATAAATCAAACGACAAGCACACTCCGGCGCTCAACTAGTTAAATTTTAAAAACACTAGCTTAACCTACTTCATAATTAGGCTTTAAGTTGCCACTTTATTTCGCCCTAAATGGCAAAACACTTTTACCTACAAACGAAACCGGGTCAACCCAATTCTCAATTTTCTCCCCATCACATACAGCATAGGTTCTCAAACGAGGTATATAGCCCCCAGGGGGCGTTAAAGCGTCCTATGAGCGGTGACGGGGTCGAAAGGGTACGTGATATTGGCAAAGGTTCAAAGGGTTAACGTTTGTAATCAACGTTTGATCGAAAAAGTCAAGTAGTGTTTGCTGCGATCAATACTCGGAATGGTGACCAATTTAAAATATCTAATGTATTGATATTGACGAACAAATAGTTAACTTCTGTGGTACATACGGTTTTTAATACTAAATAGCCTTTGTAATCCGTCAAATGAATCCATGTTCGATGGATTAAAAAAAATCAAACCAGGATATGTCAAAAGGGCCACTAATAGTGGGTATTGGATTTATGATTAAATAGGCAACGATCTAACCACATGTTACATGTTAGAAGGAAAATTGGCTGTTGCCAATTTTCCTCCTTTTTAATCCAATTTCTGGCTAATTGTCGTTTAAGCATCTTTCTTCAGACTCTACCTACCCCTTAGAGGATTGTGAGCATAATAGTATGTATATGTCTATAGATGTCGCCACAGAAACAAGGGGGCTAATGTGTCATTGTAATATCCCAGTTTGAGGACTTATGACACAGCTACATAGGTACACAATTTGACTCACAGCAATTAATATAATGGAATGTGCTGGAGTGCTAATGACTGGAGTATCATTTGCTGATGCTTCCTTAATGAAAGCACCCCCCACTGGGGGAGGGCAGCTGGTAACAATGTGGCAAGTAATTTGGGTAAACTGGCAGCTGGGATGTACCTCTTGGAATGTAAGGTAATGTTTGTTTGAGAAAGAGGATTTTGAGTTTTTAAAGTTATGTTTTCATATTGGTATGTGATACTTATGATCCAAGTTAGTAAGTTAAAATTTCAGACTATGCATCGAACGCAAGGATAGAGGTTCAATTCCCGTGTCGGAACAAAGGTAAGTTTAATGATTGTAGTAAATTTCATGTTTTAATTGACTGTTTTTTCCATATGTTACCTATTTTCTACTTACGAATCGTTTTGCAGCTTAACAAGATATTGTGTTTGTACTCACCTGAAACAAAATACATATTTATTAATACTTTTTAGATAATTAATGTATAAAAAATTATCTACATCTTATAGAGTAATAGTATATAAATCCAATAGTACATTGGCAAGTTGTATATTTTAAATTAAATGTTTTATAATAGGCAATATGTTGTAAAAATTTGGTAGCAGTCGTTTCAAAGTGTTTCCTTAATCTTCGTAACATGACGTAACTGACTAGAAAGATAATGATGATAATATAATTTTATCAAGCGTCCATCTCAACATTTGTTGACTATTTAAGTACTTGAAAATCATGATAGTAAAAAATGTTATTTATTACGAATGATTAGATACTATTAGGAAAACACGTGGGTTGCAAATAACACTAAAATATACACTGGTAGATAAACAAATAAATATCAGACTACATCACATAGGTACATTGATCTGACTCCAAGCTTAAGCGCTTGTGTTACGGATATCAAAATCAACAGTGGTATTACAATGTTTGCTTTAAGTGGGGATCGAACCCACAATTCTTGGCGCATAGGATAGTGTGACCGAATGCGCCATCGAGCCAGTAAAATCATAACCATCCTATCATATCCGTTCAAGTAAAAAAGCAAACCACTTAATCATCAACCAAGGTCTATATTTCAAGACCAAATTAAACACATCTAGAACAATGATGAGTAATTATAATAAAGTGTTGTACGTCCGATGTAATATCGGGCGTGTTATACGTACTCGCCATGTATGGAAGCTCGCGAAAATGTTTATTTTATGAAAATGTTTCCTACACGCCCGTATAAGGGGCGACGCAGCTATAGAGAAAACGAATGGTGCAGAGATTAAGGAGGGATAAGTCTAACTAACTTTCTTAAGTTGCCACTTAACCCAGATTGTAGATACAAAGGTAAGAAATATGTTTGCTGTATTAAGATTTTCACTATTAAACTTAAAAAGGAGGTTAAATTAGAGACTTTTTTCTATACTAATATTATAAAGAAAGATTTGTATTTTTGTATTTTTGCGTGTGTTTGTAATGAATAAACTCAAAAACTACTATGCCGATTTCAAAAATTCTTTCACCATTAGAAAGCTAGATTATCCGGAAGTAACATAGGTTTTATTTTATCCCCATATACCTATAGGAACGGGAACTATGCGAGTGAAACCGCAGGGCGCTGCTATTATTGAATAATTTCAGATATCGATAGCGTGGATTTTTTACTAGTTACATAGTTTTACGGCCCAGTTCATTATATTATGAGCTGGGTTAAATGAAAAGCTATGAAAAGGTAAGGTCAAGTTAGCTTGTCGCTTACATAGCCACAAAACTTACCAAGTACTTTATCAGTTTTATGATATAGGAAGCTTCGTGCTGTTTCCTTAGTGGGTAGGCAGAGAGAATGGAATGCAATACGGCACGATCCTTACACACCACACTCCCTTCTTCGGTTCGTAAATCAACTAACACATCAAAAGTATAAGGTACATACATTACATAGCATCACGCCCAAAATCCCCGAAGGGGTAGGCATAGTCAAAGGGGCAGCAGGCCCCTTTAATCACATTCAGCCAAAAATAAAACTAGTCTGGGTTCCATGGAAAATTGTAAAAAAGTAGTGACAAGGCTAGCTCGTTATAAAAAAAAAACAAAAAAAAGTATAAGGCGATATTTTAATACAAAGAACTGAAATTCTTTAGAAATTTGAATAGCATTCAAAGTCAAAGTCAAAGTAAAAATATTCTTTATTTATATAGGTGTCAAAGAAACACTTATATATCGTTAAAGAGATATGATTCTACTACTTTGCCCTCTCACTATCACACTCCCTTGAAAATACAATCAAGTGAGTGGTCACGAAATAAATAAATAATTAATAAATATCAGACATCACATACATTGACCTGACTCCGAGGTAAGTAGCTTAAGCACGTGTGTTACGGATATCAGAAACAACAGTGGTATTACAAATACATACTTAAATATAGAATATTAACACCCAGACACAGAACAAACACAAGTATTCATCATACGAATATTTGTCCTGGGTGGGGATCGAACCTACAACTCTTGGCGCATGAGGCAGGGTCACTAACGAATGCGCCATCGAGCTTGTCGAAAAATAGAACCTTTTAGTAAATACCATGTCATCCCTTCCAGACATAACAATCTTTACATCTTCGAGTACATGGGGCTAATTACGAGGGGTTGATGTAAAACCTCGTTGTTATGTTTTATTAGAATTTCTACTACCAAGATTATAATTTTTGGGGTTGTATACGTTATTTCTTCTGAGTATTTACTTTAGATGAGTAGGATGAGATTAGCTAGGTACTAATTTGAATAAGATAGCCTTACTAACTTCACGCAATTCAGTGTAAGTTTCGCATACATAATATACTAGCAACGCCCTGCGGTTTCACCCCTGTAGTTCTCGTTCCCGTGGGAGTACAGAGATAAAATATAGCCTATGTTACTCGCTGATAATGTAACTTTCTGTTAGTGAAAGAATTTTGAAAAACAATTCAGTAGTTTAGGCGTTTAAGCGTTACAAACAGACATTCGCATTTGTAATATTAGTCAGAGTTGTTATCAGTTGCCCAAGTGAAGAAATCTATTAGAAGCAAATTTCTATGGCTTTTGATCGATATTTTATTATTGTTTGAAAACCAGTATGCTTATGAAATGAAAGACCTGCCATTTTAGAAGTCCCTTCCAGATAACCTTAGATCTATCCTTGTTCAAGCTAATTACGTAGGATGGTTATAAGAGCCAGTGCGATGTTATGTTTTATTACATCCAACCCGATGATTATCTTTAATTAACTTTTTGTTTGTTTATCCTAGGACACTTAGTGATAACTTCTGCGATACAATGAAGGGTTCAGAATTATGTCTATGGGCGAATTTAGCTTTTGTACTGAAAGTTGATAACGTGCGAAAGTTAATTTCTGTAAAGATAATGGATGTGGAAATACATTTCGAGTTTACGAGCGCAGAAATTTGAAGCGTTCATCTAAAGTTAAGCAGCATCGGTTAGTTGTAGTTTGGATGGGTGACCGAAATTCGTTGTATTTAAAGTATTAGAGGCACGTGCAAAGTCGACGAGGACTTGTGATACCTATGGTTCTGCAAATGTCCATTGACTATGGTGACCGCTTTTCACTATGCTGGTCGTATTATTTTTTGTAGGACTAGGACAGTAGAAAATTGCCTTTTATCTATTGGCTATTGATATATAAAAGTTGTCTATCAATTGCTTGATTCCTGCCAATGAAAGACTATTTAACATTATATTGTACTTTCGAATTGATATTTAAAAAAAAATTAGTCGAATTGATAACCTCCTCCTTTTTTTGAAGTCGGTTAAAAATAAGAACTCAGGAGAAAATATACTTAATAACTATAATCTGTGGATAACGTAGTAGGTTTCACAATTGCCTCTACTGTTTATGCTTAATACTTGTTGTTGTAGATACCATTGTGAAATTGACTGTTTCCCAAAAAAAATTATAAAAAAATATATGCAAGACTGTTAAAATTCGTACATAGGCGTAAAAACCACTAGAATTAAACCACACATAATACTGCGAACGATAAAACATACCGAAACGACACCGAAACCGTTTTCGAAAATTAAATCTTGGCACGAGAATAGTTTTATTAATCGCCGAAACGAAATCGGACCGGCGAAAACGGGAAAACGGGTTTCCCTTGCTCATCTCCAGGAGTCCCACATTTTATATTCTAGATTTACGCTTTACGCGGCGCTCCGTAAATTTTACGGCCTGGAAACTTTGGGTGGAGTTGGTCCAAACAGTGGTTGAGTTGAAACGTTAATTTCTTCTTGTTTATGTGCGTTTGACGGCGTAAAACATACTTCGTTTTATTTTGACGTGTATGACCTTGCTTTGTGGGATATTACGGAATAAAGATACATTGTGTTATTCAAAAAAGTGTTACTGCGAATACTTTTGCAACGAATGTGGAAAAATAAAAAAAAATAATGTTAGCACCTTTTCGGGTTCAGCTTATTATAAACACATAGATTTTTAACAAAGCAAGCATCCACGGCGAGAGACAAGGATAGCCTCTAGTTAGAACGAGACGAATGTGGAATTCCCCAAGTGATTTTTACTGGTTGCGCTAGTCGCTAGTTGTGCATCTAAATAGTAAATAAAAATAGGCCATTTTGTGTCAATTAATGAGTTCAGTCCAAGTTTCGTGTTTGATTTCTTCAGTACAACGAACCCTGCCCTAGTCTAAAATGACATTTATCAAAATGAGTGATATAAAATCACATATTTTGTTAAATGGACATCACATGAAGCCAGAATTACGGGCAAAGTCCAACGCTGCGTCTGAATGTTTAATCACTAGCAAACTCAACGAAATAGAACTTCTAGCGGGCTAACTTCGCAAGCCAGATTAAAGTGCAGAAGTACGTACAGACAAACGTTGAGGATATTATATGGAGGCGTTTATCACCGTGCACGTTATGTCGGCGAAAGTTTATGCACGGGATCCGGGAGGAATGTAGGGGGTAAAAACTCGAAATGTGTCTTGTGAGCTTCTGTCGCTGTGCGTTTTATTTGTGGAAGTGCGTAAATGTTTGTTAATTGTAGACATTTGTGATATATTATAACTTTTTATCAGATTATTGTTTTTTTTTGCTGTTTTTTTTTTTTATTTTATGTCCGTGATTCTCGAGTGGTATGCAGAGTTAAGGAACAGAGCACTTTTAACCACTTTTAGCCAAAACAAAATTGATTAGGTTGTAGTCATAATCGCTATACTCAATACACTATTTTTTTGTTTTTTCTGGCATGTGAGGCAAATATACTCGTAGTTGGTAATTATTCCTTAGCCCCAAACTGACTTAAGGAAAATAACTGTTTTTTTTTATTGTATCAGTAGTAAAACAATCTTAACATCACTACGGACAGTGCCACAACACTATCCCAAAGAAAATCAATAGGACCCGCTGACGACTCAATCCGCAACAATACACAAATAAATAGTGTCGTCAACCAACTGAAATCCGCTGCGTATCCGTACCGAATCCGATCACAATCGTAATCCATACGATAGTCATCGGATTAAACACAATCCAATATACAAAACGGATCCAATCATGCGCAAAGCATTTCATTGGCGACATTTTTTTGGTTTCCGGAAAACAATATGGCGGATTTCATTTGAACGCCCGACGAAATCGAATTAAATTGATTCGAAAGTCTCAATGTTGGTTGGCAGTTTATTAACGGATACATTTTGTCTGTCCGTGTGTGTATTTAAATGACTGGCTTTTGTATGTGTTTTTTGCGCAAGCTTCCAAATTATCCCAAATATAATTTCTTATGAAAACAAATAGTTAATTCTTTTCAATCGTCAAAGCGTAATATTGAGACGAATGAACGTATACTACATTTATATTAATAGAGCACAAAAATATATACATATAAAGCAAATAAACATACAATCTCTTCAGCTTTATAATATTAGTAAGTATAGATTAGTATAGATAAGACCTCATGATCCGTATGATATCTTATCTATAATATTGACAAGTCTGTTTCTCATTCATAGAAAATATAACAAATTACGATGTCATATTTCACGCAAATCTGTTTAACATGAGAAGGTATGTAAAATTCAAACGAAAGACTAATTGGAAAATTATTCATGTATAGCATTAAAATAATTTGAGTCGTATTATTGTATACTAAAGTTAAAGATCATAAAACAAAATAGGAATTTATGCACAGTATATATTTTGAGAGCGGTGGTAGCTCAATGGTAAGGACACGCGCCTCTTAACCGAGGAGTGCGGGTTCAAACCCGGGCATGTACCTCTAGATTTTAAAAAATCTATGTACATATTTATACCACTAGCTCGACGGTGAGGGAAAACATCGTGATGAAACCTGCAAATTCAAACAACTTTGAATTTGTAACCATGATCCAAAAATTGTCTGGTTCCCCTATCTTAGGGTTACGAAGGTCAGATCGGCAGTCGCTCTAATGTAATTACCAGACTCGCTAAATCCTGGATCATGGTCTAAGCGGACCCGGTCTAAGCACGGGACATAACGCTAGGAAGATGATGATATATTTTGATACAATAGTATATTACATACTTTTATGAAATCAGCTAAGTATTAAAAAGTTTAGTCAGTTAGTTAGTTAGCTAAAGAAAAATACTCACAGAAAACACTTCCTTCGGCGGTAACATCGAAAAATACCAGAAGAAAAAACAAAGCTAAGATAAAAATTTCAAGGCAAGAAGCCACGAGACATGAAAATTAAACCAAAGAACAAATGGAACTCCGAAGAATCCAATATTGGTATCAAGGTAACACGAAAACCGAATATTGAGAAGTAGTGATGGGAAATGTCGATAGAACGTTATTATCGATAATATGGCTATATTTATCTCACTTAAAATGTCAGAAATATTTTTGAATAATTATGTTAATCGATGTTCTTTATACCTTAAATACAAATCGGCTAAAAAGTTAAGTACTGTAGGGCAGTATTAAATATGTTTAGGAATATAGTAGTTAATGTGAATATTCTTTATATTTAGTTGTACAACGTAATAACTGATCGCCATCAGACAAGTTGTATGCTTAGGTGCCATCTTTAATACTATTAAAAACTGATATGATTTTCGAAAAATAAACCCAAAATACGGTTGGAGATTATTTATGTTGTATCTCTGACATTCTTCCACGTAAAACCTACCAGTGATGAAACATTAGTTTATTAACTATATAATTTCCAATATTAATCTGTAAGGTGGAACAAGTGGATTAATTTTATCGACATTTCCCAATCGACCCATCACTACCGTTAAATCGAAGGAATCCAACTCCCATATTAAAACTTATAAAATCACCCGGATAATCATTATTCACACAAGCTTATTCCCGCGAGTCGGTCTTAAGAGTTTGCTAAAAAAAGTTTTCTAAACAAAGAGGGAACAGGGAGATTGATGGCATAACCTCCGTACATGCATAAAAGTTGTAGTTGAGACACACAGACGGAAAGTTTAACGAGCAAGCTTACATGCAGAGGATGTTCAGGGTAGTTTATACAGCGAACTAACATTGTATGACGTTTGAAGTTAAAATAAAGCGAGAGCAAATTGTTCAGTCGTGTCTATGTATTGTATTGGATTTTTGTAACTGGAGATTGTCAGATAACGAATTAGGAGTAAGTAGCTCAATGGTAAGGAGCCGCGCCTCATATGCGAGGCGTTGCGTCTCAAAGCTAGACCTCTAGCTAGTAGATTTTAGCAAAAAATATGAGGAGATTCAAATACATACATACATATCATCACACCCATAATCCCTGAAGAGGTAGACAGAGTCAGAGAAGCAGCTAGCCCCATTAGCCATATTCAGCCAAAAATAGAACGGGGCTGGGTTAGATTGAAAATTGTGAAAAAGTTGTGACAAGTGGCTAGCCTTTCGCCCACACAATCATATACCCATAAGCCGATAGACTACTAGTCGTCATCTACGACATACTAGGCAAGAAACACATTTGGGACATTCTTTAAGTCCCCGACCAACATGGGACAAAATTATCCTTATAGAGGAAAGTATATATAAACAGTACGATTTTACGGTGTGAATAGATTCAGAAAAAGCTGGCCAATCCCCACAGTAGTATGTATCAAACATTTTAGAAGTATTCTAACCAAACAAAGATTGTGCAAAGCCTCACTCGGGGCGAATAACGATTTATCAATCAATGCGTCGAAGTTGCTAATACGAGGTGTTTTGTAAACCGCGCAGCGGTTAAGTGGAACGATATATTTGCTCTGTGGGGGGTGGTTTGGGTAGTAAGGTGACTCCGACTTAGACTTGCACGGTTTAAAGAAATCATGTGTAGATAGAAGTGCCGTATGGCGTTCGGTTCTCCGCCTACCCCGCTAGGGAAATGGCGTCAAATTTAGTTAGTTAGCTAGGTAGGTAATTCTAAGTATTTTTTAGAACTTCTTACAAAGACACACACATAGCTAAAATTTTATGAAAGTTAATAATAATAATAATAAAGGCGTAGGGACGTGACGCCCCCATCGCCCGCTGGCGAGAGTTGGTGAGCTTCGCACCATGAAGAGCAAAAACTCCCGTCAGTGCAGTCAGTCTCCGCAGGGCGGCTTGTGGCGAGCCGTTGGTGGGTAGCGACACCACGGACACCTCCAGGGGGACCATACAGACATGCGCGATACACACACTTACAGACAGTTACACACCCCCCGCCTCTGCGCTTGCCTTGACCGGCCGGCCAGAGTGGATTTGCAAGAGCGGAACCTATGCTCCAGGTTGGAAGTGTAAAATGTCATAACGCCGGGGGCACTTGACTGTATAAGGATCTTGCGCCCCGCAGTCTCACCTCTCCACAACCTTAGCTGCTTTCTAGTGTTGCCCCCTTGCCGCCCGTATGGCAGCTAGTTGGGGGGCCCACAATTTGGATTAACAAGCGGCGAGTCACCGTCTGCCAACTTAATATATTTGTGAGAAATTTTCGAGGCAGATGTCCGGTATCTCACTCCATAGCCCAATTTCCTGTCCATAGAAGAACCTCCCTCCATAGCCCCGGTTTTTAGTTTCCCTTTTTCGCAATAGTCCTGCATCAGCCGGATGTCGCCCTTGAGTGTATGTTTTATACTGCAACTAAGGGCAACACCCGGCCGGTGCTCCATCACACATTTAGATCAAACTCTCAAAAGGCTTCTACATGTTGGACCCATGTCCCCATGCAAGCCTCAAAGGCCCGGGCTTGTCCCGTGATTGTGCCGAGAGACATAATAATAATAATAATAATAAATAAATTCTCCAGACTGACACACTAATTCCCTAATACCAAACTAAGCTATAAGCTAGTGCTATAGGTACTAGGTAAACAGATAGACATACTTAAATACGTCTATAAACATCCATGACTCGAGTACAAATGTCCATGTTCATCACACGAAACATTTGCCCCTAGCGGGATTCGAACCCGCGACCCTCGTTTTCGTGGCCAGGGTCTCTGACCACTCGACCAACAGGCCTGTCAGATGATTTTAGTGGCTAGTTCGTCGCCTACATAATCAGAAAATCAATACTCATTACACCTCAATACAAATTAGTCTAAGTATAGATTAATTAAGTTTACAAATTTGTAAAATTTGGCATTTAAAAGAGTAACTATCGAGTTTCTTGCCGGATTCTTCTCGACAGAGACTACCTTCCGAACCAGTGGTAGTATTATTTCTCATCCTTTTTTTATGTATATTGACTATTTTTGTCCCAGATTAACATGGGCCAAGTCCCAGACCAACGTCTGGGACTTGGCCCATGTTAATCTGGGTCAAAAAAAAAGAATGTGCCAACTGTGGTTCTTGCCTAGCATGTCGTAAAAGGCGACTAATGGTTTACGGGCTTTTGGGTATGTGTCTAAGTAGGCGACGAGCTAGCCACTTGTCACTCCTTTTTCACAGCTTTCCATCCAACCCAGCCCACTGTCCCATGTTGGTGTGGGACTTAAAAAGAATATGCCAACTGTGGTTCTTGCCTAGCATGTCGTAAAAGGCGACTAATGGTATATCGGGTTTTGGGTGTGTGATTGTGTAGGCGACAGGTTAGCCGCTTGTCACTGATTTTTCACAATTTTCCATTTAACCCAGCCTGGCTCTATTTTTGGCTGAATGTGGTTGAAGGGGCATGCTGCCCCTTTGACTCTGCCTACCCCTTCCGGGATTATGGGCGTGATGTTATGTATGTATGTATGTACTATTTATAAGTGCTTTCTTGAAGCCCATATATATAAAGATATTATGAATTTGAATTTGAATTTTAGAGTTTACAATTAGTTTCATTTTACAACATGATAGGCACTCGGTACATTAATGAGTTTCAGACCAACATGGGACAAGGATGATTAAGAAAAGAAAGCGCTGAATTCTTCTAAGTCATTATTGCTGTTCGTATCAACAGTACGTGTTGGATTATATACTACATTTTCCGGGTCCAGTGACGTCACGTCTCACGAACCGCCGACAATCTCTTAATTACGGTTACATTGAGATAAAACGCTAATTAACCGTTTTAAAGTACAAGTTAATGTGTTATTTTCAAAGATTAAAAAGCAGGAAATGTATGGGAAAACCTTGAGACGTTTTAATTTTCTGCATTATCCCATGTTGGTCTGGGACTTAAAAAGAATGTGCCAACTGTGTTTCTTGCCTAGCATGTCGTAAAAGGCGACTAATGGTAAATCGGGTTTTGGGTATGTGATTGTGTAGGCGACGAGCCACTTGTCACTACTTTTTCACAATTTTGCACCCAGCCCAGTTTTGTTTTCGGCTGAATGTGGTTAAAGGGGCCTGCTGCCCCGTTGACTCTGCCTACCCCTACGGGGATTATGGGCGTGATTTTGTAAAATCTTTTTTTCTATCGACGTCTTATTTGTTTATTATCATTTAAAAAAGGTTGGGTACTACATTATTGAAATCGTCTATACTAATAATATAAAGCTAGAAGAGTTTGTTTCATTACTTGAACGCGTGGAACTACTGGTTCGATTTGAATAAATATTTCAGTGTTAGATAGTCCATTTATCGAGGAAGGCTATATAATATTATCCACAAACGCGGGTGAAACCGCGGGCACAGCAAGTCATTTCATATTTGTAGCCCTCAATAATACGATAGATGAAAAGTAAATTAACAGTTTTTATGAAATATCATAGCGCAGTAATTCTGTATAGCAATTGAAACATATGAAAAATATATAATGAAAAAATGGTTGTTGATATAAAAAAAAAATATGGAGGTTTTAAATCAGATGTTATTGTTAAGGAATGAGTTGTGTCATTGTTTGTGTAATATGACAAAATATTTTTGTTTATTCATTAAAAAAAATATATATAGACATAAAACTCGAATAGTTGTGTCACTATCATAACTAAATAAATATTTTCATAACTCAATTCAACGAAAGCTCTCCAGAAGTTTATTTATTTTATATCGCCTACAAAATTCAGTAGAACTGACCTTCAAACTGTCTGAAAGATAAGCTCTTTTATGAATTTATTAGTTCAACAACTAACGCAACGAACTTTAGCTAAAAGCCAAGTTTAGTCACTAAAACTAATTTAAGTTGTTCGTATTCAGTTTTCAGTTTTCTTTGGAGAATTTGACTTACACTGTTCTTTAATTTGTATTAGATTGCATACAATGAAAACTATCTTGTTCGATGAAAAAGAGAGTAATATGTTTATTTAAACTAAGTGTTATATCCTTATGTGCATCAGCTACAAAGGCTTTCGAGTAATCCGCCCCCCCTGTCAGCGGGCCGGTCACCGGAGGCCACTCAGGCGATGAGGGTTATCGCGGTGTTTTAGTGGGTATACCATGGCCACTTCCACCTTGGCCGGAGCAGGGGCCACCTACTCAAGAGCCCCCGGGAGTCCCACACACCACCCTGCCGATTCGATTAAAATACAACTTAACACCCAAATTATGGACAGTAAATAGATTAACCCTTCATAAATCAAAATCAAATACTTTTTATTTACAAAGGTCGTTCCAAAGTCGACCAGACTAGCAAAATATTCTAAGCGAAAAAACCGCATTAGGAAAAATGTTGAAGTGCTATTAAACAGCGTTATATTAAACATCAAAAACGTTAAACACCGCCGTAAAAACATAATGATTAAGCGTCAAATTCAAAATGCGTCATAGTCGTCAGAATACGTCATTAAGTCATGTACACAGCATCGCGTTGACGCAAAGGCCTCATTCCGACAAATAGCCTCTTTTGTGTTAAAATTCGCGAAGAGGTAACAAAATGATCCGCTTTTGTGTGGAAAAAATGCTAACAAAGTATTTTGTGTCGGGAAATATGTTGGGGTATGAATGCGGATTAGTGTTTGATAACTTTTGGGGACAAGTTGCATTATTCTTCGCGTTAAGGGATGACTGGGGACAGGATTATCTCCTTGTGATGCAACAGCCTTAACCGCTGTTACTTCCTTCCTAGTGCTGTCTTTCTTGTGTGTGTTATTTCTGGAGTACTTGCTAAACTTGACTACTTTGAAAGGATTAACTTTAGTGCTTTATTTTTGTGAATGCTTTATTAAAAATTAACTAAGTGGTCTTTAAGCTTAGCGCAGACAAATATACGAAAGGTTTCAGCTAAATACAGCTGAGTAAAAGGAAGAGTTAGGATTTTAACAGCATATAAATTTTATGTACGTACTCCTTAATTACACCAGACAATTTGGTTCATGGTCACATGTTCGTAGTCAAATGACTATGATGACTAACTTACACATTCAAATGAATGTGTTCATTTTCTCACGATTCATTCACCGCTGAGCAAGTAGTATAATCCATTCAGACATGTAAAATTTGAGTTATTTCATGTTTCTAGTTTTTAACGATTTAGCGAGCATGGCTGACATTAGAGCGACTATTTTATGTAGATCTTCGATCATCCATACTAATTCGAATGTGGAAAAAAACCGTACTCAGATTTGAAGACACCATAGTTACGTGTCCTTTGAACCAACTTCTCCCACATATAAGGCTTTACCATTGAGCCACTCTTCTAAAGATACAACATGTAGTATGTACATATGTTGGAACCCCGATTTTCGTTAAATAATACTTTATTTCCCAAAGGCTCCGACTTGGTAACTTTTAATAAGCTCTTTTGTACTCAACGTTTCTGCGATGTTACTCCAACGTTGTTTTGTGTATTTTGCAAAAAGTTCAAACTTCGGATGTGTTCGCCTTCTTGGCAATAATTAGATGGCCATTCAAAGCGCACGTTGGTACTTAAGATATTTTTGTCCTAAGAACAAATAAATTTTAGCCTATTGGCGGTAAAATCATTTTTTGTATTATTATGAGTATAAGTCAAAATTTTACAAATAAATAAATAAATATCCCCCAACATTACAAACATTGATCAGACTCCGAGGTAAGTAGCATAATCACTTGTGTTACGGATATCAGAATCAACAGTGGTATTACAAATACATACTTAAATATTGGTTACTAACACCCAGACACAGAAAAAACATAAGCATTCATCACACGAATGTTTGTCCTGGGTGGGGATTGAACTCACAACTCTTGGCGCATGGGGCAGGGTCACTACCGAATGCGCCAACGAGCCAGTCATAAACCCATTGGAATATACAGGGTTAAACGGTTGTCTAAAATTAATTACTTAATACCTACACAAGCCAAGCGTCTTAGTTAGCGAAATTATTCAGAGCTAAGTACGGGTTCCTTGTAGAATCAACCACTTACTTACCCTAACTTACAATTAACTATAAACTTGCTAACTGTAACCATGTGGTGTATGAACGTTAACGTTCCAGAAATACAGGGTATCGAATAATAAAGGCTGGAAATAATAGGGTAGACTCCACCGATATTTGCGTACTTTTTAAACATACATTCTCCAGACTGACACACCAATTCCCTAGTCCCAAACAAAGCTTGTGCTTGTACTATGGATACTAGGTTAACGGGTAGAATTAGATTTTACCTATAAACATCCATGAATCGAGTACAAATGTTCATGTCCATACGAAACATTTGCCCCTAGCAAGATATGAACGCGCGACCCTCGTTTTCGTGGCCAGGGTGTCTGACCACTCGACCAATGGGCCAGTAAAATTATACCGGGTGTTTTTTAGTAAATACGAAACCTCGAACCTACATATTTAACTCATTATCCTAAGGAACTAATTTAAAGGACCTTAGAAAATCAGTTGAAAATAAAAAAGAAATATGTTTACTTTTCGAACAAAACAACCAATGAACTGATCAACTTTAGTATGCAAAGTAAAAAAAAATGATATCTCTCTCTCTCTTTACAGTAGCTTATTTTTCTCTACCTGGAAGTTATCTGGAAGAGATTGCTTTTAGCAATAAGACCGCTTAATTGTATTGTATTTGGCTGTATCCTTAGTTCTGTATCTGTTTTTCGTGCAATAAAGAATATATCTAAACTTCACGCCACTTCCCTAGCGGGGTAGGCAGAGAGAACCGATCGCCATATGGCACGATCCTAACACACCTCACTCGCCTCTTCAACATTCATGATCTTTTTTATACAAGCTCTACGGTTTTTATGACTCCTAACATCAGCTATCTATCTATCTAATTTTTCAAAATCCTTAGGATAATGAGTGAAATAAGCAAGTAAGTGGTTTTGCATAAACTCAAAATATATTATAATTGTATAACAGCAATGCTTGAACCGATTTTAAATGATATTAGCATGATATAATGTCTTGAAGTCATCATTATCATCATAATTAATGGACATAAGCTTTTCCCAAAGTACCACGATAAAATTTCAAAACAAATAAAGATTTATTCTGAAAAGTAATTTAAATTGTAGTACATAGGCAAATTCAAGTAACGAAATGAATTTGGTGGTAACGTTTTTATATGCGGTAACGAACA
Organism: Glyphodes perspectalis; assembly: GCA_951394215.1. NCBI lineage: Eukaryota > Metazoa > Arthropoda > Insecta > Lepidoptera > Crambidae > Glyphodes > Glyphodes perspectalis. The sequence continues at coordinate 1,470,877 of OX596226.1, read as the reverse complement.
CATGGTATTTCAAGTCGGACTTTGGACTCGTTACCCGGTAACGAATGCAGTTTGCTACAGCCCTAGTAATTGAGGCGGGGCTGTGAAATACCAGGCAATTTATACAGGTCTGATAACGTAGACGATTTTGAAGGAAAAATAATTGACTTGAATTATAGTCAAGTGGGAAATTGGAACGTATAATTTTGGTCGAATTTTTACTTTGGTTACTTAATTGTAATAATGAGGGAAGGTGGATCATATATGTATATTAATGGCTTCCGCCAACGGTTTAGGTGGAATCGTTGGCGGTTGTAACAGTTCTTCTTTTCTGTTATAATTGTAAGTGCCCAAAGACATTTCTGTTTCTGACAGACAGATCATTTCTGACAGATCATATCTGTATTACTAAGACACTATAGGGGACGTGCAAGACGACGGTGCTGCCAACTGGTGCCGTCAATGGGAAATTTGTACGCCATGAATACTTGAGATTGATTTTTTTATCAAGTAAACAGAATTAGTTTTAATATTGAAATTTATTATTCTAGTTAGTTATAATGTATTGTTATGTTTCTGGATGCACCAATCACCATCTCCCTAGCTTTATATACCGTGCTTAGACCATGATTCAGGATTTAGCGAGTTTGGTTATTACATCGAAGCGAGTGCCTATCTGAAACACACCCTAACCTTTATATAGGGGAACCAGACAAATAAGGATTATGGTAACACATGCATATAGTTGTATGTGCAGGTTTCATCACGTTTTGTACCTCAACGTCGAGCTAGTGGTTTAAATACGTTCATAGATTTGAAAATTCCAAAGGTACGTGTCCGCGTCTGAACCCGCACCCCTTGTGTATGAGACGCGTGTCCTTGCTAATGAGCTACCAACTCACTTATTTTTATTATTCCGAATGCACCAATGCAAAATTGTTATTTCTTTCCAAGGAATAGCATTCTCATACCACGGTTATGTGAAAAAGGCCAAAAATAGATAACTACAGTAATAAAATATATTCTGCCATTATATTCCCGTCGTAAACATTAGATATTTTAGATTGTGCGACAATTTTTCCAGTTCTAAAAGCCTTATCGTTTATTTACTCTTTAACTTTCAATACATGATCCGTCTCTAAGAACTTTTGACATTAACACATATTTTGGCTACGCTCTCGAGCGTTATTTATAATTTTTATCATATAAAAAATAATGCAATTGAAGATATAATTTTGTTTACATTATTCACAGTACAATGACAGGTCTAATATAAGCTTCCTCTACTGTCCGCATAGTGTCTCTTTTGTTGATTTAGTATTGTGTTAGTTTAGTAGTTGGTGCACGTTCCCTATTGTCTTTTCTGTGTAGTTACTGATGATTTACATACATAACGTCACGCCCATAATCCCTGAAGCGGTAGGCAGAGTCAAAGTGGCAGCAGGCCCCTTTAACTATATCCAGCCAAAAATAAAACTAGATGGAAAATTGTGAAAAGTAGTGACAAGTGGCTAGCTTGTCGCCTACACAATCACATACCCAAAACCCGATATACCATTAGTCGCCTTTTACGACATGCTAGACAAGAAACACAGTTGGCACATCATTTTTTAGTCCCCGACCAACATGGGACCGATGATTTATAAGTCCTTTTTTGCCTTGACTTAAAAACTAATTGAACAGTATTTCCTATATAGCAATTCGTAAAAACAGACTAATGGTGTATTAGAATAACGGTGTAGCTTTGTGATTACTTAAGCGACGAGCTAGCCACTAGCCATTGGCTTTTTCACAATTTTGTATTTAACCAAACAAATTTTTAGCTGAATGTGGTATCGAAATCTTAAGACTGCACTTCGCGTACTCCATCCCGGACTGCAGGCGCGAATGTATAAGTATGTATAAAAATTGCTCATACAAAAATGCAAATTAATCGGGGTTTGAACCCGCAACTTATCGCGCTTGCGACACACCAAATCATCCACCGTTACTTAACTTGATACGCCCCAAAACGTAATCACTCCTTGGAAAATATGGCGAAAAGACAAGCCTTATTTTTTTGACTCGCGCTTTCTGCTTATCAGGACGATAAGAGCTGACGCTCATTTTCCCTCTTTTTCCGGGAAAATTTGTATGTACTCGCTTTCATAAGTGCGGGGGATATTGCCCAAGATTTTGCTGATGCGGAATCTTTCCGGAAAATTTTTATGTTATCTTACCACTATAATGAAAATTCCATTTTTGTTTTACTCACCTGAAACAAAAAAAAGTAAATTAGTATTTTGTTAAAGAGAACCTAATTTTAAGACTTAGTCCATTAATGTTTTATTATTATGACATTTATAGTTGGAAGTGATAAAATATCGGATTTCGGAAGTAAATATCAACAGAAACAGAAATAGAAACGGAACCGGAAATAGATATAAAAAAACTGTAGAAAAAAGGAGAGCTTCTAATTTATCATTTTTAATACTACATATAAAGTAATATATATCTTATCACTACAAAAATTAGGGCTACTATATATTTTTTTTAATTCTGATAGATCGATTCAGACGCAATCATTATAACAAGTTGCATCTCAGTACCATTTACATCTAGAACGCATTTTATTCCTAGCTACAGCTAGTGACTACAGCGTTACGAAGTTCGCCGGGACCGCTCCCGGCGCCCTTCGTAACGCCTCGTTTTTGGATTTTCTTTTATTATTTTCCTCGCAATGTCTCTATATTTTCTAACCGTACAAACCTTCCCTAGAAGATTACCAATATTTTAAAACCAAAATCAGCGAAACCCGCCCAGCCGTTCTCCAATTTTAGCGAGACTAAGGAACAGCAATTCCTTTTTATATATAAGATAGGCATCAACACATAAAAGCAGCAATACAAAAAGATCACGACTAACGATGACGACGAAACCAAAACTAAACGACTAATTACGCCGCCCGGGCCCGCTTAGCCCGCTGAAAGAGCCGTCGCGTGCCGTTTGACCCAACACTCCCCGGCGAATAATTTGTCCCCGGCAATTTATGTCTGAGCTTGTTTCCACATGTTTATACGGCACGGTTAAACATATGGTTTCTCAACTATCGTTCCTTAATGATAAATAAATTCTCCAGACTGACACACCAATTTTGACTGGCTCGATGGCGCATTCGGTAGTGACCCTGCCCCATGCGCCAAGAGTTGTGGGTTCGATTCCCACCCAGGACAAACATTAGTATGATGAATACTGTGTTTGTTCTGTGTCTGGGTGTTAATATCCAATATTTAAGTATATATTTGTAATACCACTGTTGATTCTGATATCCGTAACACAAGTGCTTAAAGCTACTTACCTCGGAGTGAGATCAATGTATGTGATGTAGTCGGATATATATTCGGATATTTAAAAAAAAAAAACTCTAGTTCCAAACTAAGCTTGTGCTTGTGCTACGGATACTAGGTCAACGTATAGACATACTTATATACGTTTATAAACATACATGGCTCGAGTACAAATGTCCATGTTTATTACACAAAACATTTGCCCCTAGCGGGATTCGAACCTGCGACTCTTGATTTTGTGGCCAGGGTCTCTGACCACTCGACCAACGGGCCTGTCAAATAATGAAGCCTTTATCTAGCCTAAGGTAGCCAGCAGATGGGATTTCTACTTAAACAAACATAATGGTAAACTCTGTACATTCAAAATAACTTTGTTGGTGTTGCTTTGATCATATTGTCTGGTTCCTCTATATAAGAAAAACGAAGATCGGATAGGTAGTCGCTCTAAAGTAATATCGAATTTCGCTAAATCGATGATCATGGTCTTACCGCACCCCGACTAGGAACGGGAACGCTAGGAATAGGTTAGGTGACTAAAAATCTGTTTAGTCCGTCATTTAGATTATAAAAATATATTGAACACGTCTTTTTTATTTATTGTGTCAAACAAACACCGACGAAGATAAAATAATTATTGAAGTTGCGCGTGACGTCACACTTTCGTAAAATGTTTACTAAATAGTGACGTCGCAAGCCTCCACTCCAAAACTTTGATGCTCTTTAACTTTGTGATTTTTTTGTTAATTTGATAAAACGAAATATAATATGTGTCTAGTATTTTTGTATAATCTAACTGACGGACTAAATAGAATATTACTTTTTTTATGCAGTCTTCATTCCTATTTTCAGATAAAGCTTGTTACTAGACTGACTTGACCAAAGCAGGGTCGCTGTTAAAAGACAATGGGTATAAAGAATACAAAGTTTAAAGTAAAAACTGTTAAGGACGAAAGTCTTGTAAGAGCTTCTGTGTAAAGATTACCGGATTCTTCAAGTCCTAGTTATAATAAAAAAGCATAAGAGTTTTAAAAACTTTTGTGCTCAAAATTTCTACAACGAGTACGTTTTTTTTCGGATGTGTGTGTTGACTTCAATATAGGCCTATAAACCTTACGGTCAAGCGTATATTTTATTCAAAACGCACGATATAACACCGCAAACCAGTTGTCCCAAATTGACCTGGCATACTGCCACACATAAAAATAAACGTTAGACTTTAGACAAACCATATTTTCTCGTTGAAATATAACTATTCACGATAAAAACCGCCCGCAGAGCAATGGAAACGGTTTCGTTCAAACGCACTGCACTAATACTATCCGTCACGGTTCACACCGACGTTAAATAATGGTTATAACGATGCCGTAACGTTTATAACGATAACGATGTTATCGTTATTTTTCGCCTCGCTGAGCAAGTAAAGGGCATATAGCACGGCTTTAAAAGCGGTAATTGTTTTTGATAGTTGTAATTGCATGTTCGACAATTGCCTTCGTTTATATGGTAGGGTGCGTGTTTAATTCGGTGTGACGGAATCCGTTGTTAGAGTTATATTGAGCGGTTTTTACAAGCATGTTGAGATTATATAATTGTGTGCAACTTTGATGGGATTGCAAAATTACTGACTAAGAGTACCGGAAGACTTGTAGCATTAGTCAAAGTCAAAGTCAAAGTCAAAATATCTTTATTTACGTAGGCCTCAAAAAAGCACTTGTGAATCGTCAAGTAAGTACATAGTAGAACAGTTTGAATCTACCACCGGTTCGGAATGTCGCATCTACCGAGAAGAAACCGGCAAGAAACTCGGTAGTTACTCTTTTCAATGCCAGATTGAATATAAAAATTAAAATTTACAGATTAAGTTAATATGAATACCAAGTCATACAGTTAATGTTCGTCAAAGATTCAGCCGAGTAATGATTTAACATATGTATGTACTTGTTGCGTTTTTGTAACTCAGCATAAGTCATCATCATACCGATGAATCCTTAATATATTAATTAATTCAACTATCAAACTGTCCGTATATTTGATTGCCACATAGACAGCCGGACAAACAGACAGACAACAAACAAGTCCTATAAGAATTTATTATTCCTTTTGAGTTACCGAACCCTCAATAACAATGACAAGCAAAGCTTTGGTTTCGTGTCGCGGGTTTGAATCCCGCTAGGGACAAATGTTTCGTGTGATGAACATGGACATTTACTAGACATGTACTGGACTCATGGATGTTTATAAACGTATTTAAGTATATCTGTCCGTTCACCTAGTAGTTCCAAACAAGCATAAGCTTAGTTTGGAGCTAGGGAATCGGTGTGTCAGTATGGAGAACTTATTATAATTATTATTCACACTACTGCCCTAGCGGGGTAGGAAGAGTGAACCAAGATGTCTTACCTATCATAAATCCATAATTATCCTTGAAACTTCCAAGACATGGTTAGCTTCGAACCAATGCCCCTCGCATATGAGGCACGTGTTACCCATTAAGCTACCACCTCTTCCATCAAATGGTAAAGGTTAAAGCCATCAACGTGGTCTCTTTAGATCCATTACACACTAATGGCACTATTGGCACGAGTTCTCGATTCTGAATCGATTCGATTCGCAATGAAACAAGAATCGATGGTTCCAATCGATTTGAGATTTAACGGCCTCGATACAGCGTTTGTGTAATAATTGAAATGTTTCGAGATATGTTGGGTGTAATGTCTTTTGGAATGGTTTGGTTTAAGCAGTGGGTTAGTGATTTAAGATGGCTACTTTTTTGCATGACATTCAGATTCGAATTGAACGTTTAGCAAAGATAGTAGAAACATGAGCTTTTAGGTATTTTTCCAGGTAATTAGTCTAGTTTATCAACGATTATAAGCTTTACGTTCAATTGAATGTAAAATAACAAGATTAGCTTAATCAAGAACAGTGATTAAAGTTAGTAACTAACGCTCAACACAACGCTTGGGAGAAAAATCCTCCTACTTATATTTAAAAAATGAATACTACTTGCTTCTACAAAAACGATCGTAGCAAATGGAAGTATATGATCTCTGCCTACCCCCGTGGGAAAAAGGCGTGACATTATGTATGTTTGTATGTATGTATGTATGAATTACTTATACTCAAGAATTTTCTATCCAATCGTCATCCTAGTAACACGGTCGTAGCTTATTGCGCCAGCTCTATGACTTAACGAAATACAATGACTCCACGTGTTGTAAAAATAACAGTGTTAAGCCAACACACTTTAAAGTGAGTTTAACACACTGTCACGAATGAGTTAGCGCTGTGTTACGCGTCTAATTGAAGAACAAAACAACTTGCCATGCCAACTGGCGATTGTGTAGAGCAAATAGTTGCAGCAACGTCAAAAAACTTGGCGAGAATGTGCCAAGTCGATTCGCAGCCCTTGGCGCAAATATTTGACCAAACATAAAAAGGTTTGTTCAAACATTGGCGCGTTTGCATTGGGGAAATGTTTTATTAGCTGTGCCACTTTACTTACACACTGTAACGGGACTTAGAGTTTTTTTTTCACACAAAAGAAGGAGAAAAAGGTTTTAGTTCTAAATGATTTGAAATAAGAATTTCAAATTATACTTTTTTTGTTTGGAATTGACGCAAAATTCTAAAAAGGAGAAAAAAGGTTTTAGTTCTAAACGATTTAAAAAAAGAATTGTAAATTCTGTTTTACTTTTCTGACTGTCATAAAATTGAATTCCATGTAGTTGGTATATTTTTTCTACGCACAAAAAGGAAAAAATATGTTTTTAAATTCAGCTTACAATGATAATTGACAATGGTATATACAAAACGCAAATATACAATAAATAAACTGTTCCGGCTTATATACCAATATTCGCCTAACTAACCATGTTGTAGAATGCTTTCGTTGTTACTAGATAACGGATAGATACGGGTTCATATCCCGTTAGGAGAAAATGTTCATGTGATGAACGCGGTCGTTTGTACTCGAATCATGACATTTATAAACGTACTAGCTCTGCCCCTGGCTTTGATTGCGCGGTACATCCACACAGCCATCCATCCATACAAACTTTCGCGTTTATAATATTAAGTAAGATTCAAGTATGTCTATCCGTTACCTAGTGTCTATACCACGAGTGTACATGTTATGTTTTAATTCAGAGAATTGGTCGATTTGTTAAACACAAACAAAAAACATTATAAGTTTTATCTATACTTATAGTAAATATGTAGAGAGGTCAATTCTGTACATGAAATATATTTTCAAAATAACTATCAGGGGGTAATTAGTGATCGATACTGATGCCAAAAATGCAATCAGTAAAATTTTTGTCTGTCTGTCTGTCTGTATGTTCCTTATAGAAACAAAAACTACTCGACGGATTTTAACGAAACTTGGTACAATTATTCTTCATACTCCTGGGCAGGTTATAGTATACTTTTCATCACGCTACAATCAATAGGAGCAGAGTAGTGAAGGGAAATATTGGGAAAACGGGAGAAGTAACTCCATTTTTTAAGCTTCCGTCGCGTGTGCAGCCTTAATGGTTAAAGTTACATAGAAATTATGTATGACGGAAATAGTCTTTATATTATTAACCATAAACGCGGGTGACACCGCTGGCACAGCTAGTTATAAATATAAATGTTCAATAACTTCTAAAAACAATTTTCAAATATTCAACTCTGAATGCTTCTTGACTTTTGACTTAAGGAATGTATATTTAAAGGGAAATATAAAAACTTCCTCTTCTTATAAATACAAGACAAAACAATGTCAGCTCATACACGTGCTACTGTTGAGGACGGACTATGACGTCAGAGCTCGAATCCTCGTGTTAGATAAATATTGACAATAAATAAGTTTATATCTAGGATTATATAGGAGCGGTGGTAGCTCAATGGTAAGGACACGCGCCTCTTAACCGAGGAGTGCGGGTTCCAACCCGGGCACGTACTTCTGGATTTTTCAAGTCTATGTACGTATTTATACCACTAGCTCAACGGTGAGGGAAAACATCGTGATGAAACCCGCAAATTCAAACAACTTTGGATTTGTAACCATGATCCAAAAATTGTCTGGTTCCCCTATCTTAGGGTTACGAAGGTCAGATCGGCAGTCGCTTCAATGTAATTGCCAGACTCGCTAAATCCTGGATCATGGTCTAAGCGGACCCCGTCTAAAAGCTAGGAAGATGATGAATAAATAAGTTTATACTAAGTTAGCTTTTGCAAACCACTTTTCCTATGTACAATTCAGGATTCATCGACAGCAGAAGAAAAATAAATGAAATACCTACAACTTAGAAAAAAATACTTAAATAACTTAAAAATCCATACTCATATCATAAAACAGAGAATAACTCTGTCTGTCTGTCACCTCTTCACGTTTAAACTGTTCAAACAATTGTGACAAAATTTGTTATGCAAAAGATATTAACTTCAAGAAAAGATATGGGCAAATTTTTAATCCCTGATATAGACGATAAAGTCTTGATTAAAAGCTACGGTAGCCTAGTTTCACATTTGTATATGTCAGCAACATCTGAGCAGCTCAATAAACCTAACACCAATCAACAGCAGACACTACTCCACATTTTTCTAAGCCTAAACCTACTCAGCTCCCAAACCAGTCCTTCAATAAAATACTTGACATAGAACCAAAAATCTATCTTCCTATTTAGCTGAAAGAAAATTGGCCGTACCTACTGCGCTGAAATTCAGGTGCCTCTGAAATGGTAGTGTGTAGTATTTTCGCGTCCCGGCATTCTTGTAGCGTCGGCAAAATAGACTCTTTGGGTAACGATGCGTTTCAAGATGCAATTTTGTGGAGGAATTTTTATCACGGAGCTAGGTAGGGGAGTTATTTGAATTTTTGAAAGCCTTAACGTTGTGGGGTAAGGTTGAAGGCTGACTTTGAGTCGTAGTCATCAGTATAAAGTTATCTTTTAAACTGGAAGAGTGTACTTTTAATATTGTGTATAATAATATATTTAGGGACTGCAATCCAGCGGTATTTTTGTTGGAACCAGTATATTATTATGAACTCAGCAGAGCTACAAATTGTGCTAGAATCAGCTGGATTACTTGATCCAGAATTCTAATCCTTAGTAGTCTACTTGATACTATTTATTAAATTAACAATTTTATTTTTGGCTGATTATGGTTTATTGGATCGATGAAGAGCGATGGTAGCTCAATGGTAAGGACACATGCCGCTTAACCGAGGAGTGCGGGTTGAAACCCGGGCTCGTACGTCTGAATTTTTCAAATCTATGTACGTGTTTATACCACTAGCTCGACGGTGAGGGAAAACATCGTGATGAAACCTGCAAATTCAAATTACATTGGATTTGTAACCATGATCCAAAAATGGTCTGGTTCCCCTATCTTAGGGTTACGAAGGTCAGATCGGCAGTCGCTTCCATGTAATTGCCAGACTCGCTAAATCCTGGATCATGGTCTAAGCGGACCTCGTCTAAGCACGGGACATAACGCTAGGAAGATAATGATACGGTTTATTGGACCCCTTCGGGGGTTGGAGTATTGAAATGTATGGCTTTGAATTTTTCGGGTAAAGTTTAACTTTATCCAGAACACATGAAAAATTAATTCCCACTAACAGAAAATTCCTGAACATCGAAAACGCATTTCGCAGAAAACTTTTACCGGAGCTAAAAAAGATAATAAAAACGTTCCTTTATTGTCGACAGTACAGCAAATTTTCGTGCCAACCCAGGCGTTACTTTTAATCTCGAATATTGCAATGCGACATTCTGAAACCAACCCCATTGCTGTCTCGCTCACTCAGATCTAAACTAGTATCGCTATCTCTTTTTACAGCAACACGGTCGCAAAATGCAGAGTAGTATAATAATAACATAATTAGAAGAGAATGGTTTTATTAGATAATAAATTCGCATTATTGTTTGTCTTCGCTCTGCTAACATTTGAAGGCAATCATGGAAATTTTCAGAAAGACATCACAGGACTACTTCAAAGTTTAACTAGAAAATAGAATTCTGATGAACAAACAATTTGGTGACTTAATTCTATTTTAGACGCTCATTGACAGTTTAAAATTTCACCCACTTTAAATTTAAATGGTGATTGAAATATTAAACAGACTACTAACAGTCGAGTTTCAACTACGCCAATTCATAAAAATAAAAACAGATGCATACTGCACCAGCCGAAACGACATAGGCTGCTTTAAAAGCAGTTATCCAAAAATAAAATTAAGTTAAGTTAGATTTTTTTTTTTTTAAAGTAGTGTGAAGTGGCTAGCTCGTCGCCTGTCACAAATCTAACACCTTACTTAGTCGCCTTTTATGACATGCAATGCTAAGAACTCAATTAGTAGGTACATTATTTTTGAGTCCTAGACTTAGGATAAAGATAACTGCACGAGTCTAATACAAAACCTGTGCACTATTTTGAGTATAAATAAATTGTCCACACTGACAAACCAATTCCCTAGTTACAAACTAAGCTTAGTACTATGGATACTAGGTAAACGGATAGACATACTTAAATACGTTTATAAACATCCATGACGCAAGCACAAATGTCCATGTTCATCACACGAAACATTTGCCTCTAGCGGGATTCGATCCGACCCTTGGTTTCGTGGCCAGGGTGGACATATATTAGCAGGTCTTCTATTAAACAATTAAGTATTCCGTCAGAAACGCGACTCCAGGACTCACCCCTCAACGAGCATGGTTGATTGATCCCCGGCAGTTTGTTATCTAAATATTTTCCCCATTTCTCTTGCTAAGTGTTTGACGATCCAAGTTAACGATTTTTAGGGTAAACAACACAGATTCAACAAAGGGATTTCGAACTAATAAACAAGAAAATTTCATTAAAATACTAAAGGAAATTACGAGGGCTTTTTAATGTCTGGTTTTTCATGTTGCGATTTTTTTTACTTTTTTCGAAAGCTTTGAATAGTTAAAGGAAGAATAGCTTTTTACCATGTAAGATCGATGATAAACTTTAACCGAAAAAGTTTAGATAGGTTTTTTTGTTATAAGCAAATTATAGTAAGTTAGTTACCCTTAGAATATTATTTTTCCAAAATTACCAGTGTATTTTTGTATGATCATGTCATAATACCTCCTGACACATCATGACACGTCATTTCATGAGTATACCAATAAAAAACAATTCTAAAAGCGTTACCAAATTTGATTTGACGTTTTCGAACAAACTCACCTCTATATCCATCCAATAATCATTTCAAAAAACAATAAGGAAGTACCAATTTAAACACAATTCAACCCTTACCCTAAATTACCTTGCAAAGAGAAGTCACCCAATAAAAATCATTACGAAAAACAATTAACACCCCCCCCCCCCCCCCCCCCCCGCAACCGCCACAAACTAAAACTGTTTAACCACAAAGTTGCAAAACATTCGGATATTAATTAAAATTGATTGATTGGAATTTGAAAATTCCAGTTAAACCCGCTCAAAGTTGGGAGCTATTTGAACAATAATAAATCACGTGTCTAACGATAACACTCGGTCGACTCATTATATTGGGATATCGTTTGAATCGTTTGGATGTAACTATATCGATGAGTTGGATTAAATAGGTTGGTTTTTGGCGTTTGGTAAGACGAGTGGCGTTTGGATGGATCAATATGGACGTAAGCTTCTAGGAATATTGGTTAAAGTTGGTCTGGTTTAAACATTAAATTATTAGTATGTTTATTCTTTGAAATCATACTAATGTACGTAATATTTTCTTTTATATATAATACAATTTTTATATTTTTTTTTATTTTGATACTCTACAACAGGCCCACACTAAAACGTGGTTCAAAGTTAATTATGATTCATACACCTTGTATAAATTGTATTGAAAAGAGTAACTACCGAGTTTCTTGCCGGATTCTTCTCGGTAGATACAACATTCCGAACCGGTGGTAGAATCATATAGCTGTGGCTTTACCTGTATTTGACGATTTATAAGTATTTCCTTGAAACCTATATAAATAAAGAATATTTTGACTTTGACTTTGGAAAAGACACATTTTTTGCACATTAATTTATGCATATAAGAAGCGAGTGATGTGTGTAATGTGTATGGCTTTCCGTTCTCTCTGCCTACCCCGCTAGGGAAATGGCGTGAAGATAGTTACATAGATAATGTATATGTCGGTCTGAAACTTAAAGAGAACGTGCCAACTGGGTTCCTTGGCTAGCATGTCGTAAAAGGCGACTAATGGTATATCGGGTTTTGGGTGTGTGATTGTGTAGCGACAGGTTAGCCGCTTGTCACTGCTTTTTCATAATTTTCCTTCTAACCCAGCCCGGCTTTATTTTTGGCTGAATGTGGTTGAAGGGGCCTGCTGCCCCTCTGACTCTGCCTACCCCTTCGGGGATTATGGGCGTGATGTTATATATGAACGTAATATAGAATAGATATACAATGAGTTCCAGGCCATCTTACCTAAAGCCCCGCCATCACAATTTACAATGCCAATTCCCCACCCTATGAAAACAGGTGGGATGAAATAAAAAAGGTACATTAATTATTTTTACACTCGCGAAAGGTATAGGCGTACGTTAGAAGAAATACCAGTAAAGAAACTGCAGTTAGCTTTGAAAAAACGTCTTGACATATTACTTCGCGGACTTTTTTACAAACATACAATGACGCAATCCCCGAAGGGGTAGACAGAGTCCAAGGAGCCGTAAAGTTAAATGGAATTAGTAGGAAAATTTTGAAAATTGCGGAATTAATTAAACAATTTTTAAAATTGCTTTGTGTTGAACAATTGTTCAAGCATTTTTTTATATAAATATTATAACGAGAATTCGAATATCTTATCGATGCAAATCGATAACATTTATATTGTTATTTTTTGTAGAATTTCACGCTTTGTAAGAGTTTCTTTAGAACAAGATTGGTAAACGAATTTTGAATTTGATCACACAACCTAAAAATTGTTTAAGCTTTGCATTTACCTCTCTTTACTATACTGTGACATGGAATAAATAATTTTTACTCGAAATGAATAAGATGTATAAAAATTATACTTCAAGTCTTTCGTTCCACAAAAATTATACTACAAATTCTATATTATTTCCTCACTGTCCCTCTCTTCACTGTGCCACCAGCTTGCGGTAGGGTAATTCGCACATTTGTCAGCAAGAGGCTTGTTATCGGGAGGGTACGAAACCTTATTGTTGGACATAAATTGTGACGTGCCCCGCTAATAGCCTTCTGGGAGATGGATCAGCTGTAACTAGAACATATTTCTTGCTATTAACAGGTATTTATATTTATTACAAAGTATTACAAGCCTCATGTCCGAGGGCTGCGGGTTCAAATCTGGATACGTACTTCAGGATTTTTCAATTTTACTAACTAACTTACTTCACGCCATTTCCCTAGCGGGGTAGGCAGAGTAAACCAATTTTTCAAGTTAACATATTATGTATTTATACTACTAGCTCGGCGGTGAGGGAAAACATCGTGATGAAACCGGCACTATTTTGTTTATAATGCATATATGTAAGTAAAGCCTTATTGAATATATGTTATGTAATGTGTCTTAATGATGTGTATTAAACGGCCTAATGTAATAAAGAATATTTAAAATATACACACACATAACTTCACGCCCGTAATCCCCGAAGGGATAGGCAGAGTCAAAGGGACAGTAGGCCGATTTAATATTCAGGGTCATTTGTAAAACATCAACCACCTCGCAGGAGTAGATTACTGGCATTATTAACAACAACGTTTGTTCTGCGACTTTTCCTAAATCGACAAAAAAAACGGCTTTCATATAATTTTATATGAAAGCCGTTTTTTTTAGTTCTTTAAGAAAAATCGTTATTGTTTTAATTGTCAGTAATCTACTCCTGCGAGGTTAATTACGTTTTACAAATAACCCCATATACATATAATTGTATATTGTATATATTGACTGCCTCGTTGGTCTAGTAGTAGCATGCGCCGCCTAAGGACCAAGAGGTCCAGGGTTCAAATCCCGGGTCGGGCCAAAAATTTGTGGCTGGGTATTTCAATATCCAAATTACTTAGTAACAGCCCGGAGTCAGGAAGTTGGCGGTCTAATCACCCCCGTACCTCGGAAAGCACGTTAAGCCGTTGGTCCTGCGCCTAACCTCTTTCCGGTCATGTGGAATTGCCGTCTCACCGGACTATGAGAGTGAAGGAATAGAGAGTGCACCTGTGTTAGCGCACACACTTGTGCACTATAATATCTCCTGCGCAGATGGCTAATCTTCGTTGAGATTGGCTGCCGTAACCGATATCGGTTAGGAGGACATTATTATTTATTATATTGTATATATTATCTTCCTGTGTTTCGTCTTTAAACAGTATCTATAGAGTTTTTTGCAAAATTGCCAGTGTCTTCTCTGATAGAATCAACCTGCCGAACTAATGGAAAATATTTATTTAACAATTTATCAATATTCTTCAAAAAAAGGTAAACATAAAGGTAATTTAATTTCGTTTCAGTACAAAATGACGGCAGTTAATTAAATGCCAGCCACACAAAAAATTAACCATTCAAACGGCTTAGCAGCAATAAAATGTATCAGAAGAATTTAAGTCGAAACAAGAAACAGGTGTTAGCGACTTGGATGAAGAAACTGAATGGCTTGGAAAGCCCTCCGGCCCTCTCTGTAGCCCCTGAAGGCCCTCCGGTCCTCTGAGTAATGGTCCAATCCTCCTCACTGCTTTGTTACTCCTGAATGAGACAGGTGTAAAGAGTGTCAAATTTTTTAAAAGATATGGATTTGTATTTACAAATGACTTGCTTTGCTTGTTTCGTAAGTAGCTGAGTAGATAGAGATGTGTGCTTATATTTGAAGGGTGTAAGTTTGAGTCAAAGCGTGTTAGTTCAGATTTGCACATTAAGATTACTTTAGTAGTGAAATTATGTTGAAGAGGCGAGTGAGATGTGTAAGGATCGTGCCGTATGGCGTTCGGTTCTCTCTGCCTACCCCGCTAGGGAAGTGGCGTGAAGTTTAGTTAGTGAGTTAGTTAGTGAAACTATGGTCCTTAATAAATAAATGTAGTGTGCAGAATATATCCGCGGTTGACTCACAGCAAATGAAACACGAGTCCTAGTACTAACACTAGTTTTATTGTTCTTTTAGCTTATAAACAATTAAATATTTTCTTTCACACGTCTTTCACCATCTGACTTCCACAATTCATTTCGTTCCTTTTTCAAAAATCTTCCGTCTCTCATACTCTACTACGTTCCTTCTTACACACTTCACATTATTCCGTTCTACGCATCTGTCATACATCATCTACCAATCCTACATACATAAATAATATCACGCCTTTCCCTGTGGTCCTTTATTTTAGTTCTGTCTTACTGTACATTGGTCTTAATGCAATAATTTTAATTCAATATCCAGAATAGCTAAATCTACAATAGTCTCATGTTGGTCTGGAACTTAAAATTAATGTGCCAACTGTGTTCCTTGTCTAGTATGTCGACATTTCTGTTTCTTAGTCTTACGATGATTTAATAGTAGAATTGATGTGACAACTAGATATAAAAAATAAAAAAAATCATTGTAACAATGATCCAATAATTGTCTGGTTCCTCTATGTCAGGGTTACGAAGGTGAGATCGGCAGTCGCTTCATTGTAAATACCTGACTCGCTAAATCCTGGTTCATGGTCTAAGCGGACCCCGACTAAACACGGGACATAACGCTAGGAATATCCCTAGTTAAAGCTTGTTATCCGACTTCAAAAAAAAAGGAGGAGGTTCTCATTTCGACCGATTTTTTTGTATGTATGTTACTCGATATCTCTGCGAATTGTAAACAGATTTTCAAAATTATTTTTTCGTATAAAAAGTAATTACTTTTTTTTTATATTTTAAAATCCGTTTAATTGGTTCCTCAGAATAATAAGTTTAATAAGTAAGAAGTTTCACATATACTAAAAAAAACTTGTTTAAGGAATGTTCCTTAAACAAGTTTTTTTTAGTATATATATATAAGGTGATAATGTTATCACCTTATTTATTAATATACGTTTAATTGGTTCCGTAAAATATAAACTAAATAACTCTCCTACTTATTTCGTATACACTAAAAATAACCTTGAATAAGAAACATTTTTCTTTTCTTTACCTAATATATAAAATTATCGTATCGCGGTATTTGTTACAAACTCCTCCGAAACAGCTTATCCGATTTTTATGAAATTATAAATGTATATTCAATAGGTTTGAGAATCACTCGTAATCTATTTTTCATACCCCTAAGTGATAAGGGTGGTCCTACCCAAAGCTATAATTTAAGAACGGCTTTACCTATTCTACTAATTATTTTTTAGTTGTGTTTGTTGTTGTCAAGTGAAGGTTCTTATGAAAGAAAAGTTAAAAAAAATTGCGGTAAATTAAATAAATGAGTATTGTTAATTCGAGAACCGGGCGTAACGAAGTGCGCCGGGTTAGCTAGTTTATAAATAAAAAATAAAATAACTAACTTCACCCTAATCCCCTAGGGGGTACGCATAAAACACGATTAAGTGCCTAGAAACAATGCTTCCAAAGGTTTACACCATTACATGGCTTAATATCGCGAACGGCAATTCCTTCATACGTTCTAATTTCGCAAATGCGCGCCCGGGGACTCCGGAATGTAAAATATTACCACTGTAACTGTCATTTTCATTTTATTTCATGTAAAAGATAACCTGCCCAAATTTTGGTGATATGTGGGAATTCTCGCATTTCTTTCGCATAACCCCTAAATGGGTTGGTCGACTCTCGCAGCGGGACACACGTGGCAATCAGTTCAATATAATGTTATTGCTAGTAATTCTATTTTATTTAAAGCGATATCTTTCTCTCTTTTTTCCAGGTGGCCATGTTTGAAATATCGTTTTCGCGGCATTATAATAGTCCCTAAGCAATTTAGATGTATAATGGTCTATCGGTTTTATGTTTTATATAACATTTTGTTTTTACAACTTTTTTTTTTCAGAAAAAATATGGATTCTTTTGAAATTCATGTTACTATAACCATGCAGATTATTTGTATATTGGCGTATATAAAAATTAAGATTTATAAAATATAAAAAAGCTATTAATGAATTATATTACTGGCTTTTGCATAGTTAATTATGTTCGACGACATAATCTCACTAATATTATAAACGCGACATTTTGTATGTATGGATGGATGTGTGCAAATGTTTCGTGTGATGAACATGGACATTTGTACTCGAGTCATGGATGTTTATAAACGTATTTAAGTATGTCTATTCGTTCGCCTAGTATCCATAGTACAAGCATAAGCTTAGTTTGGAACTAAGGAATTGGTGTGTCAGTCTGGAGAATTTAATTAAAGCGCGTTCAAAGAAACAAAGCAACTCTTCAGCTTTATATTATATTAGTATACTACCTTCTGCCCGCGGCGTTGCTCGCGCGGTACATCGATGAAACATAGCTTATGTGTTATTATAATGTATAAGCTATATTATTATTAAGTCTCATTAAAATCCAAGCAGGACTTTTGCGTGAAAGAATCCACATATACATCTATACAAACTTTCGCATTTATAATATTAGTAAGATTAGGTAGATTGAATAATTGTTAAGTTTGTAACTTACATTGATTACCATAATGGGTCATGAATCGTCTGGTTGACTAAAATAAAGTCAGAAAGAAAGTCAGAAAAAAAGTGACAGAAATTTCTCCCCTAATACGTTTCAGTGCGAGATCGCGGATGCATTTACATGATTGCATAATGGATTTTCTGTTACACTGCAACTCGTAAACTGGTCTTTATTACCTTTCTTGTCTACTTTGTACTTTGTAAAGCAGTAGAAGATTAATGGAATACGGAAGGAATACGGTTAGGAATACGATTCGAATGCAAGGGCTTTTAGTTCAATTGGGAACATTACATACACCGAGTTTCTTGCCGGTTTCTTCTCGGTAGATGCGACATTCCGAACCGGTGGTAGATTCAAATATGTAAATAAATAAATATCCGACAACATCACATACAATGATCTGACTCCGAGGTAAGTAGCTTAAGCACTTATGTTACAGATATCAGAATCAACAGTGGTATTATAAATATATACTTAAATATTGGTTATTAACACCCAGACACCAAACCACAAACCCACAATTATTGAACCCACAACTCTTGGCGCATGAGTCAGGGTCACTACTGAATGCGCCATCGTGCTTGTCAAATTTACAGTGTCAAAATTTCAAATGGTTCATGATTTCTCAGACTGAGTTTACAATGATTTCTTAATAAGACCAATTCGAAATTGAATTTACCTGTTAGTGTTCACCTATTGACCTCAATCCGTCCTATAGCATTAAAAAAAATGGCAACATCCCGAAACAACTCCTCAATTTTGAAGCTAGTTTTTCGTCGGTGCGGAATACAAAAAGCGACCGGGATAAACTTAATGTTCCTGAGTGCTCCCGGCAAATCCCCGGGGAGCCGCGGGTCGGAATTGAACAATCAAAGCTTAACTCAAGATCTGACTGGTGGTTATTGTTGCTTTTGCTTTTTAAGTGTCTTAATTCGGCCCTGGGCTGTAACTTTTTTACTGTGTCTAGCGTTGGAATTTATAGATTTCGGCTAATCTTTGGGGATTAATTAGGATCTGTGGTTTTTTTTTTATTTCTCGCAATGCTTCAAAGTTGTAATCTATATAAGATTTCACACTGATTTTTTTTTTCATTAATAAATAATTATTAATGAAAAAAATATCAGAATCATTGCGTAAACTATAAAAAATTACTTAAATAGAAACATAATTATTTGAAAAATTGGTTAGTATAATTTTTTCTATAGTTAATATCAATTGGCTAATATAGCAAGTACAACGATATTGGTAAAGTATATTCAGACTAGCATCGCCCAGCGGTTTCACCCGCATAGTTCCCGTTCCTTTAGGAATATAGGGATAAAATATAGCCTATGTTACTTCCGGATAATGTAGAATGAAAGAATTTTTGAAATCGGCGCAGTAGTTTTTGAGTTTATTCATTACAAACATACACACACGCAAAAATACAAATCTTTCATCTTTATAATATTAGTATAGATATAGATATAAGTACCTATAATTTGCTTTTGTAGATAACCATATGTAAAACCAGAGAGAACATCACAGCGTTTATTAAAACATTTAGTCCTAAAATCTACTACAAGCAGAAACAAAAAACTTTTATGTCGGTCAAGTTGAAACTAAAACTTAGCATAACTATAAATAAATTCAGACTACATCACATACATTGATCCGACTCGGAGGTAAGTAGCTAAGCACTTGTGTTACAGATATCAGAAACAACAATGGTATTACAAATATATACTTAAATACTCAACATTAATACCCAGACACAGAACAAACACAAGTATTAATCACACGAATATTTGTCCTGGCTGGGATCGAACCCAAAACTCTTGGCGCATGGGGCAGGATCACTACCGAATGCGCCATCGAGCCATTCAAAACTATATCACCCATATACCACTTACTCTTCCCTGGCAAAGACATTTCTTGAGCCAAAATAACAAAAGCATTTATCACTTTCAAGCTTCATAAAATTTCTCATCCGCAACTGATAGTATAATTTTAGTGTTTCAAAATGTTGATGCATCATTTCAGCATAGTTATGTAGCCATAAAAAGTCAAGCAACATATTTTATATATATGTATATATATATTATATATGGCTGCGGGAATGTGTACTACCAAAAGCATTTATGCAATTTATATCGCAGCTTGAAATAGCATAAGATATAAATTGTGTGCTCAAGAATACAAGATATGCCGGAATTTTGGCATAGCTCTGGAGAATATAATAAATATGCTATGTTTTAGAACGAATTTCAATTGTAAAACATAATTTAAACAAGAAGGATTGTAAATATATTTTCAGTTCGATAAACTACTTAAATACTGTTTTTAGGGCGTAATTTTTATAGTTTCATATTGGGAGATGAACTGGGAGAAGGGCAAGAGGATGATGATGATGATTGGTCTGGGACTTAAAAAAATGTGGCCAACTGTGTTTCTTGTTTTTGGCTGAATGTGGTTAAAGAGGCCTGGTGCCCCTTTAACTCTGCCTACCCCTTTATTGTGATTATGGGCGTGATATTATGTGTGTATGTATGTATGTATTCCTTTCATAGCATGTCGTAGAAAGCGACTACATCGGGTTTTGGGTGTGTGATTGTGTAGGCGACAAGCTAGCTACTTGCTACTATCATCATCTTCCTAGCGTTATGTCCCGTGTTTAGACGGGGTCCGCTTAGACCATGATCCAGGATTTAGCGAATCTGGTAATAACATTGAAGCGACTGCCGATCTGACCTTCGTAACCCCAAGATAGGGGGAACCAGACAATTTTTGGATCATGGTTACAAACCCAAAGTTGTTTGAATTTGTAGGTTTCATCACGATGTTTTCCCTCGTCGCCGAGCTAGTGGTATGAATACGTACATAGATTTGAAAAATCCAGAGGTACGTGCCGGGTTTGAACCCGCACTCCTCGGTTAAGGGACGCATGTCCTTACCATTGAGCTACCACCGCTCTTAGCTACTTGCTACTAGTTAGATGGAAAATGTGAAAGACACATTTTCCATCTAACCCAGCCCAGTTTCATTTTGAGTGTGGCTAAGGCAGCTAGCTGGCCATCTGCCTACCCCTTCGGGGACTACGGACGTGATAATGTGTTCTGTCAAAAAAACGGTTTGCCAGTTACCAATATTTTATGTATGCTATCTACCTATATATATATATATCTACCTATATACCTACTATCAGATAATCTGCAGGCTTGTTTCTCACTTTGAGTGATGCCAAACGTATTGTAACAACTAGCTATTTATATTCTAAAAACTATAAATAATGAAAACGAAAAATCCAAAAGCCCTACAAAACGACATTACTGCCGCCATTTTCCCGAAATAAGAACCGCGTTAAAACAGACGGCAGTTGTTGCGTCACCAGATTAAACTAAACTCGCATTTTGCGGTTTTTTAAACGCGAAAGTTTAACTTACGCCATTTTACAGCAACCTTCGCCCTCTAAAGTACAGTAAGGTCAACAGCCGTTAATACTTAATGCAGTATAAGCTACAAACAACGCCTTCGTATCCGTTACACTAACTCTTCGAGACGTTTAGCTTCTAAGCCGAAATTCTCTAGAGTTGTATTCTATAAATAAGTAAAATCCAATCTAGTGGTATCGTGTAAAAGAATGACAATCTAGAGAAACGAGAAAAAAGTTGCGGCGAAAAAATAACAAAGATAGGGATGTGTGCGATAGAAGATATCGATAAAACTTATAAACTGTTATATCGATACTTTAAATTCGACAATGGATATTTTTACAAAAGCATTAGTTTGCGTGTAAATTTTTTCTAATACCAATTATTTTATTGACTTATCAATTAACTAGTAAAGTTGAAGCCATAACTTGATCCCAAGTTGCGTTATATTTTGGGTTTTGATGGCTTAAAATTAAATGCAATTTTTCCTTATTTTCTCACCATAAGTCTAATCATATTATATAGATAAATATGAGTGATTAGGAGTTCTAACGATACGTTGTATAAGTATTCGATAATGAGTAATTTCAAGACCCAATTAAGTAGAAAACCTATCTATCATGTAGTAGAGGAATGAGAAAATGTTACGGCGGAAAAATAAGTAAAGATATTAATGCTGATTAAAGGTTTTATCGAGACGTAGGACTTGTTAACTCGTATTATTAAGTTTATATCTTATTATCGTTACGCTATGTCATATCTTTCTCGAAGATTTTTATTGATAGTAATTCATTAATTCATTCATTCATTCAAAAATAAGATTGTTACTTTATATACTTCAGTTTATAATTTTATTTGTATACAAATCAATGAGCTCTGGCATTATTTTTTTATCAAACACTTTTTTTTTTTAATATAGCATTGCAGCATTTCTTATCGAAAATCCATTTGGTATTCTAACACATAAAAAATTTACAACATTTGTCGTTAGTAATTCATAACACATTTATATACCAACTGATGTATAACCACGATTAAAATTGTCTGGTTCCCCTATGTAAGCGTTACGAACATTACACATCAATCGCTTTACTATTAAAACTCCAATTTCAAAATTTTTAAAATCATGGTTCAAAAAAAGCCCAACTAGGATTGATCCATACAACGCGAAACAAGATAACGAAGTCTTACTCCAAAAATTACTTATCGACGAACTTATCGATAACAATCCACCACTAACCACGACCCGAACACAAATCCTCGGTTCTACGCTACAGCGGGACAAAATCAAAACATTTTGCGTGGAAATAAGTCGGAGTGTCAGTCTGGCGTCTCGAAGTTTTATCCCGGAGTTTTTTTCAAAGCTAATATAACTGAAAGAGGTATCGTTCGATTGGATTGCGCTGTTTGTTTTAATAGGGCTCTCGCGTTTCCGAATCTGAAGCGAATACGAACGGAGTTTTGTTTATCCAATCAGCTTCGGCCTATTTGGAAAAGAAAACTAATAGATATGGCATATATAATGATACGAAGAGGATTGTATGAAATTGTTTGTTTGTAAACGAAACAGTTGCTATCAATTCTTTGTAGTTATGAGTACGTAGAGTGGTGGTAGCTTAATGATAAGGACATACGCCTCTCAATCGAAGGGTGCGGGTTCAGACCTGGGCACGTACATCTGGATTTATCAAATCTATGTGCGTGGGAAAATTGGGTATTAGGTTTGATTGTATAGGCTATAGGTAAGCCACTTGCCACTATTTTCTTGCCATATTGGTATGGGACCTAAATGAGTGCCAACTATGTTCCTTACCTAGCTTGTCGTAAAAGGCGACTAATGGTGTATTAAATTTTAGATGTGTGATTATGTAGGCGACTAGCTAGCCCCTTGTCTATATATCTTATACTTACTAACTAACTAACTAAACTTCACGCCTCTTCCCGGGGTAGGCAAAGAGAACCAAACGCCATATTGCACGATCCTTACCTCACTCGCCTCTTCAACATTTATGATCCTTTTCATACAAAGCTCTAATGTTTTTATGACTCCCAACATCACCTTCTGTTAATACACGACAATCTGGTCGTGGAAGGTGAGCCTAGGCCTGCCGCGGCTCCTACATCCTTCCACTTTCGCATTGTATATCTGTTTAGTCAATCTTTCATTCTTTTCACAAGTCCAAACCACCGGAATATGCCTCTTCTTACCTTGACTCCGACGCTGTCTTTCAGACCGACTCTCTTTTTTTCTCATTATTTTCCATCCAACCCAACCCAATTGTATTTTCGACTGAGTTCTGTTCCGTTCATTAAACTCTGCCTGTCCCTTCGAAAGATGGTATACATGTAAGCAATTATTTCATATCTTGCGGCAGAAATTAAAAGATCTTTTTACTGACACAAAACCAATTAACCAAACCAGTGTTTCTTGATCACAAATAGTACGAATATCTAAAGCCCATTGTGAGAGCTCCCACACTCCGTGAATGGGTGTTGTGGGAATTTTCCCATGGGCCCGTTGTATACCCCGTTCTAACTGTCATGGCGTTGCAAGATGATAAACGTTTCCACTATAATCTGAATTGAAATAATTATAACTAACATTATTTTTTTTAGGGTTAGGACTGTTTATATGATTGTAAAATTATTTTGGTCGGAATGGGTAAAGTTAATTATAGGTAAAGTTTGTTTTATGAATGTGAATCGTGTGGTACAATACAATTTGGGATTTGTTTTTACAGAATAATGTCTGCGTTTTGAGATCCAATAATCTTTAGCTGACTATGGTTAAGGCTTCTATGATACATTGCTGACTTAGTAGCAATATATCTATTAACATGTGATCCATAAGCATTATAACCGACTTTAAAAAAATTAATTACTACCTATTCACAGGGTGATTTTATCGTAGTCGAATATATAGTAGTATATTTAAACTTATTATATTCCAATTTTTTGAGATCAGAGTAATGGATATCTCTATAAACGTACTGAAGCATATCCACCCGTTCTCTAGTATTTATAGCTAAAAATTTCTAAAAATATATACTTTTGAAGCTAAAAACTTTTTTTACAATTTTCCATCTAACCCAGCCTATTGTCTTATATCGGTCTGGGACTTAAAAATAATGTGCCAACTGTTTTTCTTGCCTAGCATGTCATAAAAGGCGACAAATGGTATATCGGGTTTTGGGTGTGTGATTGTGTAGGCGACGAGCTAGCCACTTGTCACTACTTTTTCACAATTTTACATCTGACCCAGCCCCGATTTTTGGCTGGATGTGGTTAAGGGAGTTGCTGTCCCTTTGATTCTTCCCCGTGATGGCGTGATGTTAAGTAAAACTTTGTGCTGTTCTGAAAAGCAAAATTTCCCAAATAATTTCTCCTACACTGCTCCAGTTAGATTTCAAATATTCACCAAACGCTGCACAGTATTATTGCCTTGTGCATTAACATGGCTAGCTCGTTTGTTTCCTTCCAGCTAAAAATATTTAGCAAGAACTATTCCTTCCTCGTCTAAGTCACGTAGTTTAAAAGGAAATGGCGTGCAGAGAAATGGGTCCTGAAATAATTAGTGTTAATGTGACTTACGGTGTACTGAAATGCTTTGCATTTTCTTCAAATTTGAGAACGATTCTTTAATAATAAGGGCAGATAAATTAATGAAAAGAATGTTGGTTGAAATTGTTATATGTTAAAGGCATATGTCTTAGTTTTTTAATCTTACTAGGTATTTATACCACTTGCTTGATAAGCACAAAATTGGCGGTAAAGTTGGTATCTTTTGATATGTTGTAGTTAATGACGCGCTATCATACGTCTACGGAATGGTTGGATCTGATTGGCCGGTGAGATGTCAACTGGCGCCATATCAACGTGTACTGTCACGTCTTTGGGACTAAGTATTAGTATACACAACAAGAACTGATTTCACTAAGATTCACGTGTGCCTCAATATTTTTTTTATTAATTTTGATGAAATGGGCCAAATATTGAGGCAAAAATACTCTTCCGGGCGTTCAGTCTGGAGCTTTAATTGCAGTGCAAAAGCTGCAACTGAAATAAAAGAGCACCCATTTCTTTGCTCGCAACAGCACGGACTGCATACAGAGTCGCATGCATTAACATGTCCACCAGAGATTTCCCCATAGGTTCACTTGACACTCTAGACATTGTCTCGTAAAGGAATGGGAATTACTGAAATATCTTCAAGTCTGTTTCTTGGAAATTCGATTCTACCACAATGGAATAGAGAGCATTTCTGTGTTGTCTCGATCCAGTCTGTGGTGAGATTTGTCGGTCTATGGAACGTGGTTCTAATGGGGAAGATAAAGTGGCGTGTTTTTATTTGTCCCCATTCCGTCGGTTGAGTGGCAATAACATTAAATAATACACTGTTTGGCGGCTAACGGATGTTAATCAGACTTAGTCGGGTAGTGTCCTCGTCCCAGTTTGATAAAACGTGTCGTTAAAATTTGATCTCCTATTCGGAACTAAGTTAGATCTATTAGAAACTAGGCACGTTGATAATAAAGAATTAATGTTTTTGTTTTACCCTCAAACTTTATTATTTTAACAGGTAAATTGGGCACTTAATAATTCGGTGCCTAAATAGCCTTTTCAATATGAAATATTGTTAAAGTTATAAGTGAAAACTATGACAGCATATGACAGTATGTTTTGTGTCATTTGAAATATTTATGTTCAATCATTTCAACTTCGTTTATAAAGTAGTCTGCCTAGTTTAACCCGCATGCATATAATTTCGAAATAATTTTTTTTTCCTGACGTACTTTATCGTCTCAAGTAAAAATTATTATTAAGAAAGCCTTTATACTAACAGCAATCCTCTACTAAACCATATTACCGTTGTTTTATTTTCAGAAACTAGATTCCCATGAATTCTTGCAGTAATCTTCCACTACATTCACATTACCCTTGTTTTAATACTCAAAAACTTTTTTTATTAAAAATATTAAACCGCCGAAAAACTGAAAAGCCAAAAATAATATTTGTTTATTTAACCTTAACAACTAAAGTCATTAACGAGTGTTAGTGTATCTAAGTAATTTTGAGTCAGCGCCAATTATGGGGTTCCAATTTAAAAAAAATATCAAAACTGGACTACTATGTACAAAGTTATGCGTGGTAATATATGTATTATTATAAGTGAGTGAACATTCAATCATCCCCTGTTTTGCTACTGTTGATTTTTTTTCCAAATGTATAGGGGGCCCCTTGGGATCATACTCTTTCCAATAAAAAATTACTCTATAAAAAGTTATGCGGTCATACATGAAAATATTGATAACATCCTCGGTTTTTTTCGTTGGTTAACTCCATAAAACGCCAAAGTAGCACAATTTGTTTACAACTACATCTAGCGCAGAACCTTAAAACCACAGCAGTAGATCACAACTAGTCAAAAGCCTGACCCGGAGCGACCTACATTAACTGCTCTGCTGCATTCGTATTTTGTCAGCTATAAATCTTCTGCTAAATCCAGTCGAATTGAAGTCATTTATGATATGCCGAGAAAAGCGAGGAATATGAAAATCAAAATTTCGCAAGTTGAAGTTCTAGTTGTATCTTTCAATTCATGAAAACATGAGCTTTTGAGCTTTTTACTTAATAAGTAAAAACCAATCAAAATTAGAACTCAAAATTGGTTTAGAATATAAAAGTTGTGTTTTGTTGACTAGAGAAAACACTAAAGTAATTGCGATTCTTTTCATTATTTAGGCAGTTCACTAAGCATAATTGCTTAATGTAAATTCCTAATAAAATAATTCCATAGATCTTGTAAGCTGAATCTTTTTTTTAATGGAATTATTTCTTCTATAGAATTATATAATAGTTTTTACACATTTTGTCGATTTTTAATAAGAATTGCTTACGAATTTGTTAGCTTTTAAATATTATCTCCGACCTGTAATATATGAGCTAACCCAAAATTACTTTTGCACAGTGTGTGTACAAATTTGTAAGCTAAATTGATCCACAATTTTTTGCAATACAATAAATGAAGACACAGACAATAAATTGACAATAACCTAGCTTTCAAATTTAAACCAAACACAAACACTGACTCGTTTGGAGTACACAAACAGCAATTTATTATATGCGCGGAGACTACAAATGTTCCTGTTATATATAGCCCCAAACAACATAGCAACGACATATATAAGGAACAAAGGCAAGTCTCTAACTAGAAATACGTACCGCTTGGGAATTTGCCCTGCGTATGCTACCCGTATCTTTGGACACATTAATCTTCTTCATTTTGATGCAATACGATATACTCTGGTATTGGTGTGAACATGCTTGTATATTAAATTCTGGGGCTCTGCAAGGGACCGGCGTTGGACCCTAATCTTTGGAGTGCGCGGAATAATGTTACACAATATTTGCTTAGATCTACATGTTATAGTAACTAGCGAAGTGTCATTGTACAAGGTCACTTTAAATATATGCGAAAACTTTTGCCTACTTACTTAACTACATACAAAGAAGTCAATGAGATGATCTATTTTTGTATGGAAAGTAAAAACATATTTTTTTTGCATTATTTCTAAAACCCTTTAAATTAGTTCCTCAGAATAATTAGTTAAATAAGAAGAGAAGTTGTTCTGCATAAATTAAAAATAACCTTGATACAGGAGATCATTTGAGATGTTTGCCATAAATGAATAGAGCTAGTGTTTCAAGTTACATTTCAAAGCTCATTATAACTGAAATCTTTCGAAAGCCAATTAAATCAACACTGTTATAGACATCGAAATTTCATTCACCAATTAAAGTACCAATGGAATTTGATACCAAACTTAACTCCTTAAGGTTGCTTTTTGATCTGCATCAAATTGCATATCATATTGCAGATCATAATGCATCTCAATAGATGCATTATAGAACTTACACTTAAGCACTTATAAGTATAAATATTATTTTGACTCCAATTGAAGGAACAATAATAACTTTAAGACAAGCTACAGACACTGATATCATAGCTCAAATAAGAATACATTTTTTTTATAAAAGTAAATTCTGAAAGTACTATATTTGTAGACAATTTATCAATAATATTTTAATACCTTTCATGTGGATTAATAGTTAAATTTTGCGGTGTACTGCAAGGGACTCACTTTGGCCCGACGTTCTAAAGTTATATGAAGTTAGGTAATCTCCTAGCGGATTTTAGAGCGTTTCAATTATTTTATAGGTCAATACGGATTTATACGGTCATGAAACTGATATAGGGACGAGATAATACGTTAATCGATATTGTAGTGTAGCCTTAATAGTTTAATCGCGATAAACTTCCGGAACTGAGAATTGTAAAAGAACAACTTAGTTACTTAGTTGTGTTAAACCTCGAATATGGAAGTTTTAACCTACTTCTATTCAGTGTGAGGATAACTGTTAACATTGTTGTAAGTAACAACATTTTAATGGTAGCTAATATTAGCCTATCTATTAATTTAACTCGTTTTTAATTAATAACA
This sequence comes from Glyphodes perspectalis, assembly GCA_951394215.1. Classification (NCBI taxonomy): domain Eukaryota; kingdom Metazoa; phylum Arthropoda; class Insecta; order Lepidoptera; family Crambidae; genus Glyphodes; species Glyphodes perspectalis. The sequence goes on along the minus strand of OX596226.1, from coordinate 1,442,030 downwards.
TCTGATCCTTGTCTTCACTTCTCTGTTATTTCCAAAATTATATATATTTCTCTCTACTTTCAATTGAAATCTTCACACTTGCTACACAATAGATAGTGAATGTTCTCTTGCATAAAACCTAATTAAGTTGCTAATCGAAATCAATAAGAAAATATTTCAAAGTAATGTTCAGTCTACACTTACTAATATTAAAGCTGAAAAGTTGTGTTTGTTTGTTTGCTTGAACGCGCTAATCTCAGGAACTGGTCCGATTTGAAAAATTCTTTCAGTGTTAGATAGCCCATTTGTCGAGGAAGGCTGTTAAATATTAATCATAAAAGCGGGTGAAACCGCAGGCATTACTAGTAAGAAAATAAGACAGAATAATCGCAAGTGAAATCATCATCTTCCTAGCGTTATGTCCCGTGCTTAGACGGGGTCTGCTTAGAACATGATCCAGGATTTAGCGAGTCTGGTTTACATTGAAGCGACTGCCGATCTGACCTTCGTAACCTTACAATAGGGGAACCAGACAATTTTTAGATCATGGTTACAAATCCAAAGTTGTTTGAATTTGCAGGTTTCATCACGATGTATTCCTTCACCGTCGAGCTAGTGGTAATACGTACATAGATTTGAAAAATCCAGAGGTCGTACGTGCCCTGGTTTGAACCCGCACTCCTAGGTTAAGAGGCGCGTGCCCTTACCATTGAGCTACCACCGCCCCTAGAATCGCAAGTGAAATATCGAATGAAAATAACAAAATAGAAGCGAATAACAAAAGCGGGGAAAAAATAAAAGATTCAACGCCTTCACCAACTAATAATGATAACTACACAGTAAATTTTACCGAGCAACGAGCTTCGCTGAGTGGGATATATGGAAGCAGTGACTTTAAAGATATGAGCACATGTACGCTAGGTTTTTATCTACAGTAATATTATAAAGAAGAAAGTGTTTATGTATGTTTGTAACAATTAGATCTAAAAACTAGACGGATATATTTTTTTTCACTATTAGAACGTAAAAGTTGTTTCCTTTATTTATAACAAAATGTTAAAAAATTAATGTCCACCATTAAAGTCTGGACCGGCCGTTGGTAATTTTAGCACAAATTTTATCAATTATTTTTACCCTTATTTTCTCCTTTATTTTTGGCCAAAAGTAGTTATAGGGGCTTGCTGTCTCTTTGACTTTGCTACCCCTTCGGGTATTTCGGAACTGATGATGTGTATGTATATATGTATTTCTCAATCTGATCTCTGTTAATCCAAAAACACAGGGTTAAACAAATTGGACCACGATTTATAGTTATTTCTTTGTGGAGGTTTTCTTTCGGAGTTTTCCCTCTCCGCTGAGGTAATATAAATAAAAACTTTGACTAGTTAAATCTAAAGGTTCAGGGTCGGGCTTGAACCAATTTTTCTCGCATGTGAGGCACGTGTCGTCATCATTGAAGTACTGCCGCTTAGTGCTAGTAGGAATATATATTTAAAATTAGATATTTAGTAATATTCAGGTTGTAATAGTTTGTACAATACAAGATATTTCTGTATTAAAAATTCACATCAAAATTTTAATTACTAAATTCTGAAAACAAATCAGTTTATTTCACTAATAATGTAATAATTTTTTACAAAAAAAATTATTTTTCCTTCAATGTTATAATGTATTGAATGTGATTGTAGCTTTTTCTGTCTGTTACGTAAACCTAAACCATTTAACAGTTTAAATAAAATTTGGTACCTCAACCCTCAATAAAAAAAACGTCAAAGTCAAAGTCAAAATATTCTTTATTTATATAGGTTTCAAGGAAACACTTATAAATCGTCAAATATAGGTAAAGCCAAAGCTATATGATTCTACCACCGGTTCGAAATGTTGTATCTACCGAGAAGAATCCGACAGGAAACTCGGTAGTTACTCTTTTCAGTACAATTTATACAAACGTGTATGATACGTGTAATGTCGGAAATATAAAAAATCTCGCAAGTCATACGATACCAGTATTAGTACTAAATAAAACGTGAGCAAAGCCCCAGACAAATGCTAGTATACAAAGTAATGCATTTGCGAAAGTAATTTTTTGATCTATTACATACATATGCAAAAAAAATGGCTTTTTTACATGTAATGTATCAAAGAATAACTTTCACAGTCCACTAAGCCTTTAATACGAAGGCTGACGATAAACACGCCGCGACAGTTTCCAAGACAAAGACGTATGTGGATAAGACCTCCCATTTCATATTTATTTTAAACTACATCGTGGCAAATAAAAGCGCGTGTCGGCACTACAAGATTAATGTTTTAAGAGATAGCAGAGCGTATATATGTCAAAGAGGTCCTATCTCACTGTATGACTCTCAGAAGAGATAAAAAAAAAATCCGTCTACATCACATACATTGATCTGATTCCGAGATGAACGGCTCGATGGATCATTCGGTAGTGACCCTGCCTCATGCGCCAAGAGTTGTGGGTTCGATCCCCACCCAGGACAAACATTCGTGTGATGAATACTTGTGTTTGTTCTGTGTCTGGGTGTTAATATTCAATATTTAAGTATATATTTGTAATAGCACTGTTGATTCTGATATCTGGAACACAAGTTTTTAAGCCACATAGCTTGGGGTCAGATCAGTGTATGTGAATAGTCTAATATTTAGTTCTGTTTTTTTTTAAGAGTGCTTTACTTTACCCCCTGGGGGAGTGAGCATGATAATATTTAACCACAGTTGTGCATTGCCTCGTCCTATTATATTGCTGAAGATGACAAATATAATTTTGTTTCTCTTAATGAAATTAGTTTATTAAAGCTGGAAACTATTCTCAAGCACTCTATACTAATATTATAAAGAGGACAGATATTATTGTTTGTTTGTTTCTATTGAATATACTTCGAAACTACTGGACCGATTTGAAAAATTCTTTCACCAATGGAAAGCTACTTTATTAGCGAGTAACATAGGCTATATTTTATCCCCGTATTCCCACGGGAACGGAAACTATGCAGGTGAAACCACGGGTCGCTGCTAGTTAATTAATAAAACACAATCCCTCATAGTTAATTATTCACGAGTTAACTTCAACGAAGTATCAGTCTAGACTAATGACCTGTCACTTTTAACATTAACTTGAGAGATTAGCTATAATCCCTAGACAATTCCATTGTTTAATTTCTACTTCGTTTGTATCTATAAATCTTTGTGTGAAGTTCATGGTTTAGCAAAACTTTACTTTTTCATGCCGGTTTCTTCTCGGTAGAACTTGATTGATGTTGTTAAAAAAAAATATATAAAGGGAATAAATCCCTTTATATATATATTTTTTATTAAAACACATAAAATATATAAGTTTATTGCAAAAAATACCCAAAATAAAAATAATAGCGTTGATCACTTTGATAAAAAATATTTTAAGACTGATATAAAACTATGAAAATATTGCAGTCTTAAAATTTCATTTAGGTAATTTAATTTTCTTTCCTAAAATCTATTTTTTTTTATTCAATTTATGTGAATTTACAAACCAATCCACATAGATAGTACCTATATTGGCATTAGTTCAAAGATATCAAATCAATAGTCTAGGAATCGCTAAAATACTTTTCTGAATATATTTACAACAAGAGTTGTACGACAATCAACAAATACAAATTCATAGAAAAAAACCTACAACAATAAAGTACTCCGGTGAAACCAGCCCTCAAAGGCGATGTAAGTTTCGGCGAAAAATATTCGGGTCCAGAAATATATGCGAAAATATCTGATATTGCTCCAACGGTCCGTTCCTGTCGGTTGTGATTTGGCGAAATTATATCTTTAACGGTAGTCCCGGGATTTCAGACTTAACCTAGATACATTCGAATCCCGAAAATGTGTCCATCATCTCGCGTTGTCCCGTCCTTAGTCGGGGTCCGCTTAGACCATGATCCAGGATTTAGCGAGTCTGGTTATTGCATTGAAGCGACCACGTATCTGATCTTCGTAACCCGTATATAACGAGACAAATTGGATTGTGGTTAAACATCGATTATTTTGCATAAGCAGGTTTCCTCAGGTGGTAATCCCTTTCCTGGACTGCCTCGTTGGTCTAGTGGTAGCATGCGCCGCCTAAGGACCAAGAGGTGCTGGGTTCAAATCCTGGGTACTTCAATACTGCAATTACTCAGTAGCAACCTGGAGTCAGGAAGTTGGCAGTTTAATTACACCCGTGCCTCAGATAACACGTTAAGCCGTTGGTCCTGTGCCTGACCTCTGACCGGTCATGTCGAATTGCCGTCTCACCGGACTATGAGAGTGAAGGAATAGAGAGTGCATTTGTGTTTGCGCACACACTTGTGCACTATAATGTTTCCTGCGAAGATGGTTTCCTCGTAGAGATTGGCCGCCGTGACCGATATCGGTTAGGAGGACATTATTATTATTGTTCCTATTCCAACAAGCAAGTGGTAAAATCTGTATTAAGATTTGAAAAATACGTGTATGGGATAGAAGCAGCACTCTTTGTATATGAGATCTTTACAATTAACCAACCAAAACAATACCGAATATACATTCAACGCTCTATAAAAGTTAGTTGAAATACGTTAAAGCCAGCTGATTCCATTTGAACGGTCAATTAAGCTTCGTATTAAATACGGTTATAGATTTAAAAATGAAATTGCATATTTTACTATAGGTATCATATTGGTTTTTCAATAGAATTTGCTTGCATAAATTTGATAAATAAATACATATATGCATACATACATTTATAGTGACCGCAATCCCCGAAGGGGTAGTTTCCAAGAAGCAGCAAGCTCGTTAAACTACATTTAGTCAAAAATAAATTTGGGTAAGTGAGAAAGTGGTGACAAATGACTAACTCGTCGCTCGAATATCACAGACTCAATACACCATTAGTCACCTTTTACGCTAGGCAGGGAGCACAGTTGACATGTTATTTTTAATGCCTAGACCAACATGGGGACAGGTGATAAATAGACAAACTTATAAAAAATAAAAGAACCAGTTTGTCCTGTGTTGGTCTGGGACTTAAAAATCATGTACCAACTTTCTTTCTTGCCTAGCATGTCGTAAAAGGCGACTTATGGTACATGGGGTTTTGGATATTTGATTGTGTAGGCGGCGAGCTAGCCACTTATCACTATTTTTTCACAATTTTCGATCTAACCCCCACCCATTGTCCCGTGTTGGTCTAGGACTTATAAAAAATGTGCCAACTGTGTTTCTTGCCTAACATGTCGTAAAAGGCGACTAATGGTGAATTGGGTTTTGGGTATGCGATTGTGTAGGCGAAAAACAAGCCACTTGTCACTACTTAATCACAATTTTCCATCTAAACCAGCCCAGTTTTATTTTTGGCTGAATGTGGTTAAAGGGGCCAGCTGTCCCTTTGACTCTGCCTGCCCCGTCGGAGATTATGGGCGTGATTTTATGTATGTATGTATGTAAATAAAAGAAAACCGTAATGATATGTACGCATGTAAATGGCTAGCAACTGACATATTGACAAACTCAACACTTAATACACCATTAGTCGCCTTTAACTACATGCTAATTACGGAATTGAGCCGTCGGGTAGGATTTTTAAAAAGTTACAAATTTAATTAAAATAATGTTTAATTAATTAATTAATAAAAATTACAAAATATCTTAAAAGTAATTGATCACGATGATCAGACGTCCATATGCTTCCCCTGCTTCCTTCCTGCCAATAAGGCGCCGAGGTCACGTCGAGATCGCCCAAGTGGTTGAAAATGTCCAGTCAGCTCTACTGGTATCAGGAATTTGGGATTGGTCAATTGAGCCGCTGAACAATGTAGAAACAATATGTGGTCGCCGTATGACGTAAGAGGCTTGCACTCGTAACATGCTAGACGTGAAACACAATCATTTTTTGGGATATATACTGTGCAGAAATCCCGAACTAAAAAAGCAAAGTAATTACTTGATTGTGTCAAATACGCTATCCTCTAAAGAGCGATCCGTCTTGATTGTCATCGATTCAGGCTCGGCGTTAGACAATTTTAGATGGATGATTACATAATGGGCTTCGTTAGAATAATGTTTGTTTTGGGACACGTTCACTGTTTGTTTGTGTAACGATTTATCATTTCATTAGCGCGTCGTGTATTTGTTTTAGTATCTTTCGTTGTTTAGTTTAGCAATTTTGAAGTTTGGTGATTGGTTTTTGGAAGCAAATTTTCAGCTTACTTAGTTAGAAATTAATCATAAATTTTATCTTTTACATTCATTAAGGAAGGAGCCTATGGCTCTTCTTGGGGTATGAATATCAGACATAGCAAATTTCCTCGTTATTTTCATTTTTATAATATTAGGTATAATTATAATGTCAGTGGTGAGAGACAATATAATATAACCTGCACTTTCAGTTAAAATAACTATGCAAGTGTAACTATGACCAAATTTTGTCTGGTTTCCTCCTTCAAAAGGGTGACGCGGAACTAAATCATCTCACGAAACTTAGAAAGTTCTTATTGAAACTGAACTAGAAGAACTACCCCGCCCCGCTCACCCCCTCACAATCCATCCACCACAATCCATCATTATCCGTCACACCACACGTGCTGAGAACCAGAGTCACCTTTACCAGACAATATTCCCGAACCAAAAAGTTCAGCAGCACCTATCTTTGACGCGCCATTAAAAATTGAGCTTGTTTTCATCCAACTACTATGTAAGTTATTTATTATACAGAAGCGACTTCCTTTCAGCTTTGTACCAGAATGTACCGGAACCAGATGAATTAGCATAGTTTAGTATGATATATTTATCAGACCGATCACTTTTTTAGCTTTAAAGTAAACTAATTATACTTAAACGCTTTCCAATGGCAATGCCTTGCCTTTTTTAAAACGTGCATCACACAAAATAATTGACCCTAGCGGGATTTGAACTCACCACCATTGGTTTTGTGGCCAGGGTCTCTAACCACTTCACTAATAGCTCTCTCAATATCAAAATGATACTAATTAATATAGATAAAAATAAAACATTCTTCTTCAATTACTGACTCATTGTCTTGTCTAATAGTATTAAAAATTTTTACATTCACATACTTCTAGTATATCAAGATATCCCTTTATGTGGAAGTAAAAAGAAAATAAACAATCTTTCCGGAGCAATTTTTAAGCTGAAGTGCTAATACTAGACGAACTTAACCTTAGCCGTATACTAGTTCTTCATATACGCTTGAAATAAAAAGACTATTAATTTAACTGAAGCTAGCCAAGAGCGCAGTAAATTCGTCTCTTCAGAGATTCAACTACGAAACTGGAAGACCGGTAAAGTTTTAACAAATTATAAAAGCTCTAACTGGTCGTAACTTAATAGCCAAGTGCCCTATTAAATACGAGAATGTTTGTAGCCAATGAAAATGCAGATGGCTCGCAAACTGAACAGGCTACCTAACAGGTTAATTTTGAACTTCCTTCTCGAATAAACTCTGTCCCAAGTTTTCATCTTACTCCTATTGAGACATAAAAGCAGTGCTTTCTTTTTAACGTCAAAACTTTAACAAAACGAAGTCGCTCCCTGCTTGGCCAACTTTAAAAGAGTGAGCCGAGAATCCTACCCTGAGATACGCCTTGTATTTATTACATACACAACACTTTTGTCTGGAGATAAAGCAGATGTTCTAAGTTTTAACTTAGAATTAGAGTAATGGAGTTAGACTTGAGTGAAATTGTTTTTCTCACTTTATTCCGTTTGTAACAATAGAATGTTCATCGTAGCAAAGGCTTCTTAGGAATCTTTGCGGTGAGTCATTTCATTTAGTCCTTGACGGAAAATTATTCTTAGTACCGTATGTCTTAACTTTAATTACTTTTCGTCGTTTATGGAGGAAGCTGTTGTTCCTAAAGTTCTGAACTGAATTAAACTTAACTTTTTGTGTATTTTCCAGATCATCTAGTCTTTAAAAACATTTTGTGAACAATTAAGGGCATTAAAATTTAGCTTGAAACAATTTCTTTTTTAGAAACTGATCAAAGCTATATAATTTTGTAATGACATTTAGTTTTCTAAAAAAAATAACTAAAATATGAATAGCAGATTAAAGTCAATATATAAAATTTGGTGCATAAGTTTCGTATATTCTCAAATATTTATAGTCAATTTCACTTTCAAAACTTTAGTCTGTATAAATCCGCACCCAGATTTGATTAACAAACATTACTCACTAATTGATTTCGCATAGCAATTATTCGTCATTATTCCAATAACTCCGTGTACCAACCTCATCAATTATAAATTTCCGCACATACACACACCTTGTAGAATATTATCACATGTTAATTTCTCCAAGTGTATCGCGAACGGTGTAATCTTTTACGAGAAATTAATATTAAGTTTGGGAAGTGTGGCTCGTTGTAATTAATTTAACTTTGGTTACTTTATTAAACTCCACTAAGGTTTCCAATTTTCGTGACTGGAGAGCTGTTATCTGTTCAATGTTTTCAATAAAATAACACTTTGGTTTGTTATTAATTAGATTATGGAAGCTATTTGAAACTCTTTGAAAATTGTTGAAGCTAAATTTGCATCGTTAGATTTTATTTAGTTTTAATAACGCATTTTGCATTTATTTTGCAACTAAACTCGGCTATTTAAAATTTTTAATTTTTAGTTCTTAACTGGATAAATTTTTCGTTTATTTAAACCAATATTGTAACGAGCTTGTTTCCATTTGTAACACACTTGAACCAGCAACGCAGTAGTATTTGATGTTTTATTCAACAAATATAACTGACTTCTTGTTATATTACAGTGTTGCCGTGTACATATATGTATTCCATAAACCATTTATATAGGAAAGCTTTAGTTTACATACAAAACAGTACGCCCATAATCCTCGACGGAGTAGGCAGAGTCATAAGTGCAGCAAGCCTCTTTAACCACATTCAGCCAAAAATAAAACTGGGCTGGGTTAGAAGGAAAATTGTGAAACAGTAGTGACAAGTGGCTAGCTCGTCGCCTACACAATCACATGCCCAAATACCATTAGTCGCTTTTTTTATTTTTGGCAAAAAACACGTTTGCATATTCTTTTTAAATCCCAGACCAACACGGGACAAATATAGACACTACATAGTTTATGTATTTGTATAAACAATTAAGTGAGCGACTGCTAGTAATTAATAACGTTTCGTATCACTCTTTCCTAATATAGGTTAAAAACAATTTGTTATGAAATAGACTAACATGTGTTAGATAATATAAATAGTAGTAGAATAGTAACTTATTACGTAGTTGATATTGAAAACCAAACATAACATGAGACGATTGACAAAATATGTTTTGAACCGAGTGTGTGGCACAAAGGAAATAAAAGCTTTGCCAGTGTACTGCGATACAAGCTACAAAGCTTTATGCGTTCAGTCAACGTTCAACTGCGAAAGCTTGCATCGATCTTACGACTGAAATTGAAAGCTAAGGGTGCTTTCGCAAAGCCGTCAAGAGCACAACGCGAAATTTTACGGAATTTCAAAATCGGTTACTCATCCGAGCTTTGCTTATGATGAGGGTTGCTTAATTTTTGCAAAAATATACCGCTTAAGTTAGAAAATAAGGATATAGCCTAATTCAGTTCTTCTCTAACTTTTTATGCTATGGAACCCTTTTAGGAAGCGGAGTATTTGACGGGACCCTAGAACAGCGCGGGCGGCAGAGCGGGGGGGGGGGGGTGTAATAATCGACTTTTAACGGATTTTCCCCCAGGAGTTATGATATTTATGATCAGTACCAATTTTCGTGGAACCCCCAGAAAGGCTTCACGGAACCCCAGGGTTCCGCGGAACACACATTGAGTATAGCTGGCCTAATTGATAGTAAGTTACTGTTGTCTTGTATAACGTAAAAGGCGACTAATGATATATCAGGTTTTGGGTTTGTGATTGTGTAGGTGACGAGCTAGCCACTTGTCACTACTTTTGCACAGTTTTCCATCCAACGTAACCCAGTTATATTGTAGGCTAAATGTTGTTCAAGGAGCTTATCGTTTTTTTGACTCTGCCTATCCTTTCAGGATGGTATTTATATAAGTAACTTGACTGGCCCGTTGGTCGAGTGGTCAGAGACCCTGACCACGAAACCAAGAGTCGCGGGTTCGAATCGCGCTAGGGGCAAATATTTTGTGTGATGAACATGGATATTTGTACTCGAGTCATGGATGTTTATAAACGTATTTAAGTATGTCTATCCGTTCACCTAGTATCCATAGCACAAGTATATAAGCTTAGTTTGGGACTAGGGAATTGGTGTGCCAGTCTGAAGAATTTATTATTTATTTTATTAATCTTGTTACCACGCTCCAGTCCAGCACAGGCATATGGACGCATGTCTCCCATATCTTAATTATCTGCGTAATTATCACCGCCTCTGTTCAAAGGGCCTCGCGTCTTCATTACCGTGATTAATTGTACGTCTAACATGGCTGACAATTGACCTAATTTACAAATGAGGAGAGTTTTACTAATGTAGTCGTGGAAAATGAATATGGGCTAATTAATGGGGCTGATGGTTTGGTGAGTGATGGTACGAGAACGATTGATGATACAACAGAATTAAAATGTGACTAAAATAGAATGGAGCTAATATACTTCTTAAATTGTCCGTTTTTTGAAGTCATAAGATTTTATTGAATTGGTTACAAAATTGTAAACAGATCCTCATTTTACTATTTGACGAAAGCTATACAGATAAAAATATCATCGTCATCCCCCATCGTCAAGCAAATGATACTCGTATAAATCCTTACTTAGTTTGAAATCCAGAGGTACCGGGTTTGAACCACCACAACACGGGTATGAGGCACATGTGTTTATCATCGAACTGCTAACGCTTCCCAAAAGATTTCATAAGCTATTAAGGTACGTGATACCATTATTAGCATGTGATAAAATTGTTCCAAGGAATTACACAAAGTGTTCCTCAAAAGTGGAACAGCAAAGAAAAGATTCTCCATAAGAGGATGACCCAATAAAGTTTACTGGAGCGAACTAAATCGTTAATGTGCAAATTCTACAGAAAAACTTGTAATGGCAGCTCTACTTCTACGAAAGTGTCCCGTTTTATCCCATTTAGCTAGAACCCGCTTCACTAGTGATCCTGGAATCAGCAAATCCTTTTATTACGTTAATTCGATTGACATTTGAACTCCCTAATCTTTGTTCTGGGAATGGATGAATCGGGCTGTAATTGGACGCTGTGAAATGCCTTGATGTGCATATATTTGGTACTACAAATACAAGTATAATTGCCTTGAGGTCTTGAATTAAATGGAGGTATTTTTAACGAAATCTTGAAGCATTTATTACCACTTCGGTGAATAAAATCAAAAAATTGTGTATCTATGATATAAATATTTATATGCAAAATAGTTTACATTTAAGTGCGAGTCAACCCATATTGTATGCGCCTATAGGCTATAGTAACCGATAATTATTAGACTGGCCGTATTCTTATATGCATATATGCCACATAGTCCCTATAGAAAATACTCAAAAAAAAATTTAACATAATATCTTTATTCCAAGGAATTCGGGATCAGCTTATGTGAGTTAAATTATTAGCTTTACCGGCAGTGGTAACTGCTCGACTTTCCAAAGATTAGGCTAGACTAATATCATATATCACAATGATCACTAAACCAAACCTTGTATAGCTAAATTGATATGTATGCAATGACTTCTATTTAGCTTTACACCTCCATCCTAACGTATTCGTAATCCCAAGCTTACCTGTCTCAAGCCACAACCCCCAATGTTCAGCAAACACGAAAAACTACGTGACAAAGTGTACTGATAAAATTTTTAAACACACACATTCCAGTACACGTATTCACGCCAAAATCCGAGCCAGTCCGCCGCTTCGGCGTACACTTTAAAAACTCAACTAGTTTTAAAGTCATATAAAACCTTACACCGTCCTTGGAACAAGAGGCTAAAGGCAGCTGGGCCGTTGGCGAATTTCAGAGAATGCAAATATTGTAGAATATCGGTGTTAATACGCCTGAACGAGTGTGGGAAATGTTAAAGGTCGTGTGACACAATATTTGAAGTTTCTTTCGTTGAAATAGAAATATTTATTTGATAAATCTCAGTAGATTTCTCAAATAAATAATTCTATTTTCTATTCAACTGCAGCAAACTGCAGTCAATTGTAGCTCAATGATATGCACACGTGTATCTGACTAGTGAAGTAGGTTCAAAACCGTTTTTCAAATATATCTACGACTATACCACTAGTTTAGCTGTGAGGGAATAGTGAGAAAATCCACACATACAATTTAAAATGGATCTGTAGCTTATTTAAATACTAACTTCTCCACCCAATGATTAAAAATCAATGATCAAAAAATTTATGGAAAAGTACATGTATCCTACTACTGAAAACAATTTCTTGAAATCAGCGAATTTGATTAACTATTTCGAACGAACATAGAAATAAGCAACTATTTTCACTTTAAAATATTGATATTAAGCATCAAAATATCTCATCCTAATTCATATTCATGCGATTCAGATCTCATTACTTCTCAAATTAAAATTCTTCTGAATATCATCTCTCAGATACAAATGTTAACTCGAGTCCGGAATAGAAACAGAAAAACGTCCAACAAATGCATAGTTTCTGAAATAAACATCTCTACGTCCGCAGTCGGTCTGCAGTTATAAAATTCCAGCGCATTTGTTAGTTGCTAAGGAAAACGTTGAAATTCTGACTCAGTGTTATTTTCGAGTCCTTGAAAAGAGCTATCGATTGCAATGATATCTTTACATTTTTAAACGGGATCCGATTGCGTTCAACAGGATTTCGTTGGTATTACTGCTGAATATAAATTTACAGAGTCGTAATAGCTCAGTGGTCAAGATACACGCCTTACTTGTGAGGGTTGTTGATTCAAATACAAGAACGTACTTTGAAATTTTTTCAAATGTTAAAACGGATTAATACGAAAAATATCGTGATGAAACGTAAATATATTTATATATATATATTCAATATTGATTTTAATTGTCTGGTTCCCCTGTCTGAGGGTAACAAAGACAATATTGCAATTGATCTAATATAATTAGCAAATTAGATTATCTACCTAAACCCTGGAAACATAATTATAGTCTAAGCGATTAGAAATAGGAATTTATGCTATATATAAAAAATATGTTAAAATAACTCCTCACATATTTAAAGCATTTGCATCATAAGGAGCGAAGTAAAGAAAAAATTACAAACTTTTATTTTTTGAATATTTTTCACCTCTAAGAATGAAAATAAAAGTTATGAAAATAAAACTATCATCTTTGATACAGCACTTATATAATGCAAATATAAAAATAAACTTCAGAATCACATAAAAGAAAATGGCATCTTACCGAATTTCAATACAAAAACCAAATCAGTGATTCCTAAGTGAAGGTCAAAGAAAGAACACCCAAACGGTCTCATGTACCAAGAAAAACTTTCAATAGCCCAATATCCCGATATCGCGAAATGGGATCTTAATCCGCGGCCGTCAAGCTCCAAAATCGAATGATTTCGAAACGTTTACATTCAAATAAGGTTGCTCATCAAATAACTCAAAATTATCGACATACATAACCATCCCTTTCGCGATAGCATCGAGACAGCTAGACAAAGAAAATAACAATCAACTTTTACTACTGGTGCACTGTTTTCTCTAGGGCTGACAGCGGCCATTTTTAAATTCTGAAATATCCGATGTCTCATATCCGATATCCGATATCCGATTTTCGATATCTGATAATTGTAATCGTTTGTTATATTTAAAATATCTTTAACTTGATATAAATGTCTTTACAACAACATTATGGTTACTGGCCCGTTGGTCGACTAGTAAGACACCCTGGCCACGAAACCAAGGTTCGCGGGTTCAAATACTGCTAGAGGAAAACTTCTTTATTTACCTTCAACCCTTATAAATTCGACTTTCATTGAGAATTATTGTCATCATCACGATCTTCCTAGCGTTATGTCCCGTGCTTAGACGGGGTCCGCTTAGACCATCATCTAGGATTTAACGAGTCTAGTAATTACATTGAAGCGGCTCCGATCTGACCTTCGTAACCCTAAGATAGGGAACCAGACATTTTTTGGGATCTTGGTTACAAATCCAAAGTTGTTTAAATTTGCAGGTTCCATCACGATGTTTTACCTCACAACCGAGCTAGTGGTATAAATACGTACATAAATTCGAAAAATCCAGTGGTACGTACTCAAGTTTGAACCCGAACTCCTCGGTTATGAGGCGCGTGTCCTTACCATTAAGCCACCGCTCTATCTCATCTCTCATTGAGAATTATTATAAAAATCATAATAAAAGTGGACTAAAACTATTCAGCCAACAAAAGGAACAGTTAAACGGGAACCGCTAAGTATGGAAAAGCTGTTTTTGCGTTTAACAACTTAGCTCCGCGTGAAAGTTTGTTTTGTGCTAACTTGTGCTTTTTGAACTTTTTTTCCTAGAAAACGTATAAATATCTGGTTATATTTTTATCGTTATCTTAGATTGATCAATATACTAGTATTTGTAAATATTGTAATTGTATAATGACTAACTTAGTTTTTTAAGTTTAAGTTTTTGAACCCAGCCCACTATCCCATGGTCTGGGACTTTAAAATAATATTCCAACTGCGGTTCTTGCCTAGCATGTCGTAAAAGGCGACTAATGGTATATCGGTTAGCCGCTTGTCACTGCTTTTTAACAATTTTCCATCTAACCCATTTAGGCTTTATTTTTGGCTGAATGTAGTTGAAGGGGCTTGCTGCCCTTTCGACCCTGCCTACCCCTTCGGGGATTATGGGCGTGATGTTATATATGTTTTTGAAATTATTTCGTCAGATTTTTTATGTTACTTATACGAACTCATTTTGTAAATATTTGAAAAAAACAATAAGATCCATATAAAAACATAACATTTGTCTTTCAGACTATCCCATTAATGATCTAGCTCAGTGGCGGATTTACAGTGTTGGCCGCCCTAGGCCCCAGGCCATAACTCTCAGTACTAAAGCGTCATCACTTAATTTTTATCACTATTGGCCGCCTCTAATATCTGGTCGCCCTAGGCCCGGGCCTAGATAACTATCTAGCTAAACATTTAAGTATATACTACGCTTTTACTATGGATTCTACTCAATGAAAGACTCACTTAAGTATGTTTATATACAATCACAACTTGATCACATGGTAAATTTTTGTAAACGAAAAATTCCTCGTGGCGGGATTCGAACCCGTCGTCCTAGGTTTTGTATTGAGACTATCTAACCTGTACTCCGAGAAGCTTGTCGAGTAAACGATTTTGCTGTGAACTTTCTCATGCACGACAAATTCAACGCCAGCGTAGCCAATGCAGAATAAATAGTTTTCCGATGTTCTAAACTGTCATAGACTATGCAGTCTTTGTCTTTTGAATCCTATAAATAGACTTTTAACGTAAACTCTGTATGTTTAGATGTTGGTTTTTTAACAGAGCTTTGTAATATTAAAGTACATACATATCATTACGTCCGTAATCCCCGAAGGGGTAGACAGAGTTAAGCTAAAAATAAAACTGGGCTGGGTAAGATGGAAAATGTTGGCTCAAATTCATTTAATGAGATACTGGTTTAACTGATTGGACCGAAATAGTCTTTGCTACCGCCATGAAAAAAAAATCAGACTACATCACATACATTGATGTGACTCCGAGGTAAGTAGCTTAAGCACTTGTGTTACGGATATCGGAATCAACAGTGATATTACAAATATATACTTAATTATTGGATATTAACACCCATGAAAAAACAACTCGATTATTACGTATGTATTATGTAAAGATCTTATTTAGCCAATTCTTAGTCCAACTCCCCAATTCCTGTGGAAAATCCGGGATGAAAATCTCCCTGGACATAATTCTGAGCTGTTGCATAACCCCTAATAATCTATCGAAATCAATATCGACAGTTTTATCGAAAACTCAATTTTCAAAACTACTCCCCATTCCGACCACCGTCATCTGGCAACCCTGCTTAACCCCCACACGACCCACGCAATCTCGTCCTTATATAAAATTTGCAAGCAGTACGAGAGAAGTTATGTTTTTCCCGTAAACCCTTCTAAAATATTGATGGAACGGCTCTTTGGGTATCTCAGGCGATAAAAAAGATATACAGACCACGGTAAGGCTAAAATCTTTACAAAAAGTTATTGATAACACAACTGGGGTCAAATGGCTTGTAATAAAATGGGAAATAGTGAGGTCAACGTTGAACTATCGATAAAATTTGATTGGAATGGCATTGACGAAAATCAATGATAGGCCTGTTGGTCGAGTGATCAGAGAAGTGGCCATGAAAGCAATGTTCGTGGGTTCAAATCCCGCTAGGGGCTAATGACTCGTGTGATGAACATGGACATTTGTACTCGAGTCATGGATGTTTATAAACGTATCTAAGCATGTCTATCCGTTCACCTAGCAACTATAGTACAAGCCTAAGCTTAGTTCGGAACTTGGGAATTGGTGTGTCAGTCTGGAAGATTCTAGAGAGAAATAATGATAGCTCAATGGGTTAAACACAGATCTTATATGTAAAGGATATTAGGTCAGAGTTATGTATCTTTATATATATTTTCAAAATTTAAGTACAGATTTTTACAACTAGGTTTGCGGTGAATTATAATACCAGAAGGAAATCTACAAACAAATAACTTTGGATGTGTAAACATAACCTAATTTATTTAGTTCCCTGTTTGAGGTTTAGGAAGGTCACAGTGCAGTAGCTTTAATGTAAAGTAATAGACCTGCTAAATCTAAGACTTACTTCATCTAGAAATGTTGACCGCTTTCTAATGCTAGAAAAAAGAAATCAACCAGATTCTCAAAATCCAGGGTCATAATCTGAGTCAATTCACATTAAGAATAATATTTTGTGCTAGGTACAAGTAATAGCAGTATTTAAAATATTAATCATCTACATTCTTGTAAGTATCTATGAGTTTGTATATTGAAAATAGCAGCGCCCCGCGGTTTTACCCGCGTTGTTCCCGTACCCGTAAGAACACGGGGATAAAATATAGCCTATGTTACTTGCTGATAAAATAGCTTTCCATTGGTGAAAGAATTATTCAAATCGGTTCAGTAGTTTCAGAGCCTATCAAATACAAACAAACAAATATTTTCTCTTTATACTATTAGTATAGATGGTATTACTAAACACTGCAGCATTGCACATATTCAAAGTGAAACAAACAGAATCCAAGCATCATTGCGTTAAGATGACCGTTAACAGAATTAGCTTTAAGTTTCGCTACAACTTCTTAATGTGAGTTTTTGCGCAAACAAAAAGTGCAGTTGCATCTTGCAGTTGCTTTTTGTTGTCGAGTGCATCTTTATAATTTACATTAAACATGAGTGCGATCGGAATGACTGTTTGTGGAGTTCTGAATGTCTATGTATTCATGCGCTTTTGTAGCTTAAAAAAAGTTTTTGCAAAAAATATTTCTGTGTTTAAAGTGGTACTTGGTTCATAGATTTTGTAAGAATATAAATTTGAATCTTAAGATAGAAAAATCACATACATTGTTTATGCCTGAATATTCACATTTATCTAGCAAGCAAATCGATTATCAATTTATCTCACCATCCAGACCGAGATTGTACAAACATCTGTCGTATGTATTTAGATTTAAAGATTTTGTGCTGATAATAAGTAGGTACTCGCTTAATTTAATCAGTACCATTCGCATTTGAAGCTTCGTATTTGTCTACTAAGCTACGCCAATCGATAATAACGTTATCGACATTCCAATACCATCGAACAACACTGAATCCCACAGTCAACGAGTTAAATAATGTTTATGCGTCGGTCGAACATCGCTTTTTTAATACTAGTTTATTGCAATGCCCTTCTGTCGTCACGAGCCAGTTGTTTGTTTATTAACCGTTCTGTTAAACAATTGTTCACGTTCATGAAAAATAACGGCTCTTAAATTCTCGAAAGAGTAGGAAAAGTCAAGAAGCAATAGGACCCTTTCTCCTCATTCTAATGAGGGTTTTCAAAAATACAAAAAGGCCAGATGGCACGAGTGAGTCTCGTGGTCTTATCACTGTCACTATCGGCTCCTTGTTGACTGCATGTCAGTTTGGTCTGACAACTAAGTAACCAATGAGGAGGGTGACAAGACCGCAAGTCACAGTTACGCCATCTTATGGATGTTTTAATTTAAAAACTAACTACATAAGTACAATCTCAATCCCAAAATATACTATTTATTGGTCACAGCTCATTGCCAACAGAATCACAAACCCAATATACCATGAGTCGCCTTTTACGACATGCAGAGCAAAAAAAAGGATTTGTACATTATTATTAAGGATCAACATGGAAAATTTGCATTATGTTAAAAAAATTAATAGCATAAGTACAAATGTTTCAGACAAATAATTCTGTTGTAAACGAGTACCATAATTTCAAGACTGATTTATAAAATATTTGTAAAATCTTGAAATTATATTTATTTTTATGATTTTCATCATGTAGTTTTATTTTGACAGTAGCTTATTTGGGAACTGTACATCATTTTAAGAGCCGATGTACTAATGACGAAACTTAACCAAATTTGAATATTTTAATTGCCAATGACCAAACTACAGTCCATATATGGAAGTTAAAAACAATGACGAAACTACACTATGATAAAACTCCACTAACCCTCCATTAAGCACGCTTATGGATATTTATCTTTAACATTTTAGATGGAGTCAATAGTATATAATTTCAGTCAGACAGCTTTACTGGGCTGTAATGTAGATTTCTATACAAGCAAAACCGTAGAGCTTGTATAAAAAGGATTATCAATGTTGAAGAGGCGAGTGAGGTGTGTAAGGATCGTGCCATATGGCGTTCGGTTCTCTCTGCCTACCCGCTAGGGAAGTGGCGTGAAGTTTAGTTAGTTAGTTAATTCTATAGAATATCTCGAAGCCCAGTATATCTATACTAGTCTATAGTTATCACCACACGTCAGACTAAACGTACACACTATCCTATTGACTCCGTGTTTATTCAGACTTTTCTTTCGATGCAAACATATCATCATCTTCCTAGCGTTATGTCCCGTGCTTAGACGGGGTCCGCTTTGACCATGATCCAGGATGTAGCGAGTCTGGTAATTACATTGAAGCGACTGCCGATCTGACCTTCGTAACCCTAAGATAGGGGAACCAGACAATTTTTGGATCATGGTTACAAATCCAAAGTTATTTGAATTTGCAGGTTTCATCACGATGTTTTCCCTCACCGTCGAGCTAGTGGTATAAATACGTACATAGATTTGAAAAATCCAGAGGTACGTGCCCGGGTTTGAACCCGCACTCCTCGGTTAAGAGGCGCGTGTCCTTACCATTGAGCTACAACCGCTCCTTTTTGATGCAAACATATACCACTATGCAATATTACGTTTTACGAGGACCCCAACAAAAATATATTATTATTATTATTATTAAGAACGGAACCACAAAAACACTGGCAGTAAAAGCTCGCCTCGCTTCGTGGCTCGTAAATTTGAGAAAATTACTGAGGGTAGTTGTGAGAACATTCAATTCTCACGTATTAACCTTTATGAGGTTTCATGCAATTTTTGTTGTTATGCTTTCGGTGATGGCTAACTAGACGGTGAGTAAGTTTGGTAGGAAAGTGGCTTTCTATTTTATTTTATTTATATCATCGCGCCTGTAATCCCTGAAGGGGTAGGCAGAGTCAAAGGGGCAGCAAGCGCCTTTAATCACATTCAGCCAAAAAAAGGGCTGTGTTAAAAGGAAAGCTGTGAAAAGCAGTGACATGTGGCTAGCTCGTCGCCTACACAATCACACACCCAAACCCGATATACCATTAGTCGCCTTTTACGACATGCTAGGCAAATAACACAATTGGCACATTATTTTTGAGTCCCAGACTAATATGGGAATTAAACAATCAAAATATTATCTAGCAATATCTAAGCTCAATACTTAGATCAAATTAATTTTTTTCATTGTCATCAAGATATAATAATAATAATAAATTCTCCAGACTGAAACACCACTTCCCTAGTTCCAAACTAAGCTTATAAGGAACGGATAGACATACTTAAATGCGTTTATAAACATCCATGATTCGAGTACAAATGTCCATGTTCATCACACGAAAGATTTGCCTCTAGCGGGATTCGAACCCTCGACCCTTGGTTTCGTGGCCAGGGTCTCTGACCACTCGACCATCAGGCCAGTCAATATATCATTCACAAGTAGACAGCTTGAACCATAAATTTAAGCAACTATCATTTGACCATATAGTCCTAGAGCAGTTAGATCATAGTTATCCATAGAAATCAATTAAATGTACTGTTTTTTTGAGACGACAAGAAAAGCTCTCTTCTGTGCTAGTTATATAAATTCTTATTTAGTTTTTGAAAGCAAGAAGTACTTTTCAGTTTGAACCAACTACCCTTGCCTTGCATATGAAGTAATCATTAAGTCTTTCATTTAGACTTCCACACTCCAATGGTAAAATCCTCAAGCTATTATCTCAAAGTATACAGTTCTAAGCAAGTCTTTACATAAAACGCCGGTAGTAAAACAGCCCTAAGTTGATCCTCGTAAATTCCTATAATACCGAGGGTAGTTGTGAAATATATTCAATTCGCACCTATTCCTGTCCTAATAACCTTTATACCGTTTTGATATTTCTTTTTGTCATTTGGTAGGTTCAGGAAGTCTAAATTTTTATGCCAATATTACTAGACATCTATACTAATATAGTATATTATTATTTTGTGCTAATATTAAGGGGCAGCTAGCCCACTTTCACACATTCAGCTAAGAAATAAAACTGTCCAGGATTAGATGGAGAATTGTAAATAAGTAGTGACAAGTGGCTAGCTCGTCGCCTATACAATCACATACCCAAAACCCCATATACCATTAGTCGCCTTTTACGACATTTTTTTTTTTTTTTAAAATAAATTTTCCCATCTAACACCAATTGCCTAGTTTCAAACTAAGCTATAAACTTGTCTTATGGATACTAGGTAAACGGATAGATATACTTAAATACAAACATCCATGACTCGAGTACAAATGTCCATGTTCATCACACGAACATTTGCCTAGCGGGATTCGAACCCGCGACCCTCGGTTTCGTGGCCAGGGTCTCTGAGCATTCGACCATCGAGCTTGTCATGCTAGGCAAGAAACACAATCGGCATTCTTTTTAAGTCCCATAATTTTTTTTTTGTGCTTTTTTGTGCCGTTTTACATATAATCGTGTTTTTACTTGAATTTAATAATGGCAATTTTATTGTATATTTGTATTTCATACAAAGCTGTATTTTATTGCAAAAACATACAATTCAATTTAAAAGCATGAAATTGGAAGTACTGTTTTCAATCTAGAATTTAGAAGATTAATCTCTGATGTAATTAAAAAGGAATGAATCCCTTTGTTATTGTTTGTTACTATAGCGGTAAACTCAAATGTGTTTTTCATTATTTTTTTTCTCTTTATCTTTATGTAGTTAATAAAACAAAATATTAAGCTACTTTAGTATTAATATTTAAAGGCCTACTGCATTTAGACAAAGAACATATATAACAGAAAAGTCTGTTGTCTGTCTGTTACGTTATTACGCCGAAAATACTTGACCGATTGTGATGAAAATTGGCACGCCGAATATTTGAACCGTAAAAAAGGACATAGGATACTTTTATCCCGGGAAAATTTTCACGACCCTCAGGACACATCACAAACGGATTCCACGCAGGCAGTATCCCGGGAAAAGACTAATATTATTATAATTGTAAGCAATTGTATTGCTTATTTAATCAGTGACTGTGAAATTTTACCTAAAGTCCACAATTATATAAAATTCGATTATACCAATAAAAAATTGTATTACCCGAAAGAAATTCTACTTAACACCCCATTCCCAGTTAACCCTAACTCATAGAAATATCAACCCCCAATATTCCTGGCAGTTACGACCCATCGTTCCATATTTAACCCTTATATCACGATTATAACTGAGTGAAATATATCTATCTATCTATACGTAAGATTACGTAATACCTTAAGCGGAAAGTCTTGTAAGGTTGAAATGAGAAAAGGCGTAAGGCCGTTTTTTATATGAAAAGCTTAACCCGCTGATTCAAGAACGGGTCAGATATGCCGGGTCGAGTGGGTTTATGGCTGGTGAAGGGTTAGAGATGATAGGTTCGTAGTGACGTTTCTGGTTTTACTGCGAAATTGTGTTTATTTTTAGGGTTAAGTGAGGCGAAATGTGTGTGTCGATAGATGAGGATGTTCTGTGACGGTTAGTTGATTTGTATTTTGAGAAAATAGTGAATGTTATATTATATCCAACTAAAAAAAACTATAGATTCAACGGTCACCCTTCCATTTATTAACTATGCAAACGTCACTTAACTCCGCGTAGCCACTGCAATACCACTACCAGAACGCCACTTATTAATATTTTACAGCGGTAGATAACGGAGACTGCGGAATTTCAAAACCGAGAACCAACTCGGCTGTATATCGAGCAAGCAAGTTTTGATGTAACTTGGAACATTAATACTATCTTGCCCTGAGAGAGGTACTTTCGAACGGTGATTAAGCTGGGGCCTTTTGACAGCGAGGCGTATAGATAGAAACGGTCTTTATTGCTTGATTAATAAGGTTTACAATTTTGCTAGAAGTCGATCGGGATCATTTTCGGAATTTCTTTCTCAGTAAACTTGTTGCTTTATTTTATTAAGCGCAACTTTAGACGATAGTTAGAAAATTAAGTTATTCTCAATGCAGGTTAGGTTTTAAGTAAAAAATACAAGAACAAAGTTAAATCTGTTTTGTTTTCATGCATTAAAGAATATCTTTGTATCTTTTTATGTAACTGAATTGAAATGTCGTAAATCTTTTTGTTATTATAGATACAATATCAAGAGTTACGAATTCGAATCCCGCTAGGGGAAAATGTTTCGTGTAATGAACATGGACATTTGTACTTAAGTCATGGATGTATATAATTGTATGTCTATCCGTTCACCTAGTATCCATAGTACAAGCATAAGCTTAGTTTGGAACTAGGGAATTTGTGTGTCAGTCTGGGGAATGTATTTATTATTTATTTATATAAAAAGAAACTTACTTAAAAATTCTCAATATGCATTGAATAGTTCTTTAAAAGCCCCGCTTATGGTAAAACCTAACCTTTACAGAATATTAGAAATGTTAACATTGTTTTGTATTCCAGTATTATACTCGGAAGAAGAGAGACCCTCTTGGGATATCCTGTATTGATTTTCAGTTTTAAACTAACATTATCAGAGACACGTGAATGATCAGGAACAATGGATAGTCACCTGGTTTTACTTGACTGCACAAAGTAGAGGTGGGTAATGTGATGATTATCATCATCAAATAAAATTTTTAATTTTTTGTTTTTGCAACAATCTCATGATTTTTGGTTTGCGTTTAGTTGCTGCTATAAGAACTAGGTTCATTTCATTTATTGCCAAGTCATCATCATCGTGTATAGTTCTAGATATTGGAACATCTATATCATTTATTATTTATTTATTTTATTATCATCCTAGATTTAAGTCTAGATATTATAATACAGCGGCTGCGTTTTGAATTTCGCTAGCTCTGGGAGAACAAACAAATTGGTAAATGGTTACCCATCCATGGTTTTTTGGATATCACAATTATGTTTTTTACCTGATAAGGGAATTTGCAAAAAAACATATCGACATGAGTGCAAGCCTTTTAAGATTTATCATTTCATTTACTTGAGTGAAAGCCTTTTAGCACATTTAAGATTTATTATTTTATTTTATTTCTGGGTCTATAATCTTTTTTATATAAATACATATTTTTCTTTCTTTCTTTCTTGATATTAATAATCTAACTTAAGATTAAAATAATAATAAACATTAATTCACAACCCGATATTGGCGTATAAACAATATTATTTTTGTAAAATTTAAGGAATTCATTTGTTCGATAGTAGTCTTAGTAAAGATTTGAAAAAGCTGTATTGAATTATATAGTCTGATGTATATATAAATGATTTAGGCTGTATCTAGGCGAGAAAAGACACAGGCAGCGCCTAGTCATTGATATAACGTAAAAACACGAGCAAGCATGTCACAATGAACATGTAAATATGATTTTATCAGTTGATTATTTAATTTCATTCCCACACCCAATAAGAGTACGCAGTGAATTCGAAATGAAAAATAATGAGGTAATGAATAATTTATTAAAATTCATAATTTTTTAGTCTCGAGAAAGCGGCAAAAGCATTCTGTCTGATGAAATTGAGATTCAAGGTCTATGATTATTCAGAATGTTGGGGGCGAGGAAAAAATATGAATTCAATTTTCTATTCCTGGACGACTAGTACTCGTTTCATTCGCTAAATCATTACGACTTTCTTATCTGATTATGATGTCTAACGGCCTATTTCAACGGTAAACACTGTTTTAGCTTCAAAAACAAGGATATTTACTTATGTTAGGTTTTCAAACAAAATAAGTGCCAAAATATACCCATAAGTATTTGGGCAAATCTCGATAGGAAATTTATAGAAATGCGAAATAATTGATAGAAATGTGTTTTTTTTTTATATTGCTTTTTAATTTTGATGTGTTCTGACACTTAAACCAAGCCTTGCCTTCTTATCCTTTAATTACATAATATGTAACATAATTATAACCAGATTATGTTAAGCTTTTAGACTGTCTCGATGGCGCATTCGGTAATGACCCTACCCCATGCGCCAATAGTTGTAGGTTGGATCCCCACCCAGGACAAACATTCGTGTGATAAATACTTGTGTTTGTTCTGTGTCTGGGTTTTAATATCTAATATTTTAGTATATAGGTAATTGTAATACCACCATTGATTCTGATATCCGTAACACAAGTGCTTTATCTATTTAACTCGGAGTCAGATCAATGTACTTAATTATATTATTTATTTAACGTGATATAAGTTAGCAAGTCTGGTTATAATATTAAAGCAAAAACCTAATAAGAAAACTATACAAGATATTAGATCTCAGATGCACATCCTCAAATATATAAATGTGAATGTCTCCCAACGAGCTTTCTCTCCGTTTTCTGACTTCGACCACAAAACCTTCACACCTCTCAGCGAAGGTTTTGTAAAGTATCACAGAAAACCTTGAAACATCAATTCCACACCCCGATGAAATTAAATTCACTCGGGCCCGTTTTATCGATTTATCGATACCTTATCGCGGGCACATCACTACGCCCCCTATAATAGGACGGCGACTATTTTACGAGGACCTTTTATTCAAATTCTCTAGTTCCGCATCCAATAAGCAATAGTGAAACGCCATATATCTTGGACCTCACATGCATATAATAGTAGGGTTCGCAAAATTATAAATTTTCCAACCCTTCTTTGGGGGCTGTATTTTGTAATAGTATCGTATGGAGGGATTTTTTGGATTACACATATTTATTGAGGAAGTAATCTTACCTGGAAGTTTCAATTTGGAGATGTAAGGGCAATGGATACATATCACTTCTGTTGAATAAAACTGTATAACTTAGCAATATAATATATTGATGTTTGTTAAAATTTTCCATCTAACCCAGCCCATTGTCCCACGTTGGTCTGGGCCTTAAAAAAAATGTGCCAACTATATTTCTTGCCTAGCATATCGTAAAGGGCGACTAATGGTATATGGGGTTTTGGGTATCTGATTGTGTAGGCGACAAGCTATCCACTTGACACTACTTTTTATCATCTAACCCAGCCCAGTTTTGTTTTTGGCTAAATATGGTTAAAGGCGCCTGCTGCCCCTTAGATTTTGCCTACCCTTTCGGGGATTATAGGCTTTGTAATAATATTATATTGTAATATAAAAATCCCATGTTCGTTTGAGACTTAAAAAAATGCATCGACTACGTGCATTGCTTAGTATGTCGTAAATTGCAATGCAATTAAGGGTGTATGGGGTTTTGGGTTTGTGATTTTGTAGGCGACGAGCTAGTCAATCGCCACATCGTTTCACTATTTTCCATCTAACACAACTCAGTTCTATTTTTGGTTCTATAGTTAAAAGTAAACGACCCTTTGGTCTGCCTACCCCTTCAGGGATTACAGGCATGGTGGTTTGTATGTTTGTACAAATAAAATTGGGGGATTTGCAGGTTCATTTGAGCTATTAATCTTTATCCCAGTCTAGACAAAACTAAGAGACATTTCGTGTCAAAATAACCTAACTTTTTCTAAAACAAAGTCGACGTTGCGAAATATAATTAATTACAAAAAGTTCCATCTGAGCCCAAGATTAATTGAATAGATGTGTTTTTTCTTGCATTTTCAATATAATTACTTAGTTTTTCTTCGATAATTTATTTTTCAATACTAAACTTTGAGACATTTTCCAGAAAGCAAGTTTACTGAAGTGTGGCATTTCAAATTTGATAAAATGTTAACTTTTTTCTTTGTTAATTCGATACAAAGGCCACCTTTTTTGTATGAAAAGTTGAACAATATTAAACTTAGTGAAAATAATCAAACTTTTAAAGTAAGATAATCTTATTTTAAGATATTTGTGATCTTCTTAAAAGTATATATAAATATATCAGACTACATTGATCTGACTCCGAGGTAAGTAGCTTAAGCACTTGTGTTACGGATATCAGAAACAACAGTGATATTACAGATATATACTTAAATATTAGATATTAACACCCAGACACAGAACAAACACAAGTATTCAACATACACATATTTGGTGGGGATCGAACCCACAACTTTTGGCGCATGGGGCAAGGTCACTACCGAATGCGCCATTGAGCTTGTCAAAGCTTGTATTGATACTATGGTAATCGACGTCAATTTTCGAAATATACTGGATGTTGCTCACGACTGCATTCAAGCGGTATTGTACCGAAAATAAAAAACCTTTCTTTGTAAAATGTACGTCCAAGGACTTTTTAATAAAAAAAATTAGCTTCAGACGTGTTGACGTAGAAAATGGAACAATATACATAGACACTTTCACTTTGATAATGTAATCGGAGAGTTTTATTAATAATCATTCCTAGGAACCCTATCTAGTATTCTGTCCAACATTCCCCAAAAGTACACCCAAGCGTTATCTAATCGCGAGGATTCCCCAAGAAATGAATCTTACTAATATTATAAACGCGAAAGTTTGTATGGATGGATGGATGTGTGGATGTTTGTTACTCTTTCACGCAAAAAGTACTGCATGGATTTTCATGAAATTTTACAATAGTATAGCTTATACATTAGAATAACACATAAGTTACATCGATGTACCACACGAGCATCGCCGCGGGAAGAAGCTAGTAATTTAAAAAAAGCTTGAAAAATACTTACATATAACAGTCAGTGACGCATTAGCCCTGATGACTTTGTGCATCTGAGCTGGACCCACTTGGCACTGGTACTCGGCGTCGTCTTCCAAGGAAGCGTTGACAATGCGAAGGTTGTAGACCCCATGACGACGGTCACCGAACATGGTGTAACGGGGAAAGCCGGGAATCACTGATGAGTAGCCTGGAAGAGGAATGAGGGGTTAGTTCGTTAAATCTTAAGTAGTGGGATGATAAAAGAAACATATTACTTGTGTAAATATCGTATGTGTATATTTAAATAGTGTATATCAAAATTTGACTGGCCCGTTGGTAGAGTGGTTAGAGACCCTGGCCACGAAACCAAGGGTCGCGGGTTCGAATCCCGCTAGGGGCAAATGTTTCGTGTGATGAACATGGACATTTGTACTCGAGTCATGGATGTTTAAAAACTTATTTAAGTATGTCTATCCGTTCACCTAGTATCCATAGCAAAAGCATAAGCTTAGTTTGGAACTAGGGAATTGGTGTGTTAGTCTGGAGAATTTATTTATTTATAAATCATTCTATTATATGTACTGTAGTCTGTATTAAACTCACGAGTTGTACATTTCATCAAAATTAAAAATTTCATTATTTATGTAAGCTTCAAAAAAGCCCTTATGAATCGTCAAAATTGTTTACATAAGTGATCCTTAAAGCTACTGAATCTACCACCGCTTCGGACGGTCGATTCAACCGAAAAGAGACCAGTAAGAAACTCGGTTGTTATTCTTTTCAGTATTAATAAAAAAAATCCTTGAGTTTTAAACCAACTCATACACCATTAATATCCGTTGGAGCTAACGATAATTACGATTAAATATGGATAGCCAGAGCAGACCAATCTTCAATGATGGCACCTGAACACAAGGTTCCCTAGATCGATAAAATGAATTTCATTTAATCACATTCGATGTTTCCGAACACAACGATGGCTGTTTACTACAAATTGTGCTACAAAGCTTTCGCTATTCCTTGTAATTGTACGGTAAACATGTCTGCTCAAATACTAGAATGTACTATTTGTGTAAACACAGACATATACTCGTAGTTTAGTCTCATACATACATACATACATAACATCACGCCCATAATCCTCGAAGGGGAAGGCAGAGTACAAGGGGCGGTGAAGTTCTATGCCCTGAATCTGCCCTTTAAGGAATATGTATATGTAATAAATTCAGCTTTGTTGAGACTGAGAGACTGCGAATATGAAACGTTTATCAAAACATACAAAACTTAATAATGTTATAAATGAGAAATTACTCCGCTTATTTATATGTTTTCACTCGTAAACCACTTAAGCAATTGTGATGATATTTTTTTGGTTCTCTTTGCCTACCCCGCTAGGGAAGTGGCGTGAAGTTTAGTTAGTTAGTTATGAAAATTGTCTCAAGTTGGTCTAAGATTAAAAAAGAATACCTAACATGTAGGAGGTTTATTTAGCATGTCATATAAAAACTAATAGTGTGAGCGGTGGTAGTTCAATGGTAAGGACACGCGCCTCTTAACCGAGAAGTGCGGGTTGAAACCCAGGCACGTACCTATGGATTTTTTTAATCTTTGTACGTATTTATACCATTCGCTCGACGGTGAGGGAAAAAATCGTGATGAAACCTGCAAATTCAAATAACTTTGGATTTGTAATCATGATTCAATAATTGTCTGGTTCCCCTATCTTAGGGTTACGAAGGTTAGAGCGGCAGTCGCTTCAATGTAATTACCAGACTCGCTAAATCCTGGATCATGGTCTAAGCGTACCCCGTCTAAACAAGGGACATAACGCTAGGAAGATGGATGAGAACTAATGGTATATTAGATTTGTAATCGTGTAGCAGCGAGCTACCCACTTATAACCACGTTTCCACCGTTCTAGCCCAACATCACGCCCGCAGTCCCCCAAGGGGTACGCAGAGTCCAATTGGCGGTGAAGCTTCTTAAACCGCATTTAGGCTGGTTTCAAAGCCACGCTGACCGCTCGCGCGGATGGTAAGCGCGTCTCGTAAGACCGCATTTGAATTGTAATCAGCGCGAGTGGCAAAGGCGGAAAGTTTTCACTATGGAACTGTACAAGCAACAGCTAGCTTGTGAACCGCGTCGCTTACCACCCGCGCCGGTGTAAGCGTGACTCTGAAACCAGCCTTAACCATAAAAGTTGAGTTGAGTTAGTTGAATAGTGTCAGACAACATTTCAATTAACAATTCCTATATAACCAATTTGTTTCAGTATTCCTCCTAGCAAGTGCGGAGCTATCAAATGCGCAACCAGAGACAATAGAGTGGGGACAGACTGCATCAATGGGCCAATCTAGACGAGGGTGATTGTTGGATGGGCCAGGTGGCGCAGGTGCGACTTGTCCCGTGGCGCAAGTCACAGGAAGCGAGAGGGTAAAATACGTTCCAAATATAACCTTATTAATATTACAAACCAGCTTTTGTCACCGGCCAGTAAAATTGGGTCTATTACAATGGTGTGTGCTGTGGGATCTATAATTTTTCCCAAGATTAAAAGTAGTTTTGTCCCATGTTAGTCTGGGACTTGACCCATGTTGCTCTGGGACAAAAAAAAGAATATGCCAACTGTGGTTCTTGCCTAGCATGTCGTAAAAGGCGACTCATAGTATATCGGGTTTTGGGTGTGTGATTGATTGTGTAGGCGACAGGTTAGCCGCTTGTCACTGCTCTTTCACAATTTTCCATCTAACCCAGGCCGGCTTTATTTTTGGCTGAATGTGGTTGAAGAGGCATGCTGCCCCTTTGACTCTGCCTACCCCTTTGGGGCTTATGGGCGTGATGTTATGTATGTATTAAAAGTATTTACGTCGTTTCTCAGATAAAATAAATCTATACTTATAATAAATCTGTAGAGAGGTCAATTCTGTACATGAAATATATTTTTGATCGATAATGATGCCAAAAATGCAATCAGTAAAATTTTTGTCTGTCTGTCTGTCTGTATGTTCCTTATAGAAACAAAAACTACTCGACGGATTTTAACGAAACTTGGTACAATTATTCTTCATACTCCTGGGCAGGTTATAGTATACTTTTCATCACGCTACATTCAATAGGAGCAGAGTAGTGAAGGGAAATGTTGGGAAAACGGGAGAAGTTACTCCATTTTTTAAGCTTCCGTCGCGTGTGCAGCTTTAATGGTTAAAGTTACATAGAAATCATGTATGACGGAAATAGTCTTTATAATATATACTATAAACGCGAGTGACACCGCTGGCACAGCTAGTAATAAATAATAAGTAATAAACATACATTTGATAGCAATCGATTAAGAAGATAAGGCTAGACAAATTTTGGAACCATAATCTAAAAATTGTCTAGTTTCCCTATATTAGGGTTACGAAGGTCAGATCGGCAGTCGCTTCAATGTAATTACCAAACTCGCTAAATCCTGGATCATGGTCTAAGCGGACCCCGTCTAAGCACGGGACATAACGCTAGGAAGTTAATGATTAAGAACATAAGGCGTTATACGTAACAGACACATAAGCGAAGACAACTTCGCATTAATGATGTTAGTTACAATTATTAAGGATGCAAAAGTAATTTTGCATCTTCTAAAAAGGGTTACAACTGCGGGAAAATGAGTTAGACGCTAGCTATTTTCCTCTGTGTCTTAAGACTAGGGTCGTAAAGCCTGAATCGCTTCAGCACTTAACACAGACCAGTCCTATTTCACAATCAAGTGTCCTGGGCAATGCAAAGCCTTCCTGTGAACTGTGACATTTGTATTGAGCTGCATACAGGGTGATTCATTTAGATATACCCCCGTATATGCATTTAAAGACAGACAGTACGACTGTTTTGATTTGTGGAAAAGGCGTGATATTGTATATGCGACATCATTTGGTACTTAAATACATACATTTAAAAAAAATTCAGACTGACACACAAATTCCCTAGTTCCAAACTAAGCTCCTGCTTGTACTGTAGATACTAGGTGAACGCATATACATACTTAAACACGTTTATAAACATCCATGACTCTTTGTGATAGTATAGATTATCACGCCAATCTTCCAAGGGGTCAAAACAATAAGTATAACCACATTCGGCCCACAGTAAAATTGAGTTGGGTTAGATGGAAAATTTATGAAAAATGTGGCTAGCTCGTCACCTCCAAAATCACAAACCCTACACCCAGTACACCATTAGTCACCTAGGCAAGGGACAGTCGGCACATTATTTTCAATCCCCAGACCAACATGTGACGCAACAAATACAATTTTATTTCGCAAACACTCATCGGTGCAGCTTTTCAATCGCAATCACATGAAAGCACGTCAAACAACGAACGAAACCGTGCGAGAGTCGTGTCATGAATGTTTCAATAGTCGAACATACATTTTGCTTCGTCAAATTTGATATGAGTGTATTGACGTTCGTTCAAAAAGATAGATAAAAACGCAAAATGTTTGTTTTAAAAATAAAAAAATCTGGCAAAAATCCTATTTCTTTAACGTACATATTTAATCCGTTTTTTGATAAAACACTGAAAGAGCCAATAAGAGTATGGGATATTTCAGTTTTGAAAAAAAAAAATTATTACTTACCTGATATTTAGTATGTTTCATAAAATAAAATAAAAAGCTAAATATCAACTATACAATGGTAAATAGCATTTTAAAATTTCGGTTTTAATTTTTAGCAATTAACCCTAATAAACGAAAGAAAAATATTTCCACTTGCACTGAAATTAACAATATAGGTTTTTGAGAGAAGAAATACTTACGAACCTAATTAAGTTTATAAATATTTATAACCGGAATAAAAATAGCGAGTAATTTCCATTGCAAGATTCATCTCAATGGCCTTTGACCTTGCACTCCAAATTTTTACTAGAAAACCAACTACTTAACTTAATAGGAGAATATTCAGAAAAGTATTAGCTAAGATCATAGCAAATGAAAGAATATGGTCTCTACGTACCCCCATGGGGAAAAGGAATAACAGCAAAATTACGCAATGTGAGGTCACTTCATAATCATCATATGATTTATATAATAATAGCGTTTTAAAAGCATATAAAGTGTTTGCCGATGAGAATCAATCTCCAATTTATGCAATACACAATAAAATAACATAAGTTCAAAACTTTCTTTAACAAAACTCGCGCTTATGAAACCAAATTATGAAACTAAAATTTTACTAGATTGCCCGAGCCAATCTCACGGTTTCAATCAAAATCACTTAGACCAGTCAATTAAAAGAATTAAAAAACTATGATGCAATCAGAAACCGTACAGAAACAGCGAATCTCAAAGTAATTTGAGACGTTGAGAATTATTTAGTCACAGTGCTAGTGCGCTCAGTAATTGTTTTTAAGTAGACATGGCACGAAATCTATGATGGACAGACAAACGGATCGATGGAAACGGCATGTTAAATTGGATAGCGTGAATTTCACGTCACGCGGAATTAGAAGTAGCGGGCCCAGTGTAGTGCCTTGTGAGACCCCACGTGTTTTATTATGCGTAAAACTTTGCCATCTACAAAAGCGCTTTTTTATTGCAAATTTATTCTAAAAATATATATTAACCTTTGTAGCAGTGCACTATTAACTAAAAATAACAAAGACAAACCTCCGACAAGGGACATAAATATTCGCGAAAGCCTTCTAAAAATATTTCATATGATATCGGTTGAGTTGATTATTAATAAAAAATCTCTAAATATAGATTCCTCATCTGGCTACTTCATGACTTTCAAAAAGATAACAGCAGGTGATCCGAATATTGATTTACATTATACATAACATCACGCCCATAATCCCCGAAAGCAGGCCCTTTTAACCACATTCAGCCTAAAATAAAACTGGGCTGGATTAGATGGAAAATTGTGAAAAAGTAGTGACAAGTGGCGCCTACACAATCACATACCCAAAATCCGATATACCATTAGTCGCCTCTTACGACATGCTAGGCAAAAAACACAGTTGGCACATTATTTTAAGTCTCAGACCATTACAGGACAATGGGCTGGGTTAGATAGAAAATTGTGAAAACGCAGTGACAAGTGGCTAGCTCGTAGCCCACACAATCACACACCCAAAGCCCCATATACCATTAGTCGCCTTTTACGACATGCTAGGCAAGAAAAACAGTTGGCAAATTCTTTTAAGTCCCAGACCAACACGGGAATATTGATTTAAAAGCATGCTATTCATAAAACAGTATTCCTATTCCCATATTGTGAAATTAAGATCCATTAATATTGAGCACACGCTACCATATAGCGGTGATAAATTATGTATTCCGTAAGGTAAATCGAGGGAGCACGGATGATATCCTATTAACGATCCCTGGAACAGATTTATACCCTGTGTTATTGTTCAATTTCTGTTACAAAGGGCACCCTGATTGATCGCGAATTTGTATCCAGATATCAGTTATGTTAAGTCCATTATATCTTCGAATTGATAGTGCTCGAGTTCACACAGTTGACTCTTATTGTTACAGGAATAGAAATGAGATTGTGTTAAATCGATGATGTAAGTACTTGCATTTTTTTATTAGAATTTTAGATGTGAGCTACCTAACATATATTGACTAAAATAAAACGAGTCTAAATAAAAAAGCTTGAAATAAATAGTCAGAGTGAGTTTATTTATATTTAAAGAGACCAAATTGCAAATTGTGCAGCGATTATCTGTGACGGTTATAGCTAGATATTTGTTAAAATGGTTTATTGTTTTTTTTTATATTTTTATAAAACATTTGTGTAACTATGGTAACTAACTAACTAAACTTCACGTCACTTCTCTAGCGGGGTAGGCAGAGAGAACCCAATGCCATATGGCACGATCCTTACACACCTCACTCGCCTCATTAAACATTCTTAATCCTTTTCATACAAGCTCTACGGTTTTAATGACTCCTAACATCACCTTCTGTTAATACACGACCAATCTGGTAATTATGGTGATAACATTAAACTGCTGCAATATGTATATAATAATGTTAAACTACTGTAACATTTATTAAATGATCTAATAACTAACCAACTATATTAACGTAGCGACCCAAACTGAGTCTTGGCCTAAAAGTTCTAATGAATTAAATATTATTAATCTCAATTACAATACCTTTGTTCTTGTTCAAATACTTAACACAAAAATAGTTTCCGTTAAGATAAATATTGATACGAATTCAATCAGAATTTATATTACGTCATGGACGTAAATAATTTACAACTAGGCTGTTAGCCTTCATCCTTTATCTTACTACCCACCATTGGTTTTCTAATAATACTAAAAGCTTTTGAATAATACTTCTTATACTTCTACAGCCTCATTACAAAAAGTAAGACAAGGTTTAAATAATATCCAATCATTGTAAATTTTGGTCACTATTTCTTATTAGATTTACAGTAAGAGAATTTCAAATTATTCAGCTATTCTAACTCCATTGTAAAATGAGTAGTAACATCTTATAATAACATCACAAATAAAAATAACTAAATATACAATATTAATTCTCGTTAATCATTCCTCTAGATGTTTATTCTATAAAATTGTTTTGCCTTCGTGGTTATAAAATGGTTTGTATAATATCGCAATGTCCAAAATAACATGATCATAAATACATGTTTGGATATTTTTTATTTTATTATCCTTCATCAGGTGTATAAAATAAGCTTTGGCACATAGATATTGATTTAACTTAACACATACAATAATCTTCCTTTATTATTCCTAGTATCCATAGTAAAAGCTTATGCTTAGTTTGGAACTAGGAATTGGTGTGTCAGCCTAGAGAATTAATTTATTTAACTAACTAAACTTCACGCCACTTCCCTAGCGGGGTAGGCAGAGAGAACCGAACGCCATATGGCACGATCCTTACACACCTCACTCGCCTCTTCGACAATGAATTTATTTATTTTCCATAAAAATCTTAATCTTAAAGTCTACTCGAATAACCAGTATGGGACGAATCGTTCAATAAAGCCTAATATAAAAACTACAAAACCGATAAATCTCTGTTCTCCAATTGTTGGAGACAACTCCATAAAAAATTTAACATATCACTCAGAAAACAATTAAATCGCGTCTCGAGATTAGAGGACCTTTCTCGAACTTTTCCTTTTAAAGAATTCGGCTTGAAAAACAATTAAGGACTCAGAATGTCCGACTTATAATTCAAAGTGTAAGATTTGGTTAGGAATTTACTCGGAATGTAGACATTATGTCGGTAGGAGTTTTGTTTCTTTATTTAACTTTTTCCCTTGTGGCATTTAAATGGGGCTGAGCCGTGGAGAGTGGTTCCACTTCATCATAAAATCAAGAATTCAACATTGAAACAAATTTTCCACAGTATTTAAGCGACGTTTTTGAAGGTCGGGATTTGCGAATGAATAGAATTTAGTTAAGATAAAGGTGAAGTTTTATAGATGTCAGTATACACATTTTGAGGATACAATTCTTCAACCGATATAACACGTATATCGCTAAGTTTTATAAGGTGAAATTAAAAGCTAGTATAGGGGAATATGTTATTAATAAAAATATTAAGTGGTAGAAACACAGCTTTAATTGTCTCTTGTGGCAAATTTTCGGCTGTTATAAAGGTGACATAGAAAATAAACAAATACTTCAATCAGTTTTTTGGAATTTATCTTAAGACAAAAACCTATTCGTAAATACTAAGCCTATGGGCTAGTCTAGTCTCCTAAAAGCAGAAAGAAATGTAACAGCAACGGAACTATTTGTAAACTCTATTCTAGACACAACGAAATGCTTCATTAAATTCGGATACGAAATAGCTCTTTGAGCAGTACTCCGCATTGCAAGTATCCTCTACACATATATATATATAATGGACACACAGACCGACAGTTCCACAAAGCGATTTGCCTCGTTCCGGACCCGGCTAAACTGTACGCGTTCTGTTACAGGTATCAGAATATTACTTCACCAATTTCCGAACGAGAATGTCTTCTCATGAATTCTATGTTACGATGGCATTCGGTTTTTGGTTAGAATTTAACTGAATTAAAGGTATATTTCAATTTTCACAGCTACGCTTGCTTCTAAATTGCATTTTGTCGGGTACATGTTTGTATTTTATTTTGAAATTAAAGAGTATCTTGTAGATTCAATTAATGCTTTTATATATATGCTTCAACATTTAAGAGTAAAACAGTTTGAATTTAATACCAAAATCAGGGTGGCTAGCTTTATACTGACATATTTTAATCATGACTAATGTGCGAAAGTAATTAAGTTTGTCTGTTAAGTTTTTCACCTTAGCTATTTAACTGATTGTATTGAGATTGGGTACGTTTAAAATGTAAATGAACGCGTGACGAAAAGAGGCGGCTGATATTTAAAAAATATTTATAGATAACATGAGTTTTCATTACAAATATAATACTCTAAATCCTTATATTTATTATAGAAATGCAGTAATTTAACAGTACATACATACATGATGTCACGCCTTTTTCCCATGGGGGTAGGCAGAGATCACGTACTTCCATTTAACAGTCTAAATCTACAAACGTAAAAAATTAACTTACCAAGCGCAAATCCATCCTTAGCCCATTGCACCTGACCAGCTAAGTTGGCGACTGAGCACTCCAACACAGCCTCTGAACCCTCTTGCACCCTCAGGCTGCGAGGGACCACTCTGAAGTACTGCTGTTGGAAAGCCACGGCACAGGCTAGCACTGAAACAAAACATATATCCGTTAATATAATTTGAAGGAAATGTCCCCAGTTTATATAATTTCAGATACTAAATAAAGTTTTCAGTTTATCAGTAATGATAATTTTAGATGATAACTAAATGTCCCGAATTATCAGTTGATATAATTTAAGGAACAAACTAAAGCCGCCAGTTTAACAGTTAATATAATTTTATGAACTGACCTAACTGATAAGAGGCCCGTATTTAAACCAATACCCCTCGCATAAGAAGCGAGAGTCCTTACTACTGTTCTAACACATTCGCATACATATTTATAAGATTATAACTTGCTATAACGTAGGCTGCTTAAGCAGTCTCGTTTTGATTTTCAATTGGAGCCAATAAATCTACAGACAGACGGACAGAGACACCAATCACTCCTTATTTGGAGCATTAAGAACACTCATTTGAAGTGTTATCAAAGTGGAATAAGTCTGTCCACAGACTAGAAAACATTGTGATATATTTTTTGCAAATCGATGTCTGTCAAGAATTAATTAATTTTTTAATGAGTTAAGATATAAATATAGTTGTTTATCTAGTCGTTTATGCAATTTTTTGTAAGATGTTTGACACTTTGCAGCCATAAATTATTTAATAGATTAAATTAGGTTTATCATCTGATTTCAACTCGAACTAAATCGGAAACTCAAGCAATTTAACATAATTATATAGTTTTGTTAGTTGTACATGTTTATATTGAGCAGATTTGGTTTAAAATTTTGTTCTCATAACAACCTTCGTTGATTGTAAATCCAAACATTTCTAGCCGTTCTTAAGTCTTGCGCTTAAAAAAATTATAGCAAAACATTTGTGTGTTTTTCGTTATACATCAAACAATACGTTTTGTTATCATAGGAAATAAATAAAAATTTGTTTCGAAGAATAACAAAATATATTGTTCGAAGAACGTATATAAATATATAACGAAAAATATAGCAGCTTATTGCTATATTTATTAATTGAGTTTCTATTCTTAGACCTTTAAAATTTGAACCCTGAACGTTTTTCAAATATGTTTTGTTATCCTTTCAGGGTCATTTTAAAGCTTCTAAGAATTGTAACTAAATAAATCGTTAAATTAACATATTTCGGATTACATTCGCCATAAAGCCATAAACGAACAATAAAGTTATTAACTCGTTGACATCTGTTGTCCGTATGTAGGAAACCTTTAAGGATTGTAACACAAAAAAAAAAAAAACAAAAATGGCCGACCATTGGATGTGACTAAATTGGTTAAGTGTGACTTGGTTACTACCTAACTGTTCTGTAGAGTAATATAATAATGGATACCAATCTATAGTGAAATTGACTTCATTGGATTGAAAAAAAAAATGAAGGTTTGTACAATTAAAAATGTTTGCGTGTTGAAATATGGAAAAAATCTTTAGCTACTATTTTAAAAGCAATAACTGCAAATATAAACAATAGGAATGTTGCCTAATTGGAATTAATTTTGTTTCATAGATAGACCCTATTTAGGGACGAAAATAATAAAACCATGAAAAAATACGTCAAATTTCAATAAAAAACACGTAATTAAAATTCGTATTTTTAGAATTCCCGCCAAAACGCTTTAAACTGTAACGTGACTATAATTACGTCACTGACCGATAAAAATTCTCGCGATCCGTCAAAGTTAACCTGATAGTGAGTTCTTACGAATATGTCAGCTTGTTTGGCGGTCAGTAACGTCATCGCGTTTTGATGGCGTTCGCAGTCACGTGATAATGGATATTAAATAACGCAATTTAAATAAAATTTCTTTAATTTATGACGAATAAATATATTCTTTAAATGTTATTATAGGTTTTTAACACGTTCGCGTGAGCTACGTCGCACGACGTCGTGAGTATATGCTTAGGAAACGGCGCAACGTCTTATGACGTCCTAAAGATTATGATATGTATTTCGGCAGACCGTCGCCCGACGTCTAATTTAAAAGTAAATTCATAAACCGTTGCTCCTTTGCGCCGCATTACATCCCATTTTTGTAGTTTGTTGCGCCGTGTAGCTTGGTTACATGGTGTATGTCTTACGGCGCGACGTCTTCACACGTTGCTTTATTTTGTATGGAAAAAAGGTTGCGCCGTTATGCAACATTTTGGACATGTGGTTGCTCACGCGCACGTGTTAAATACTGTCTTTAATGTACAAAACATAGATTTACACGAATTTGGTAACTACATGAACGTTAAAGGAGTATTCTTAACATTGTAACTGAATGTAAAACGTATTCGAATGAACAGATGCAGATTTGAGCGTGGGATCTAACCAATATTTTCCATAGATGATTTATGGTGATCTACAGTCGTTTTCGCGCCATATCTAATTTTAAGTCGTGATGCAAATTTCATTGCATTTAAATTGCATCAGCGTTGGAAATATTCCACTGTCCCAGTAGCAAATTGAATAGTCTTTTGTGAACGAAATTGTGTAGGTACAGCTTTGTGAATGGAGATGAATATTGGTACAACGTTTGTCTAGTTGACGTATTAATACTGTAATGAAAGTTAGCGTTGTTATTATGTGACTTCAACTGTGTGGATTTATTTCATTAACCTGACGACCTTACATACATTGATCTGACTCCGAGGTGTAGCTTAAGCACTTGTGTTACGGATATCAGAAACAACAGTGGTATTACAAATATATACTTAAATATTAAATATTAACACCCAGACACAAAAAAAACACAAGTATTCATCACACGAATATTTGTCCTGGGTGGGTTTCGAAGCTACAACTCTTGGCGCATGGTGCAGGGTCACTATCGAATGCGCCATCGAGCCAGTCAAATTATAAATCTTATATTAATTTTGTACTCAGAAATAATGTAGATACCAACCCTATGACAAGGATTTATGGTTAACTTCATAATGAAGTGTTCATCTGCAGTGATATCTAGTCTAAGCGTAGAATAATTAAGTTTACAAAATTGTTTATTGGGCATTTAAAAGAGTAACTATCGAGTTTCTTGCCGGTTTCTTCTCGATAGAATATACCTTCCGAACCGGTGGTAGTGTTATTTGTTCTTTTTTTTTCGTGTATTATTGACTATTTATAAGTGAAATAAATAAATTATGAATTAAATAAATAAATTTTGAATTTGAATATAAATTTGAACTGTTTCTTGCCTAGCATGTCTTAAAAGGTGACTAATGGTATATCGGGTTTTGGGTGTGTGAATAAGTAGGCAACGAGCTGTCCACTTGTAATTTTTCACAGTTTTCCATCTAATCCAGTTTGATTGTATTTTTGGTTAAGTGTGGTTAGGCGGGGTTGTTGCCCCTTGACCCTGCCTACCCCTTTGGGGAGTGCGGACGTGATGTTATGTATGTATGTATGTATGTACTCCTCCCTGTGACCTCACTAAATGTAACACCAAAACTCGGTTTCAGATAACTCTGGTTTAGCGATTTGCCAGTTACAGCTACAGGCTGTGATCAAAGCCGGTTCTATCCGGTTTCTTCCGGTTCGCCGGCCGCAGGGTTGCCCGCTGCCCGGGAAATTTGGATCCCGGGAAGGGATAACTATAGTTATGTTATGTTCCGCCTATGTAACTTTAACAGGAGAAATGACTTATGAATACTATATAGATATGTAATATATTTAGCGGTTGTGACGTTGACGAGAAGAATCTGTCATGTAGATGGTCACATACGTATTACGTTATCTTCTACAAAATTAACTAAAATCTATTTCTGTAATACTCTTGTCAGTTCTTTAGTTAAAAGCTCATCTCTATAAGTTTTTAAATAATACGATTACAAACATCCATAACTCAAAAATAACTCGATGATTTACACTTAGCTGAATATGTTTACGGTGATTGGTTTCATGACAAGTGAATCTAACTACTAGAGAAATCATGAATACAAAATTTAAAGCCTTCGTTTAAATTTGCTCTTAGAAAAAATGTGCCTGGTTTCCTGGTTAATATTTGTAAACCACAAGAAACATTTTCCATTTTTATATGTTACGGCTTTTCCTGGTTTAAGATAGGTCTGGCCGTCCTTATCCCAGGCGCGTCCCTTAATTCCCAGTTCCGTGGCAACCCTGCTATCTGGTCTATTTCCATTTGAATGCCGTCAATTCGGTGTCCTCCGTACTTGTATTAGTTCGGGGAACATCTGGTCTCAATTAACGGATTTTGAATATGACACTTGCACCCCTGGGCCGGACTGAGCTATGAATTTATTGTAAGGTATTACGGGTAGTCTACATAGGAGCGGTGGTAGCTCAATGGTAAGGGCACCCGCCTCTTAACCGAGGAGTGCGGGTTCAAACCCCGGCATGTACCTCTAGATTTTTCAAATCTATGTACATATATATACCACTAGCTCGACGGTGAAGGAAAATATCGTGATGAAACCTGCAAATTCAAACAACTTTGAATTTGTAACCATTTTCTGGTTCCCTATCTTAGGGTTACGAAGGTCAGATCGGCAGTCGTTTCAATGTAATTACCAGACTCGCTAAATCCTGGATCATGGTCTAAGCGGACCGCGTCTAAGCACGAAACATAACGCTAGGAAGATGATGACGGGTAGTCTGCACTATAAGTAACTTAATAGGAACAGGTTTCTGACTTAGAAGGAGCGTTGGCTCAAACCCTGTACTGCCAGGTTTTTTTTTTAAGTTATATTACTGAGTCTAGCTTAACAATAACCTTTATATTCTAAGTTAAAAAGAGTAACTACTGACTCCTTTGTTGGCATCTTATGGGTACAAAAAATATTCTCAGTCGTTGGTGAAATAAAAGTGTCTCGTTTTTTAAATTGAATTGTGCTTATATTAAATAAAACTAACTAACTAAACTTCACGCCACGATCCTTACACACCTCACTCGCCTCTTCAACATTCATAATCCTTTTCATACAAGCTCTACGGTTTTTATGACTCCTAACATCACCTTCTTTTAATACACGACCAATCTGGTCGTGGTAGGTGAGCCTGGGCCTTCCGCGGCTCCTACATCCTTCCACTTTCGCATTGTATATCTGTTTAGTTAATCTTTCGTCATTATATATTATAAGCACGGAATATTTTGACATTTGATTTGTCAATAATTTAGAGAATAGAAACTGGCTATGTTTGCTTTTTGTGTTTACGTAAATGAATGTTATTTGGACTGTAACTTCGCTTATAATCAAGATTTACTCGCTAATGCGAAAGCCACGGATGGCCCAGGCTCACCTGCCACGACCAGATTGGTCATGTGTCAACAGAAGGTGATGTTAGAAGTAATAGGACTGTAGAGCATGTATGAAAAGGATCATGAATGTTGAAGAGGCGAGTGAGGTGTGTAAGGATCGTGCCATATGGCGTTCGGTTCTCTCTGCCTACCCCGCTAGGGAAGTGGCGTGAAGTTTAGTTAGTTAGTTACTCGCTCAGTTACTTCCATTCAAACAATATGACGTTCACAATCTCTACACGAAAGCCAGACAAAATGAATCATAGTCACACAATACGTCTATAGTCATCTCAAAATGCAGATATTCTCACCAGCAAACTCGTGGTATAATCCGTACTTTAGACCGTCATAAAAACTAAAGAGTCAAACAGGCACCCCTTGCGTGTGCGCCGCCCACTAAGCCGGTCGCTAAACAAAAAGCGATCCTATTGTATCCTGTGGCTTCAACGGATCTCTAAGACAAAGTGGCTTCAGAGGCAGGCAGGAGGTCATCAGAGACCGGAGTGGGCGACAAGAGGTCTTCGTCGCGACTGGGGTGAACGCACCTATCGGTAGCGAGTGATAAGCGGGAGCGGGGAGTGAGAGAGAGAAAAAGACGATAAAGAAGGTAATAAGAGATAGGACTCCCAGTCTATTCATAATAATATCTTTCCACCAAATCCCTTATCAATAATTTCAACCAAACAATAAAAATATAATACTATCAACCATATTGGTCTAGGTCTCAAAAATAACGTACTAACTGTGCTCCTTGTTTAGCATAAAAAA
Source organism: Glyphodes perspectalis (assembly GCA_951394215.1). Lineage (NCBI taxonomy): Eukaryota > Metazoa > Arthropoda > Insecta > Lepidoptera > Crambidae > Glyphodes > Glyphodes perspectalis. The sequence continues at coordinate 1,398,911 of OX596226.1, read as the reverse complement.
GGCGACTATTGCTGTGTAGAGGCGCCATTCGCAACTATATGTTCAAAATTTTCCGTCTAACCCAACTCAATCAATTAAATGTTTTGCTAAATGTGGTTAAGGGAGCTTATTGCTAATTATACTCTGCCTACCCCTTCGGGGATTACAGGCGTGATGTTATGTATGTATAGCGATACATTTTTATTTTCTTGAATGTTTTATTTTTTGTTGTATATGTCGGCATGACAGCGACGTCATTGTACACAGGTGTAGCAAAACACCACGTGCACCGATCACGCCACCGAGCGCTCCCCACCGCCCCGCTCTACTCGACTTGTTTTGCTACACCGGTGTACAATGATGTCGCTGTCATGCCGACATATATTTTCTTTGTGCTGGCAATAAAATATTCTTATTTTCTTATTATTCTTATTCTTATATCAAACAACAATTTTAAAACAAAATCATTGTCAATAATTCCGCTACTTCTGACAACTTTGATATTATAAGTATAATGTATTATTACCTAAAGATACGATAATCTATACTTATATTATAAAGAGGAAAGTTTTGATAGGTTTGTTTATTTGCATTGAATAGGCTCCGAAACTACTGGACCGATTTGAAAAAGTCTTTAACCAAACTGAAACCTACTTTATCATATTACATAGGCTATATTATAACCCCGTATTCCAACAGAAACGAGAACTACGCTAGTAAAACCGCGATGCGTTCCTAGTCTGAAATAAAAACTGAAAAAATATTTCCCGCTACTTTCCCCAACTTGGACCACAGCACATAAAGTGTAGTGTTCAACATGCGAATAAGGCGTTTGCACATGATGCGAGCGTGAAAATTAACAGAGCCCTTGTTAGGGCTCGGTGTTTTGTTGCTGGGTGTTATGAGACGGATAGAGAGCTAATTGGTCTCGGGTCCTTACCGCTAATTGGTTGGGTAAGTTTCGAGTTAAGCGACGCTAGGACGGGATGAAATAAGATGGGTCGGCATTAAAAATGGAAACTTACATTCAAGTTTTGAAAATTCCTTTTATTTTTATTTATACATTATATATACAAAACTGACGGTCGAGGGTTCGAATCCCGCTTGGGCAAATGTTTCGTGTGATGAACATGGACATTTGTACTCGAGTCATAAATGTTTATAAACGTATTTAAGTATGTCTATCCGTTCACCTAGTATCCATAGCACAAGCATAAACTTAGTTTTGAATTAGGGAATTGGTGTGTCAGTATTTACGTATTTATCGTAAATATAATTTTGTAAAGTATACAATTTATAATCAGCGATAAAATATCTAATGACATAAACTTGAGATCTTATCAAGCATCCAAATTCGAATAGGGAAAATAAATCGCAAATTGTCTCAACCACGAATCGAATCTAAGGCCTAATGATAAGCGATATACGTACTTAAACACTATGATCTAATATTATGTCGATTTGTTTATGTCTCATGTACAATGACAAAATAGCCTGGCTAAATTAAGTTATAAGGCCTATTTATATCCTCTATTGAACATAAATAGGCTTTCATTATTAGGCTGTCATTATATTTCCACAACTCAAAGTGGAATAAACCGGTCTATCCTTAATCATTCAATTTTTTACCTTACATAAACAGCAAAAGGTTTAAATTCGTACATCATCTTCAATTGTCTTATACAGGGTTAAAATTACAAAGACAATTATTTCAACAAAAGGTGTTAAAATGCATCCACATTTCTTGAAAAAATAAAAACGTTACCGCAATAATACTAGTACCAATTTAGGGTTGACCACTTAAATGCCAATTTTGAATTTTAAACTGTAACGTAGGAGAAATAGGGTTGTAAATCGATTGAGAACTACAACTGGTAGTTACAAGAAACCAATAATTAAAGTAAGTCGAAATGTATGCATTCCATACACATTATAATCCGTCATTAAAAGCTGAAACAACAATTATTGGTGTAGGAAGTATTTAAACGGCTGACCCTAACGATCACATACGAAATCCAACTTTAACTGTTCAGAAATAAAGTGCAAAATCAATTGAAAACTTTAACTACGGGATTAACTCATACCAATCGCGCACAAATATCGACTTTAAACAGTGGAAATACAGTAGAATTTCTAATGAAATCGAACAAACGGCTCGAAGTATACCTGTTTCAATGTGGGAAGTTTTAGGCGAAAGCAAAATGTGCTGTGTTACTTAAGTAATAGGGTGGTTTATTGATTGGCACTAAGACTCGATTATCCGGTTATCCCGAACCGCGTTCGTTTTTGAATTTAGAACGGGCAGGTGCAAGGAGACCGGATGGTAGTGATGTCATTAATTCCTCTATCGATATTTCAGAATGAATTAAGTAATCGATAGTATCAAAATTATAAATCAATGTTAGTGATACTTTTTTTTTAACTTAAATTACTATAAAAACGAATCCTACAATGTTACACAATTACAAATGCTTTCGTATAGCACCTACACTAGAATAAGATCTGTATCGTAGGAGCCTGTGCGATTAACAGAAAAACTTGATTTCATTGTCTAATATAATAGTATACATACATACATACACATATAATGACACGCCTTTTTCCCATGGGGGTAGGCAGAGATCATTATAGTATACATAACAAGTAACAATAGTTATTTTTTATAGTAATACATTCCATAGCCTTAAGAACTGAAAACGTATTGGCAGAAAATGTCAAAAATTTGCACGTTGCAATGACAAATAAATTAAAGTACATATAAATAAATAAATCTTCGCAGTTATATAAACGATCAATAAATTAGACTTTACAATAAAAAATAAAAACTGAACAAATAAATAATGTGTAATAAATAATTTAGTTTTATTAAGTAGTCCAAAACTATTAAGAGAATAAAATTCTATTCTCCAATAATATAGCAGTTGGAATTTTCATAAATCATCGACCACTGCCGTAAGAATCTACAGAGGCACAAAACTGCACTAAAGTAATACAAATAGGCGTAAGTATTTGCTTAACGAATATCGATAGTCTATCGATAGTTAATCGTTAGTCCAGAAACATCACTACCGGATGAGTGTAGTGAGGTGAAAGTCATCCCATACGTGAGGCTGTTCATTCAAAAGAGGCTGTTAATTCATGATATAATTTAGGATATATCATTATTGATTACTGGCTTCTGCCTGCGGCTTTGCTCGCGTAGTACATCGATAAAACATAGCTTATGTGTTATTCTAATGTTAAGCTATACTATTCAAAATTGTTTCGTCAAAATCCATGCAGCACTGTTTGCGTGAAAGAGTAACAAACATCCACTCTTTCATCCATCCATCCACCCATCCATACAAACTTTCGCGTTTATAATTCACATTCAAATTCAAATTCAAAACCTATTCATTTACTTATATAGTTTTCAAAAAAGCACTTATAAATAGTCAATTTAAACTAAAAAGAAAACATTACCATTACATTTTATCTCTGCCTACCTCGCTAGGGAAGTGCCGCGAAGTTTAGTTAGTTAGTTAGAAAACATTACCACCTGTTCGGAAGACTCTATCAAGCAGAAACCGGCAAGAAACTCGATAGTTACTCTTTTAAATGTCAAAATGTACAATTTCGTAATTAATAATCTACACTTACTAGGTAACAACACTGCAGGTGAACACTTCATTATGAAGTTAAACATATATGCTTGTCATTTAAGAAGTATTTAATCTTATAGTAGCCCTTACCCATTAAATGCGCTTTAATAATTCTTCTTCTTCAGACTGGCACACCAATTCCCTAGTCCCAAACTAAGCTTATAAGCTTGTGCTATGGATACTAGGTAAACGGATAGAAATACTTAAATACGTTTATAAACATCCATGACTCGAGTACAAATATCCATGTTCATCACACGAAATATTTACCCCTAGCGGGATTCGAACCTGCGACCCTTGGTTTCGTGGCCAGGGTCTCTGACCACTCGACCAACGGGCCAGTCGATGCACAATTTGAACTTATGTAAAGGTAATGCTAGTAGACTTTCTGAAAGTTTATTAAATATTGTAATACTAAGACCAGTAAATGAATTACCACTCTTCTGGAGTCTATGGTTAATATTTAATATTAGTTAGAAGTAAAATATTGGGTATTGGTCCAATAAAATGGGACTAGATTCGAGGGGACAATATAGTTGTGATATTTATGGTGTCCATAAAACCATAAGTTTCCCATGCTGTTCTAGGACTTTATTAGAATGTGTGTCAACTGTGTTTCCTGTCTAGCTTGTCGCAAAAGCCGACTAATAGTACCTCTATCGGCTTTTGGGTAAGTGATTGTGTAGGCGACTACTTTTCCACAAATTTCCCATTTAACCCAGCACAGTTTTATTTTTGACTTAGAGCGATGGTAGCTCAATGGTAAGGACACGCGCCTCTTAACCGAGGAGTGCGGGTTCAAACCCGGGCATGTACCTCTAGATTTAAAAAAATCTATGTACATATTTATACCACTAGCTCGACGGTGAGGGAAAACATCGTGATGAAACCTGCAAATTCAAACAACTTTGAATTTGTAACCATGATCCAAAAATTGTCTGGTTCCCCTATCTTAGGGTTACGAAGGTCAGATCGGCAGTCGCTTCAATGTAATTACCAGACTCGCTAAATCCTGGATCATGGTCTAAACGGACCCCGTCTAAGCACGGGACATAACGCTAGGAAGATGATGAGTTTTATTTTTGACTGAATTTAGTTAAAGGGACTTGCTGCCCCTTTGACTATGCCTACCCCTTCAGGGATTACGGGCGTAAAGTTATGTAGGTGTGTAAATATTTATCTCATACGGGATTCATACCCACGACCTGTCAAAAACAACCTTCCCATAAGTATTAAATTACTTCGCTGGCAGCAAAACAGCTCACGCTTGACCGAGCCGTAAACGAAATTGACTTAGCAAACTTTTTTCCTACTAAATACTCTTAAAACTTGAACGTACATATCCGTAACTTTGGTAACTCACTTTGCTTGGGCCCGTACAAAATACGGACTTTTTATTGGCAACCAACTTGCTAAGGTGAGTTACGTAAGATCTGCGTAAATTACGTTTGCATAATACGTCTTACGGTTTACGCGACCGCTGGAAATACGGCAGTATTTTTGTGAATATATGAGAAATTCTATCACCATCTTTCTTTAAGCTTTTGCTTGTGAAACAGTATAATCATTCAGACAAGCTAAAATTTTGCAACTACAGCTAATTATCTTGTTTCTCTATTCTAGTTATAGGGATACTATTTCTGACATTTGACAGGCCTGTTGGTCGAGTAGTCAGAGGCCCTGGCCGCGAAACTGAGGACTACGGGTTCGAATCCCTCGAGAGGCGAATGTACCGTGTGATGAAAATGGACATTTAAGTATGTCTATCCGTTCACCTAGTATCCATAGTACAAGCTTATAGCTTAGTTTGCAACTAGGGAATTGGTGTGTCAGTATAAAAAAAAAAATATTTTTAAATTGCAATAGGCACTCGATTTAGTGCAATAATCAGACTGTATGTGAGATTGTGGTCATAAACAGATTCCAGCTAGTAACGGGACATAATACTGAGAATAGTTGAGCTACGCGTAATAATGAGGTCGTGTGTTCCAAAATATTTGCGTAAATGAATAAATACTTTAACATTATTAACGAATTTTGGTATTAGAGTTAAATTCAACGATATTTTTAGTAGGAAATTAACCATGATGATATTTAGTTGGAAATGCACTTTATAAACATTTATTTACTGAAGAGCTGAATTTATTTACTTTATTTAATTTATTATTTAAACAACTTTCCTCCTGGATCATGGTCTAAGCGGACCCTGTCTAAGCACGGGACATAACGCTAGGAAGATGATGATGATGTATGCGAAACATTTTAGTTACCAGGATTGAAAGTGTCTACGTCAGAGTTTAAGCAAATCTAAAACCGTTAGTAAGTAGTTTTACATATATACATAACATCACGCCCATAATCCCCGAAGCCTGCCCCAAATGGGCAGCAGGTCCTTTTAACCACATTCAGCCAAAAATAAAACTGGGCTGGGTTATATCGAAAAATGTGAAAAAGTAGTTACAAGTGGCTAGCTTGTCGCCTACACAATCACATACTCAAAACCTTATTTACCGTTAGTAATTATACATTATTGAAACATAAACCTTTAGCAAGTGTGTCAGTGAGTGAGTCAGTGGTAATTTAGCTTTATATATAATAGATATATATTAAACAACAGATAGACATTATGTACAATATACATACTTAAACATGTTGTACAAATGTTCGTGTATAAACATACATTATTTGAGTACAAACCACTATGTTCATCACACGAAAATTTGCATCTATCAGGATTCATTAATTTGGTGTCATTGTAAAGTTTTTGACAACTAAGCTACCGACCACAGCTGCAATGGTTATAGTCAGATTCAAACCTGCTCAATTATTTTTTTTCATGGTTTCTCTAACCAATAAACCAGTTACACAAAAGTATGAAAGCAAAACCTACATCATATACAAGCTTAAGAATACTCAGACCCCTAATCATAGTCTCAATAGTCCATTCGTCCCATTACTTCTATCGTAATCCCTAATAATCCAAATTCCTTAGTGGAGGTATCAAATGTACCGCAGAGTACGAAAGAACTGCTCCATCATACTGATCTGCTGGTACACATAACACGATACAGAATTGCTATTTATCATCACCCCTAATTCTTATATTAATGCTTCCCTCTTCGCTACAAATACAATGAATTATCTGTTCCCTTACTACGGAAATAAGAGGCAAGTAAAGACGCCATTTGTGGTGAAAACTTTGATAGTGTGGTATTATGTATAGGAAGTTAACTTCTGGTATTTTTTAAGTATAAATAAATAAAATAAATAAATTCTCCAGACTGACACACCAATTCCCTAGTTCCAAACTAAGCTTATGCTTGTACCATGGATACTAGGTGAACGAATAGACATACTTAAATACATTTATAAACATCCATGACTCGAGTACAAATCTCCGTGTTCATCACACGAAACATTTGTCCTTAGCGGAATTGGAACTCGCGACCCATAGTTTTGTGGCCAGGGTCTCTGACCAATCGACTAACGTGTCAGTCAGAATCTACGTTAAGTTTAAGGGGCTTCTGGCTTCGGAAATTGCGGGCATGACAATATTTATTTATTTACGTATGTAAATTATACGTTATTGTAAAAAAATGTGGATCATATGATATATATTATTTTTAAGAGTGCTGTACAATTATGGAGATATAAACTTATGAATAAGATTTGCTTTCGCAAAAACTTGCTTTGAACCAAAGCATCGATTTTTAGGTATTTGAGTACCTATATTAATTACAAGTTAATCAATGAAACCACCAATCTTAAAATTGAAATATGTATACACAGAGAAACTCACGCCGTCTTAGAATTTAAATTGCGTAGATACTAACTAAGTTGCCTAATCAAAACTAAATTTCTCGGGTTTTGAAATGTTTGAAACTAATTTACTCCTTCAAATTACTACGAAAATTCCATTCTTGACTTTTCGCATTATAAACGTTTGTTGCAAATCGCCTGGGCCTGTCAATTGGCTTGTGTTTCTTTATTAGGCAATCTAGGCTTTTGAAATTGCCTATCTTTAAAATACCAAGCAACTTATATTGGTTGTGCACAATCAAACGAATGACAGTATTACATTATAATTGCAAATAGAAATGCAATATTTCGTTTTAAGCGTTAGCAAAATGGAATGTTGTCAATTGTGTGGCGAGATTAAAAAAAAATTGTAATAAACTCAAACTCACAATATCTATTTATGTACGTTTAAAAATGCACTAGTAAATTGTCAAATAAAAAATAGAATGATTTGAATCTATACATCATATAGGCTATCTAAAATCTGGTTGCACTATGATGTGAAGTGTGAATTACTATTAGCACTTTAAAAAAATATAACTGAGAAAAGATTTTATGTTGAAGCTGCTGTCAACAAATTACCATCAGGCCCCTAATCCCCGAAGGGGTAGGCAGAGTTAAAGGGATAGCTAGCCCCTTTAACCACTTAACGCCATATTAGACTGGGATTTTTTACATTTTAGAATACTTTAGAAAATCTGTATCCAAAAAACCATCGCACATTAGTTTTCAGACTGATTCTATTTTGACTGACTCGATGGCGCATTGGCTAGTGAGCCTGCCCCATGCTTCAAGAGTTGTGGGTTTGATCCCCACCCAAGACAAACAATCGCGTGATGAATACTTGTGTTTTTTCTGAGTCTGGGTGTTAATATTCGATATTTAATATTAGTACAACTGTTGATTCTGATATCCGTAACACAAGTGCTTAAGCTACTTACCTCAGAGACAGTTCAATGTATGTGATGTAGTCTGATATTTATTTTTACTTATTTATTTTGTGAAATTTAGATGGCATTTCCTTAAAAATCATAGTCAAGATCTACTTCTATGTCTAGACTTCAGCCAATTAGAGATGGCAATTGATTATAAATCTAGATATTAGATATACTTTATCCTTTATTTAACAACCTTAACAAGACAGTTATTTTAATCATGTATCACACTTAGCGTGTAATCCAATATTTGTCACAGAACATTATTCCTGCATCCATTATTCCGACACCCCTTATATATATATATATATTTTTAACATAAGATATCATATTATAATCATTAGTATAGCAATATCTAACCGCACACGTTTTATTTTATATATCTCCTGGTTTATTTATTTCTCCTAATATATGCTATGTATGTAACAATTGAGGCTACAGATCTCATTCTGTAGGTGCCAAAGGAAAACTATTTATAAATCTGTTAAAACATTTTAGGATTAGTTTTTAGTGATTAAAGTGATGGCAAAGACGCGCCCGCTCAAAGCGTCGGTGGCTGGACGATCTCGCTAATTTCTTGCTCAAGTGGGAAGAAGTAGCACAGTGCTCAGCAGTGGGGTTTAAATGGCTAACTTATGTGTACTGGTATGTTGGAAAAGAAGTCGGGTTTTTTTTTTGTATTACAGTGTTCTACAGCTTTTATTCTCACTGCCATTCCGTCTTAAACTGTGGCTTGGTTAGTTAAGCACAATCTATTCTTAAATGTCACTTGTACTCTAAAGGAAACATATAACTTAAGCTATAACAGTGGTTAACAGGTGTTGTTGAAAAGTCAAAGGTAGTCTTAAACGAGTTTCATTTGAAGATGCGTCGTTGCAGTTATAATTGATGTTAAGTTCAGGCTTTTGACTTGAAATTGTGCATTGTAACTCTGTACCGTTAAATATTTAATAAGCCATTGGACAATATTGTTTGATGAATAATATTTTCGAAAAATTGCATCTGAACTACGAAACGAAAATTAAATCCCAACGAAGCACTTGCCTTAAAAATAATTTACTTCGGATTGTTGTTTTAAATAAGCTTAATTTTGCAAAGCTGTAAACTAGTTAACTGTTATTTTAAAGACCCTTGAAAATAAAAGCTCTGCCTTAATTAAAACCTCACCATCTTCCTCGTGATAAGACCACAAAAGACCTATCGACTAAAAAAAAACACGCCTAGCGTGTCTTTCTAAGCGCGAAAAGAACTCACGGAAAACCCACCAACGAATGCCCTTCGAGTTCCCGTCGTTGCTAATCCGTTTCAATCCGTCATTCCGGCGTTTTCGTCGCGCGGTAACTGATCGCGTTATTTTTCTCGTTGTTATTAATTGCGCCTTTCTCTGGCGTTTAATCAGTTGCCGGGAAAATAATGAATTCTACTTAGGGCGGTCCGCGACGCCGTCTAATACTCAGGTGCCGTTTGACCTTTTTCCTTGGCGAAACACCGGACAATTAATAACGTAGTCTTGTATATATATGCTTTTTGCTACCCACTTATATATTAAAGATAGTGTGAGTTTGACAGTTGTGTAATTGGTTGCTACTCATGCTTTTTCAAATAGTTTGTTAAGGATTCATCTGTTCTTTTTATCATGTATCACTCTAGGCGTGTAACAATATTTGTGTACATAAATCTATTTAGGTAATTTTTAATATATAAATAATATACATCTATTACTTTTATTACTTACTCATAAAAAACTTCAATATTTGAATAAAAAAATTGGGATTAAGAGATATATTAATTTAACAATGCTTTTATTCTCTTCTTGGGTTTGTGAAAAAATATTGTACATTTTTATTTTTGAATTTTTTTGTACAACTGTTTTTTTTTTCATATATCAACGCAAATAACTTAGGTTTGTTATAATAGCAGCCGTTGTCCAAGCAATAATTTTGACATAATTTCGGTACACATTTAATACACGTGAAACGCAATACTATTGCAAACGAGAACTGTCTATTCCAATTTAAAAAACTTGAAACACTTTCTCTATGCCTAAACTATAGTAATTTTTTTAAACAGTTCCAATAAACTTATTTTTCCACAGTGGTAACAGACGGCCATAAAACGTACCTAAATATTTATTAGTTACAAGGGGGTGAGTAAGGGATAATGGACTAGCAGGTGAGCCATAATTTAGGGTGACGAACCACAGTTACATCCTAGTTACGGATGGCCGACCAACCAGTTTACCTTGCAACCTTAGTAGGTGTTTGACGATGCACATTTTACCTTATTTTTTGCGGCAACGAACCAACGATCTACGGATAACGTAGGGAGTTTTTTTATTAGTTATTAGGAATAAACTTAAGAATTGTAGTTTTTATTCTGCTATTGTGTGACACGCGTGGTGTGTTTTTGTTTTCTTTATAATATTAGCCTACTATGTGAGACAGATATTATTACGCTTAGTATGTGTTTTTATATCGTGCAAATTAACACAACATTAATCAATATTGTCACGATAAGTACATATAATATTGCAAGCTAAACATGTATATGCTTATTGGTACCTAAAGCACAAAAATAAGTACATAAATAATATAACAGTATATATTGGTGTGCTATTATATATTAGAGAGCGGTGGTAGCTCAATGGTAAGGACACGCGCCTCTTAACCGAGGAGTGCGGGTTCAACCCAGGCATATACCTTTTGATTTTTCAAATCTATGTACAGATTTATACAACTAGCTCGATGATGAGGGAAAACATAGTAATGAAACCTGCAAATTCAAACAACTTTGAATTTGTAACCAATGATCCAAAAATTGTCTAGTTCCCCTATCTTAGGGTTACGAAGGTCAGATCGGCAGTCGCTTCAATGTAATTACCAGACTTGCTAAATCCTGGATCATGGTCTAAGGGGACCCCGTATAAGCACGGGACATAACGCTAGAAAGATGATGCTATTACATATTAATTGAATTCTATGCAAACTTACAAGCCTTAGCTTTTATAACATTAAACGGGTGAATTGGTCACCCCTCTAAATTCCCCTTAGAAGCAGCTTCAAGAAGCAACCCCTAGCTAACTAAATTAACGTTTAGCTCATAGGACTACTGAAGCTACGAGATAATTACATTCTAGCTCGCTATCCCGGTACATTTTAATTGAAGTTCAGAATTAGTTTAAGATCTGGATTTACAAGGATCCCGTAGTGTGGATTATGTAGCGTCTTCATAATTCTGGAAATTCGAACTTAGAGAATTTTGGAGGAACTGTTTGTATTCAAATACCTAATGCCCGTGGTTAGGTTATAGAAATTGGTTTAAGATCTAGTTTAGTATGCGCCCTACAGGGGGGGCTCCGAATACTCCTGTGGTATCCCTGCCTGTCGTAGGAGGCGACTAAAAGGGCCTTTGGGGCTGTGGAGTGTTTGCGGGGGGGCCTGCATTCACTTCGTTAAGCAGCCCCAGAGAAGATGACGACACGTGGATCCTCGTCCGTTAAATAGGATGGGGTGACACTGTGGTCTGTGCCGTCATAAGCACCGCGAGGTGTTCTGGGGGCGAGGTTGCCTCTCCCTCGAGATGGGCCGCATGGATCGGCAGCGGCGTAGACGTAGATTTCGCGTAGAGTCCCGAGTGGGGAGCCCGGAATCTGCGCCAACGCCCGAAGAATGACCACCGTGAGGTTTAGTCGGTAGTAGAGTGCTTTCCCGGCCTCTGAGCCCGACACATCCCTCGTAGGCCGAACCTAGGTTTACTTGGACGGTGCGTAAATGCATTCCACACGTTAAAAAAAAAAAAAAAAAAAAAAAAGATCTAGTTTAGTATATGCGATGTTGTATTATTTAGTTAGTGTAAAAATATAATCTTATTCTATACACTATCAGATCATCGTGATTTTACGATAACATGTACCTAAAAAACATAGACAAGAATATCTTAATTACATAATCTTTATGAAAAAAACCTCAATCAAAAAAAAATATTTCAATTCATGGGGTTTATACACATGGAATTTATTGACTCTCTCTTATTTAATAAAACTATCTATATGGGTCTCATGGTTAAGACGTCTTTGTCTGGGACTATAAAAAAACAAATTCAAAAATTGCCTCTTCACATCTAATGAAGCGATTGTCAAATCTTGTACATTGCATTCATCGCATTCCCTTCCTTTGTGCTATAAACAAACCAAAAGCTAATTCAAAAATATCCCCAAACAACCCCAACCGGAACCGAACCAGTACAAACCCTTCTAATAACTTACGAGACAAACATCGAAAATCTTCAAAGCCTTAGGGTCATTTGATTACAAACTGTGACCGTAGCCAATGAAAGTAATTCGAGCCAAATAAATCTGGACGGAGCCCGAAAAGTACCCCGGGACCCGGTGCAAACAGAACGCTCCGAAAATCATCCCGGGCTTTGTACAGGAAATTAATTTAATATTTTCAGGGACTTATCGTCGTCAGAGGTCAGCTGTTTAATTACGGGACGGGCTTGTGCGCACGGCTTTTGCGACGCAGCGAAATTTGCGGCTCACACGCTAGGCGTGTTGGTTCAAACTCGGGCGTGTACATCTGAATTTTGCGGTTTTATATCTATTTACTATAAACTAGCCGACGAAGAGATGGTGAGGGAAATCTGAGTATTCAAATACCTACTGATTTGTGACCATGATCCATTTTGTCTAGTCCGGCTAAGTAAAAGACTAGATTTTATCCCGAGAAAATTTATAGATTTCAGGCACTATAGTCTTTGAAGCAAATCACAATCTTAAGATATCTTGATTGATGGAGTCACAAGCAAAAACTAGTAAAGTACCTAATGTTTTCAACGTAAACCACAACCGTTTAATTAATAACCAAGATTAACAATCTTTACGGCAACCGTTTATAATGTACCAGAGTTGATGGCGCACTCAAATATCCGTAAAACAAATATTATGTTTCGTTACGAAGCACTTAACACCCTGTATACGTTCAAAATTAAACATCTGTTTGAATTCTCTAAGGCAATATTACTAGTAATAAAACAAAACAACCCTAGTATTTGGAGTCAAACAATCCACGCGAATTGTTTAAACAAATGAAACTTAACTTTTAACAGACACTTAACCTGAGAGGTAGCGTTCTGTTTTAATTAAATTTTAATTGCTAAGGAGGGGGAACTAATAAATATCACTCCTCTCCTGACGCCACAGTGTTCAGACTTGCAACTTTTTGGCTTTAATGTAAACAGACTTTTGTAGATCGTTTCAAATATAATTATTTCTCTGAGAAGATTAAAAAGAGAAAAAAAAACCGTAGAGGTTGTATGAAAATGATTATGAATGTTGAAGAGGCGAGTGAGACGTGTAAGGATCGTGCCATATGGCGTTCGGTTCTCTCTGCCTACCCCGCTAGGGAAGTGGCGTGAAGTTTAGTTAGTTAGTTAGATTTTTCAAGAGCCGTGTAAAAAATAACAGTCCAAAAATCACCTAGATTGTTAGTAAATACTAAATTAACAAACAAATATATTGCATAAAAATCTGCCTACTACGAAATTTAAAACCCACAGCCTTTGAATTCGACAGACTGACGTCCAAACGAACCATCTCTCAGAAAATATTCCTCAAAATTTTCGATCTGAAAACAGTTTTTCTTTTATCATCATCTTCCTAGCGTTCTGTCCCGTGCTTAGACGGGGTCCGCTTAGACCATCATCCAGGATTTAGCGAGTCTGGTAATTACATTAAAGCGACTGCCGATCTGACCTTCGTAACCCTAAGATAGGGGAACCAGACAATTTTTGGATCATGGTTCCAAATCCAAAGTTATTTGAATTTGCAGGTTTCATCACGATGTTTTCCCTCACCGTCGATCTAGTGGTATAAATACGTACATAGATTTGAAAAATCCAGTGGTACGTGTCCGGGTTTGAACCCGCACCCCTCGGTTAAGAGGCGTGTGTCCTTACCATTGAGCTACCACCGCTACAGTTTTCCTTTTATAGGTTCTAGAAATATCATTTCTAGTTTTGTAAAAATCTATATAATTCGATGATTTTATCATTAATTATACCTACTCGCCTCTTATAGTTAAAAAAAAGATTTAACGTGAAAAAAGTCGCAATATTATGGCGACTTCGTGGTCGAACCCTCTTGCAACTCGCCCTAACTAATAAATACTTGTACAATAGAAGTCGTGTGTTCAACATTTTTACCCGACTCCCCAAAAAGGAGTTGAAATTTCCTCTCCGCACAATGATCTCGTTCAGCGAAGTTATTGGGCAAAAAACAATAAAAAATATGTTTATAAGGGTCCTTGTTTAGGCAAACATTCGTTTCGTTATTGGGGTTTAATCATAGTTTCCTAACTACCAATGGGGCCACAATACTAGAATATAAAAACTTATCTTTTCCACAAAAAACTAACTAACTAAAAGTGTATAATTAATAAAAAAATTACCACAAAAGTGTGCCACAATTTCCATTCAGAAAATGTAATGGTTTTGGCATGGCTGGACTGGGTCGACCAAAGTCCTTCTCTGAGTAAGCCGGCATAAAAAAGCGGCTCTCAAGCTACTGATTTTCGTTAGGTAACTGAGAGTTAAGAAGACCTTTACATTGATGAGTAATGAGTAGAAGTAAGTCCGCTGTAGTGAGTAAGAGCATCTTATGTCTAAGATGCTCTTATTTATAGCATTGGCGCTGTTAATCCTCGAACCTTTAAACTGAGCAAAAGCTACCTTAATTTATAATTTAGGGAATGCTCAATTATACATTATCATATTATCACACCCGTAATACCCCAAAGGAGCAGAGTCAAAAGAGCAGCTCACCCCCTTAACCACAGTTAAAAAGTTAAATAAAACTGGGCTGGGTTAGAAAAGTAGTGACAAGAACTAGTCACCACCACTAGAGCTGGTCACCTACACAATCACACACCAACAAGGAAGAAAGTTGGCAAATTTTAAGTCCCAGACTAACATGGGGCATTGCTAGGTAAATGTAGCCATCGATAAATGGTAACCGCTTGACTCTACACATCAAAATCAGTATAATCATAATAATAATGTCCTCCTAACCGATATCGGTCACGGCGGGCAATCTCAACAAGGATTAGCCAATTGCGCAAGAGATATTATAGTGCACAAGTGTGTACGCAAACACAGGTGCACTCTCTGTTCCTTCACTCTCATAGTCCGGTGAGACGGCAATTCGACATGACCGGAGGGAGGTCAGGCGCAGGACCATAATACCCTAACTACCAATGGGGCCACAATACTAAAATAAAGAAACAGTTTCTTTTCCACAAAAACTAAGTAACTAAAAGTGTATAATTAATACAAAACTTACCACAAAAGACGACCACAACGTTCCCTGTTTTGGCACACATCTTCATTTTCATTCACAACAGTACCACAGCACATAGTTTAGTACACCCAGTCTCGAATCACCTACACATGTCACTCATCTCAGTTAAACACTAAACACTCACTAGTCACTAGTCACTCGTCACTTGGTCACTAAGTTAACTAACGCTATGAGAACTCACTGACTGACATTTTTTTTTGTTAGAAGTAACTATTTCCGATGTGGCATTTGAACAGGCAGTCTGCAAAAAAAGAAAAAATATGTTATTATAAAAATAAATGAAAGAGACTTTTAAATTTTACTAAATAATTAAACAGTGTTTTATTTTTTTATATATTGATGAAAATTACCAACAGTATTTTAAACCAAATACTTAAACAAAGCACAACATTTAAAATATATTTTAATTTTGCGTAAGACCGCATAAATATCTGAATATTTTAATTTAAATATTATCACATACTGATTAATGAAAAATAAAGTTAATAAATGCTTCAATCACATTCAGCATTCTAAAATGTAATATCATCTAAAATCAAAAGCTCAAAGACTTAGTTTAAAAAAATAAGCTTTAATCAAAAGCTTTCTCTTAAAATAACATCAAATTACAGCATTTACGATATCCACACAATATTATTTCAGGGTGGCCGTAACTACATGACCGAGGTATTCGTAAAATACCGTGTTCCGTTAAAACACTGTTTAATTAAGTTCAAAATTAAATCATTGTTTTCAAAGTATACCAAACCAGTCTGGACGTTAATAAAAGATCTCACAGCGAAATACAATGGAATTTACACTTGGATGCAAAATTTTCAGTTCATTCATTAAAACTTCGTATGGTTTAACTAGTTTTCATATTTTTTTACGTTTTTTAGTTTTGAAATTTTGCGGTGCGCCAATATGGAGGATTAATTTTCTGATAGAAGTGGCAATCGTTTTGTTTTATTAATGGTTAACAGTTTTTTTATCATGTGTGTATGGAATTGTTATTTTTAAATATAATTATCCTTACTAATATTATAAATGGGGAAGTAGCTCTGTCTGTCTGTTACTTCTTAACTACTTAATCGATTGTGAAACGAAAATTAGGCGTTAGACACATTTTAAACTTACAGTAATCCTATTTAATAAAAATTTTACTAATTTATGACAACATTATTGATTTTCAATTACTGTACAATTTTTCATGTGGATTTTAAAAGTCAAAGTCAAGCGTCAAAAATTTACGTAGGCCTCAAAAAAGCACTTGTAAATCGTCAAGTAATAGGTACAAAGTAGAACAATTTTTTTTTATTTTTAATATTAAGTTATAAATATTTACTATACTTAACTACATGCCCTATTTTGTGCTCAGAAAAACATTTAATAAAAAAAATATGACTAACAACTTGAACATGCAATAATTTATCAAAACATATAAAATTCAAGTCATTATTTAACCAAAAATTCCAAATCAGAATACAAAAAGACCTACCCTAGCTTTCAGTTCAAACGAAACCTTTCATCAAACCCTGTTCCCAAGAGTACAATAAAAAATTCACAAAATAGAACCATCCTAAATAAATATATTCTTTGACGAAATTCCAACCTTTGTACCTATATTTTATTTAAAACAATACACCCGATATGTTACAGCGATACATAGGCAAAAAGGCTTTTTCGTAATTAAATAAAACTGTGTATACATACTTAAATATCATTATGCCCGCAATCCCCTAAGGGGTAAGCAGAATCCAAGGAGCAATTAAACTCCTTAAACCGCATTTATACCTCTGTACATACAACATTACATACAGATTGTAGCATTAATAAATTATAAATATCCGACGACATATCACATACATTGATCGGACTCTGAGCTAAGTAGCTAAAGCACTTGTGTTACGGATATCAGAATCAACAGTATTACAAATATATATATATACTTAAATATGAGATATTAACCCACACACAGAACAAACACAAGTATTCACCATACGAATGTTTGTCCAGGGTGGGGATTGAACCCATTACTCTTGGTGCATGGGGCAGGGTCAGTACCGAATACTCTATCGAGCCAGTCAAATCCTACTAATATTATAATCGCGAAAGTTTGTGAGTTTGTAAGTATAGATGTTTGTTACTACTGAATGTATTTTAATGATACTTTACACTAATATAGCTACCCGAATAACATATAGGCTATGTTTTAACGATGTACCACGCTAATTAGCCATAAATAAAGTTGGGTTAGTTGGAAAATTGCAAAGAAGTGACAAGTGGCTAGTTCGTCTCCATCGAAATCACAAACCCAACATCCAATACACCATTAGTCGCCTTTTACGACATGCTAGGCAAGAACACAGTTGGCAAATTATCTTTGAGTCTCACACCAACATGGGACAAAACTGTGTACGTTAGAAAAACATTCTAAATGCTTTTAAATGACTCGCCATTTTGTTTTCTCGATATCTATCTTGTGACGGACATTTTGCAGCAACGGTTCTCAAACTTATTTTAATTATATACTAGCTATGCATGCGACAGAGTACGCGTGTATAATTTTATTCATTACGAACGGAACCGAATCTGGTTGAAAGGGCATGCTGCCCCTTTGACTCTGCCTACCCCTTCGGGGATTATGAGCGTAATGTTATGTATGTGTGTACGAACGGAACCGTAAATAAAGCTAACTTTAGTAAGTTATGAAACTATAAATAATAAAAAAAGACTTATCTATTTAAACACTATACGATATGTTGATAAAGCACTCCAAAGTATAAAATAATTTAAAATATAACCGAATTTTGTCCTGTTCTGGACAATATTCGGTAATAGCTTCATAGACATACAGACAAAATTAAAAAAGATATCAAGTTATAGTTGAAATCTAATCTATTAGTTATGCTTAGGCTCGTATGACTCGTTTTAACTAAACAAATCATATGTGTCCATTTGTATAATAATTGGGGGCGTATTCAACATTCATGACGCATGCTTGTAAAAGTATTTAATTATGTTTATCTGTTGCCTAGTGTATAGTCATAGCAGAAGAACATATGCTTAAAGCATACAGAATAGATTTGCTAGTGTAAATAACTTATTATTAAACTAGCTACCTGCCCCGGTTTTGTACGGTGAGCACAAAACAATATCAAACTGTACATATAAACCTCCCTCTTGAAATATCTATTGGTGAAAACCGCATCAATATCCCTTGCGTAGTTTAAATTGATCGAAGCGAACAGACAGAATTGACGAATTTGTTTTATAGTATGTAAAGATTTTTAGGAATGGTAGCGTCCAATGTCCCATGTTGGTCGGGGACTAAAAAAGAATGTGCCAACTGTGTCTCTTGCCTAGCATGTCGTAAAAGGCGACTAATGGTATCCCATATACCATTAGTTTGAGTATGTGATTGTGTAAGCAACGAGCTAACCACTTGTCACAAATTTTTCACAATTTTCCATCTAACCCAGCCCAGTTTTGTTTTTGTCTGATGTCGGGGCGCGCTGCCCCTTTGACTCTGTCTACCCCTTCGGGGATTATGGGCGTCATGTTGTGTATGTATGTATGTATGTATCGTCCAATAAATGTCTTATTTCTCTGTTTAAGGGTCAAGAATGTAGTCCCCTAAAGTAATTACCAGACTCGCTAAATCCTGGATCATGGTCTAAGCGGACTTCGATTAAGCCCGGGACATAACGCTAAGATGATCCTACTAATATTAGACATGCGAAAGTTTGTTTAGATGTTTGTTACTCTTTCACGCAAAAACTACTAAATGGATTTTAATGAAACTTTAGAATAATGTAGCTTATACACCCGAATAACATATTGGCTAAGTTTTATCGACCACGCAAGCAAAGCCGCGGGCAGAAGCTAGTATTCCATAAATAATCTAGTCTCAATTTATTCTTTTAGGGCGTCTGCTAAGTGTTCCATTGTTTGGGGTAATCCAGAGCTTGTGGTCACTATACACTATAGACTAGACTAATCTGCCTATAAATCTAACTGAATAGGTTATAGGATCTAGGCTCCAGTTAATTTAATTTATGTCTTATATATAGATCAGTATATACGGATGTATATCGCATATTACTTAAAGTTTAATAGATTTACTGTTAATCTTGAAGAGTTTGTTTGTTTGCTTAAACGTGGTAATCCCAGTTTCAATACTTTTTACATATACTTAATTATTTACTGTTTTTTCCGGATACATCTAGAAAATCAAAAATCCTATAAGGGCACGGTTGCTAAATATAAATACGTAAGGGTAGACTTTATAACCATTTAAAAATCTAACTCAAGTTCACTCAATTTCTAATCAAGCCCCCACCCAAGTTTTGGACTACAGACGAACAGCCAGATATATTCTTTATTGCAGATTTACTAGAACTGGTTCAAACTACGGGATGCATTTAAATTTCGCGACCTACTTACATAAATACTGTTCCTATCGCGAAGTAAGGATAAATAAATAAAGGAAGCAGCTTAGGATATCTTTTACCCATTTTATAGGTTAAAGATCTAGCGAATGTCGTTACGAAAACGAGAATTCGATGCCCTCGGGGGCCTCGTCCCACAGTTTGAGGACCGGCGTATTTTAAGGGCCCCCATAAAAGAGACACATTAATTTTGGAGATAAAAAGCCGAGGTCATAGTTGTAAAATTTGACATAATACATCCCTTGGGGAGTCATAAAAATTTTTCACTCAAAATAAATACAGTGGATTTTTTAGTTCATTACTTTTTTATGTTTTTCGGGGTTGAGTTGCAAGTTCATTATTACATCGGTGAATTATGGGCTATTGCCGTCTCTTTCTCGCGCTTCAATTTTGCGGTTTTATCACGCTCGTGGCTTGGAAAGTTAGTTTTGCTTTGTAAGTTACAACTCGGCTAGGTAATATTCTCTCCATTTTCTAACCTTGTATAGATGGCTCTGATTTATGTAAATGATGCAATTTTTCGGATGTCCTTGTCTAAGCGTTTTGGAGATTTGATAGGAGTTACTTCAATTTAATATCATGGGAAAGCAAGCTTGATACTTATTTATTTATTTATAATAGGTACCTACGCACGCAGATTACAGTCAGTTTTACAGCCATAAAATTAATACAATTAGATAAAGAGCTATCATTCATATCATAGGGATGTTGACTGGCAAGTCAATTGAGATGGTTTTAAAAAGCGTTCAAAATGCAATCACTTCATAGATTTTGTATGAGTTTGTAGTATGACGTCACAAATTCGTATAGTCAACTGACTACAAAATTTTGCAGATTAAATTTAAAATTTTAGACTCAATATAATTCAGAATAAATAAGGTTATACAATATACTACGATACTTCCTTTTCCGTAATTGATATTACATCCCTATTGACAAAGAATGAAATTTTTGGTGATAATGTTTATTGAGCCTTGTATACAATTTGGTAAAATAGAGTTATTAAGGTTTTGTGACTTTATTGTCTATTATAATCCTCCTAATTCAAGCCTTCGGTGTTCTCAGTCACTAAACATAGCTCAATAGTTTGAGAGCCGCTGCCTTTTAGTAAAATTTGTCCACATAAAATAAAAATAAATGTATTATAATTCGACAAAATTGACATTAGCAGAAACAAACCTCCCACTAAGAAGCTTTTACTATTAATTAACAGAAAAAAGTGTTACAACGCTGTGTCGTTATTCAATCAAAGATTATTAAATCACATCTCGACAACACCCACACAACCATAAGTTATAGGCTTTTTTGCCCCGTGATTCACGTTTCTATTAGAAAAGCGAAGGTTTAAACAAACGCACGGACGGACAGTAAGACAATGTAATTGGCTCCGAACAGCGATCAACCTACGTAGCCTTTTTGGTGTGGGGTCTAAAATTGGAACTGAAGCGTGGTTGTATTATGTCTGCCATTTCACATCACGTAGCTGTCAAATCATTTGAACTACTAATAATTACTAAAACTTCACGCCACTTAAGCGGGGTAGGTAGAGAGAACTGAACGCTATATGGCGTATAAAATAATTTGAAAAAAAAAAAGAAGAAAATGTCATTTTTTTTTTTTATTTTAGAATTTTTTTTTTTTTTAATTATTGGAATACGCTTTGAAACATCTGCCAAGCCGCTTGATATGGTGGTTAGTCAGGAAACCACTAGTGCACGGGGTCAAATCTCAGTACAGTTTTTTTTGTGTACCATCGTCATTTCTACTCGAGTCCATGATGGATGTTTATTAAAAGTAACTCAGTGTGCCGTTCTAGTCTTTAATACATACAGCTGTAAGTCGAGTTTAGTTTGAAACTATATACATATATAAAACTTCTGTAGATTGGACATATTTTTTAAATGTTATTTTTCTGATTCCGCCTTTTTGACAACAACCACAATATTAACCAACGCTATAATTCGCTAACTTGCACCACACAATAAATTAACTAGGTAAATGCGTGGGTTCAAAAGATAGTGTCGTAAGCCCAAATCGAGTTTTAAGAAACGCATAACGACTCCGTGTCGATGTTGGTCAACTACCTCACTTTGGTTAAACAAACTTAACCAGATGCAGATATAAATCGTAATAGCTGTTTGACTAGCGAAACGAAAATCACTTTTCAAATTTTCACTTAGTGCTCAGGATATGATATCATATATACATACATGATATCACGCCTGTAATCACCTAAGGAGTAAGCAAAGTCAAGTTATCCCCTATAACCATTCAGCCAAAAATAAAACTGGGCTGAGTTAAAATGGATGGATAGGATGAGATGGAAAATAATGAAAAAGTGGTTCAAGCTTGTTGCTCCTTAAACTCTGCTCCCCTGGATCACGGGCGTATTATTATATATGTATGTACAGTATCTTTGACTGGCTCGATGGCATGGCGCATTCGGTAGTGACCCTGCCTCTTGCGCCAAGAGTTGTGGGTTCGATCCTAGGACAAACATTCGTGTGATAAATACTTGTGTATGTTCTGTGTCTGGGTGTTAATATCTAATATTTAATTATATATATTCAATATCACTGTTGATTCTGACATTCGTAACACAAGTGCTCAAGCTACTTACCTCGGAATCAGATCAATGTATGTGATGGAGTTGTATATTAATTACTAAGCGGATTGTTAATATGTGGTAAGAACAATATTTACAAAATCATAGAGGCAACCATTACTGCAGACTATACAATAACATAATGTCAACCACGAAACTGACCAATGTGATTTAATGTGCTATAAAAGCCATACCAAACTATGATAGTAAAACGAACGTCGCATCTTTATATGTTAATAAAATTTACTATATGACAATGTTAAGGTTAAAGATTGTTTAATTTATGGAAACATAAATTGTGTTTGATGGTACAGATTTGTGCAATTTAATATCTCTGGTCGAGGGTCAAAATGTTATGATTTTTAAATATAATCGCTTGTTTAAAACGCAGATTTAAATATACATACATACATATATACATGGATTGTGTGAAAGATGATATGAGTGAAATGGAAGTGGATAGCTGGATGACGGCTGACCGGGACGTATGGAAGAGGAAGACGTGCTGCGTCGCCCCCAGGTGACCTGGGAGAACCAAGGGCAAAGAGGATGATGATGACATATAATCAGGCCTGCAATCCCTGAAGAGGTAGCAATACAGATCCTTATACTGCATTTAGTTAATAAATGCAGTGGACTAACTTAAGCCAGTCCAGTTTTATTTTTTGGATGCATGTGGTTAAGAGGGCTGCCCCTTTGACTCTGCCTACCCCTTCGGGGATTACAGGGGTGATGATATGTATGTATGTATGTATGTATACAGTTGAGTACAGTTAGATGCAAATCTTCTTTTTCATAACATATAACATAACCAACGATTATCGACCAACAAGCTTCTTAAAACACATAACCAAAAATACTAGTTCCTTAAATGGCTCGGTGGCTCTGTCTACCCCTTTGGATTGTGGCGGTGAAGGTATCTGCTTTAAAAAAAACATTACGAAATCACAAATTGCCTAATTTGTAATTGCAGAGCCGAAACCCGAATTCGAACAAAAGACCGAGGAAATTAAGTGCAATACCGAATCCGTATTTCCGCGCCATAAAAGAGCTCATGATAAAATTACGCCTTCCGTCGTAAAAGCAAACTGTGATCATACAATGCAATATCTACGAAGTACAGTTAGATGGATAAATATTAGCTTTTATGGCTGATGGGAGTGCCTTTGTCATTTCAGTGTAGGTAAAGCCATTGAAGTATAGTTCTGATTCGGATCGACCTTATTATATAGCGGACAGATTTGTAGCGTTATTCAGTTAGCGCGTCTAATATTTTTTTTATTTTACAAATGCATAATTTTTTTCCACAGTTTATCATGCATTTGAAAATAGCGATCATTAATATCTTTTTGTGTATAATAGGTTTGTTGACATGATTTTCTACGTCCAATTTGTTAACGATTTAATGATATAAAAAACAATTAAAAAAAAATTTAAAAAAAATAATCTGTTACTACATTACATCACCTTATGTAAAAAATAATTAAATATCTCAGTCAAAAACGGCTTAAAACATTTCATCAGAAAAACGATTAAACACCTAAGAGCAAACTTCAATTATATTTTAAGCGAAATTCGCCTCAGAACGCTCCCGTCTTTGTCAAGGTTAAAACTAATTAAAAACACCCTGCCACGTTAGCAAACTTCGTCGTAAATTCAAGTGGCGTACGATAGCTTGTTTTTGCAGACGATTGTACGCACAGTACAGTATATATCTGATATACAACAGACAGAAAGCGTGAGAATGGCAGCATATGTCTCGCGAATGCGGTTCGTAACGTTTTTTTAACTATATCATCCGAGTTCATTGCTTACAAACACACGCTCACTATAACTTTCTTAACGTAA
Source organism: Glyphodes perspectalis (assembly GCA_951394215.1). Taxonomy (NCBI): domain Eukaryota; kingdom Metazoa; phylum Arthropoda; class Insecta; order Lepidoptera; family Crambidae; genus Glyphodes; species Glyphodes perspectalis. The sequence goes on along the minus strand of OX596226.1, from coordinate 1,374,321 downwards.
GCCGAAGTAAAATAACAATAATAATTGTTTATTAAAAAAACGGTTGTTTACACAGGTTTTGTTAAAAAACGGGTGACGAAAAACGGGTTGGGTTGAAAAAAAGTTGTCTGGAAACAAGTTGTAAGTTGAAGTTGAATGCAAAGGCAAAGGTTACAAAAGACTGAACATTTTTTGTTACGTTTTTGTTTCGTCGTCATTGTTGGAGCTGAAATTTTTGTTTGGGGTTTGATGATTGATTGAGGGCTTTTTTAAGTAAATGAGCTATGCCATTTGGTAGTAGACAGTTATGTTCTTATATACATTCAACATAAGTTGGGTTTGTAAACAGACTATAATGAGAAACGTCTTTAATATCACCTGCTTTATGGAAAAGCCTTACCTGAGCCTAAAATTCGTGCTCTGATTTTGACACAAATCTCAATATTCAAAAATTTTTGAAAATACCAAAGATCGAATGAGTTCTTTGTTTTATTAAATACACAACATTTTTGTAAATTTTCATAATGCGAACGAGTAGTCTTAACGAAATCATATCAGCCCAATATTTCCAGTACATAATTTTATTTGTGTATGTCTTCATGATTTTCAAAAATCTTTTAGTTAATTATTATCTTTGTTGTCATAAATACGTGGGTAGCAGGACAAGAGTTTATTCAATATTATATTAATCAAATTAATGAATTAGCAAAACATTCAAATTTAAACAACATAAGTCATGTTACCAATAACTTCACAAATGTTATATCGAAACTTGGACACTGGCCCGTTAGGCGAGTGGTCAGAGACCCTGGCCATGAAACAAGGGTCGCGGGTTCGAATCCCGCTAGGAGCAAATGTTTCGTGTGATGAACATGGACATTTGTACTCGAGTCATGGATGTTTATAAACGTACCTTTTTATGTATGTCTATCCGTTCGCCTAGTATTCATAGTACAAGCATAAGCTTAGTTTGGAACTAGGGAATTGGTGTGTCAGTCTGGAGAATTTATTTATTTATTTTAATAAGCAAACTAAAACCATTCATTTTTCCTGTAAAAAAGAGGAGTGTTTGAAAAACAACACTGACAAATAGCTTGTTTGTAAATATTATTTTCTCGACGATTCAATATTGTCAAAACATGCAACAATAATGCATTCTATGACGAATGATATGAGATAATAGTTATGTAATGTATACAAGAATTTGTGAATAGCATGACTACTATTATAGAGCAAATAGTAATCGATTGTTTTGTAAATATCCAATTGTAAGTCATTATCACAAGACATCATCTTCCTAGCGTTAAATTTCTCATAGTCGGCTTAGACTATGATCTTTAGCGAGTCTGGTAATTACATTAAAGCGACTACCATCTGGCTTTCGTAACCTGTAGGAGGAGGAACTTGATAAATTAGATCATAGTTATACATTCACGATTATTAAGTGAAGGTTTCTTGTCATATTTTCTCTCACCGTTGAACTAGTGATACATAGATTCATTGGGTTAGAACTGGGATAGAATCAAAATATCTCGCATTTAAGGCGTGGTCTTACCTTTTAAGCTATGTACCAACGTTTTTTTATCATCACAAGTTAATCTTGACATATTAATTGTTTTTTTTTTTGGAAAATTTACTTGCAAAATTTATATTAGATCTACATTTTACTATTTTTGCATTTTCGACATTTTTTTTTGTAAAAAAAAAGTGTTTTAACCGACCGGTTTTTTAGTAATATCTACGTTCTTTAGTATTCTCCGTTCTACGTTCTATTCCACGTTTTTTAGTATGTTCTGCTTCTAAACACAAACCACAGAGCAAAAATCAAAGATACCGCCACGTATTCCAAACAAAAAAAGAATCTTTCGCCACGTGGCAACAGATCATACAATATATTCATACAGAGATAGCACATATAGTATATGTCACACATCTGTTCGCTAAATATGGGAAACACATTGCCCCTACGTGGGAGAGTGCCGGTATCGCAGTGGGGTCGGCCGATATAAATATACATGAAAACAAGATGTCTGCATTAAAAGCTATTCATTTAAATCCTCTTTGCTTTTTGTTTTTGATATTGGGGAAGTGTTTTGCGTATTTGTTGTAAAATTTTTGGTTATAATTTTATGGATGATGTCCCACGTTGACATAAGACTTAAAAATATTTTACCAACGGTATACTTTGCCTAGCATGTCATAAGAGGACACTAAATGACATTGGATGTTAGATTTGTGAATAAGTAGGCGAAGAGTAAGGCTAGTGCAAGCAAAAAAATAGTGACAAACTTACTATTTTTTATAATTTTTCATGTAACCAAAAAAAATGATAAAAAGACTAACATTGAGACATTGGGTATTATATTTGCGACAAGCTAGCCAATTGTAGTTAGTTTTTTTTTAATATTTCACTAATAAAAAAGAATTTCTAACTTTCTCAATTGCCTGTAAACCTACAGTCGGAATTGTATCTAAAGTACATTCACAGCAAACACTAATAAAGTTACAAAGAAAATACAGATCTTTAACTGTATTATCTATAAGGCTCAACATTAAGTAAATAACAAATTGTTTCTCTCAACCTATGCAAATAGAACGAACAAGTTCCTATACTTGCCCCTAACAAAACGCCCCAAAACCTTATTCCGTTTCAGTCCGCATAATATCATCTTTGCTTAGATATTCCGTTAATAAGAACGCATGTATTAAAAATGTTATTTAGGCGCGACCAACGTAGCTCCCAAATATAGCACAAGTTTATATCGGTCTGGATTTTGTGTTTAACTAGTTTGTTCCGCGGGATTGCTCGACTTGATGTAGGTATTGTCCATCTGTGTTATTGTGATGATTATTTTTAAAGTGATTTTCCTATCTACGGAATAGACGATGAGTACATTTCTGGAAAAAAAATACTTAATAACTATTTGTGTATCTTAGATAACGTCTATGCAAATTTTGAGAATACTCCGGCAGGAAACTCGGTAGTCACATTTATATCATCAAGGTAAGTGATTTAAAAAAGGAGTCCTAATATTGAGCCCTGAGGCACTTCTGTAGTAAAAGTCAAGTTATACAGAACTAGACCCGCACAATTCGGGATCATGGTCAAGAAACCTGATCAGGAAAAATACTTAAAGCTACGAAGATCCCTATTCCTTTTAAAACTATCATAACGCTTACACGTTTCTTGTTTCACAGTATCAAAGGCTGTTCCTACAACTAAAAACACAACATGGCCGCAATTACAGAAACGCATTAGGTATCCGTTTCCACTTAATCGTAGCTCGTTTTAAAAAAGTAAAAGAACATCTGGGAACAGGTTACGAAGCGCCAACGCCATCCGGCGTACCGGTACAGACGGTACTGTGCGTACTTAGTAGCACAACTGACAAGTTATGTCCAAACATGTTTTATTAATTAAACATAACGCTAGTTTTAAGTATTTCTGGTGTTGTATCTTACACATATATGTTTTTTCACTTTTATAAATCCTTTTGCCTGCAGATGTTTTTATTCAAATCTTAATATCGAAACTTCCAGTGAAATATGATTTGGTATCTCAATGATCTAAAAAACTAGTATTTGGTGCTGTTTTTTCAATAGAAAAGCTGAATCCATTATTTATATCATCATTACCCTTAGAATCGCAAGCTCAAACCATTTTTTTATTATAAAGTCCATTTAAAACTTTCTTGTGATGCACTTAAAATATATATTCACTAATGTGTAAAAGAACCACACTTAATTAGCAAATAAATCATTTGTTTCTTTTGCTTAAGAAATCAATTAATTAAATGTGGACATCGCGTGTGTAAAATTAGGCTTTTAAAGTCAAAGACAATGTACCTTCTGTGTCTAAACAGTCGTTGTTGAAACTTTGGCTTTGACACCCACTTGTTTCAATACACAGCAAAGATATTGCCTCACCGGCGATAGATAAATTAGATATCTGTGTAGATAGAAAAAGACAACTTGTCCTTACGTGTAACGATATTAATTATGAGCAGCCATTTTGTATGTGTAAGAAATATGATCCTTACTCAAATATAAATGCGAAAATGACTCCTTTGTCTTTTAAGTTTTGTCGTATTAATTTTTCATCATGAAAATAAAATATTACACCACAAGTGAGAACACTTAAAAGATAAGAGCTGGTTTTTTTTCCCAAAAAATATATATAAATTTAACAGAACCCTCAGATCTAAAATCAACAAAATAGCTAGTAAATAATACTGCAATAGAAGACGTATCAACAATAGCATTCTTTTTTGTGTAGAAAGCCGAAAAACACGACATTTCCACGAAATTATATCGATTTCACATTTCCAGCATTCGGACTCAGCAAGAATTTATGAATGAAATGTTCATGCAATATAAAATACTTCTGAAAAAGTTCCCAGTTGGTATATTAAACGGAGCCATGAAACATGAATCAACCCTCATTTATCAGTAGGAATATCGAAGCAGTGTGATACAGTGGTATAATTTTTCGAACTTTTTAAAGTGGAGTTCGGTTTTAAAATATGAAGTTATACTTTTTATCACAAATAATGTTAATGAGATAAGTATAAATATTATTAAATGGAGAGGAGGAGTAGATGGAACTAAAGAAGAGATGGGTTGTGTGAAACATGATATAAGTGGGAGTGGATAAATAAGATTAACGACGCTTGACCGGGAGGTTTTAAAAATAATAAGATTCAGATTATTTAGTATCAGGACAAGATAATGATGACAATAAAATTAGTTTAAATTAATGTGAACCCAAAAATTTTCTCGACTCATCACAAAAGATAAAGTTATCAATATCAACATTTAATTCACTCTATCACTTACCTTACCAATCAAACTTAATTTTAAAATGACTAAGTATTTCACAGCACAACAAATTTTCAAAAACACAAACCTCAAATGAAGTCACTTAGCATCACCAATTACATCAACGCATTGTGTTTCAGTGCGTAATTTTCCCACATTTTTTTAAACACAATCGCTGTAAAAAAGCCTCAGAAAATAAACTCTAAGAGTCAAATGAACTGACTTTTTATTCCCAACTATATCCACTAACATCCGCTACTTAATGTTTTTATAATCTCGTGAGAACTCGGTATCGGATGGAAACCTGTTTATCGATTCATTCATAAGTTAAAGCTGAGATAGTAATAAAACTCAAGATAATAATAAACTTTGATATGTGAATAAGTATATTTTAGGATTATTTTTAATGGTATAGGTGTGTTTTGTGAATGGACTATCTTGTTTTCGATATTTGACGATTGGAATTTGATAAATTGGGTGCTGATGGCTATTTTAGGAATTTTTATTGAATAAGCTAAATTATTTTACAAAAAAAGTGTCTCCCTTGCGTTTTTAGTCTGTAAACTTGAGAAGCTGTAAGCTTAAGCTTAAAGCGTAATAAAAAGTAAAGTAATACTGCAATTTGTATATAAAAAAAAGAATTTACTCGAACAAGCAAAATGCGTCATTGTAATATTTCACATGAAGATATTCTCTATTTCCATTAAAGAAAAAAACATTGAAGAATAAAAACTATTTGCACAGATATTTTTGTGCTAATTTACTTCTTTCAATTAATACGTCTATTTACTTGGTATTTGATTTTTTAATATGTCTTATTAAAAAACTATTGCTATGGTCTATCAAATAGAAAACTGGATAGGTATTATAGATAACTTTATAGGCTTTAAATTTCTAATTTACAGTATGTCAGATTATACGGAAAGTATAAGCAGAAAGTCCCGGCCAGCATTTCTATAAAAACACCAATTTGAACAGGAACGTATAGATATATTTTATAATGCTCGACTGCCGAGAAAATTAGAAAAGATTATTATTGGAAACACGCCAAAAATGTAATAAGGGCGATTTTCGCATATCCTAGTACGGAAAGTCGTACAGAAATATGCTCCATTTTTGAGCTTATGCTAATGCAGGGAGTAGTAAGAGTTGATAGGATTCTGGTTACTATGTCTTTGATGCAAATTGGGGAAGGAGATTGTTTTGATAATTTTGATTTCACTGCAGCAGTTGGAAAGAAAACTTCGTCGAATTTGTGACAATGTGGAGAACTGCAGTAATAAATATGTGAAGATACAATATTCATGAATTAAGCATCTTGAGGCTTATAAAATAAAGTCTATTATCTAAGCGAGTGTTGAAATCGTTTGTTGAACTAGCGTTTTATATAGATTTTGGGAAAATATCTGGCGAGAAGCAGATTTGAAAAAAAACTTAATTTATTAATAGATTTTTTTGGAGAGGAATACTTAAGGTTTTCTTAAATGCTTTAATACGACTTATACGTTTATTAAGGTGATTTAATAATTCAGATAATTCTAACAAATTTTTTCAGACTTACCTACATTATATATTTTTTATTTTTGATAATGCGTCCTTTTTTTCGCCTCAAACTAAATCTAAAATAATTTAACAACTTATATTATAAAAATACTTTACCATCTATATAAAAAAACTTACTAAATAACACCTCTTTTTCGCAGTCGACTTAAATAAAAAATTTCGTTCCACTCACATTTAGGACACATCATAATGACGTAAATATCGAGTTTCTGATATTCTGCGGTCTGTCTGTCAGCCATCTGTTAATGAAACGGCTGGCATTTGTCAAATGGCGATTATATTATCTGTGGTGGGATTCGGTTTCGGCCGTTGAGGTTTCGGCTCCAGTGTTGTGTAACTTCGGGGTTGGCTTTGAGGCCTTCATAATTATATAACCTATTACTCTCAAATTGATCTGTGTTGGTACATTTTGCAATATATTTCCAAGTATCATCATCTTCATCATCTTCCTAGCGTTATGTCACGTGTTTAGACGGGGTCCGCTTAGACCATGATCCAGGATTTAGCGAGTCTGGTAATTACATTGAAGCGACTGCCGACCTGATCTTCATTACCCTAAAATAGGGGAACCAGACAATATTTGGATCATGGTTACAAATCCAAAGTTGTTTGAATTTGCAGGTTTCATCACGATGTTTTTTGGTATAAATACGTACATAGACTTGAAAAATCCAGAGGAACGTGCCCGGGTTTGAACCCGCACTCCTCGGTTAAGAGGCGCGTGTCCTTACCATTGAGCTACCACCGCTTAATATATTTCTAAGTATGTTACACTTGAAAAGTTTAAGTCGCATTTTCCGAAGTCATGTTACTTAATCAATCTAGGTGAGGTAAAAATACGTTACATTCTGTTTTGTATATGGCATGGTGTATATTGATCTGGCTCTTAGGACCGTAGTCTCTGATACTTGCCCAGGATGTCATAAAATACGACTGAGGATATATTGGGAATTGTTTTCCTTATATCAAACTCCATTATTTTATTACAAAGGCGACGCATTATTCATTTTGGAATAGAAAATTATGAAAATGTACAAGAAGTGATTCTTCTACTTTTTTATAATTTTCCATATTACTTACTTAATTCATTATCTTAAATAAATAATGCAATTGCAATTGTAATCCCTGAAGGGTTTGAAAGCGTAGAATTTAAAATTCAAAATGTCTTTAATTAAGTAAACTTCAAGAAAGCCATTATAAATCAGATTTAATCCTTGAAGCTACATGAATTCAAGGAACAAGTTTCTTTATTTAACTAAGCCGATAAAGAATTCAGTGAGATAGAAAATTATGAAAAAGTATCAAGTATCATAGATATATTGATGTATATATATTATGTATCATAGATCCTTGATACCTGTTTTTTCTAAACTGTTGCCATCAATCTAGTTAAAAATACAATATCGTCACCATCGTGACACAAACTGGGAACGGATACCGAAAAAATGTCAACGATTTTCGCATCGTCCGGCGCTAAAATCAAATGTGAATCATTTTGGAATTTCTGACTCGCTGCAAATAAAAATGGTTTTAGTTGAACTGGTGAAATCTTCTTTGATTGTACAAAAATAGAATTCAGCGAGCTCACCGTAAAAACTAAGGCATCTACTAAAAAATATAATAAAAGCGGAAAGTCTAACTAACTAAAAACATCATTTTGAAAAAGAAGTTTAATTTAAAATCAAATTTAAAATCTTTTTATTTATATAGGTTTCAAAAAAGCACTTATAAATAGTCAATTTAAACAGAAAAAATAGTATTACCACCGGTTCGAAAGGTAGGCTCTACCGAGAAGAAACCAGCTAGAAACTTGATAGTTACTCTTTCTAAAGGTTTAAGTCTGATTAAAAACAACATTTCAAAATAATATTGGTTTGATCAATGAGGGATTGATCAGGAATTTGTAGTTAGAAGACGTGACTCAACAATTTCGTGATTAGGCGAAATCAAAGATTATAAATATAAATTCCAAAAAATCTTATTATAATAAAGCCCCAAAATGTTCTATTTACTGTTGTGACATGTGGTCTTAAAAGCAATAACGTCACGAAACAACTTTAAACAATAACCAACAATTTCAAAATTCATATCACCATTTTTAATTAGCTTTCAATTTAAAATGTTAACATTTCATCTTGTCCTGTTATATTTTAGTTTGAATTTCAACCAAGTACCAGCTTTTTCTAATAAGACTGTTCAAATTTATCTATCCTGGATTAAAATGTAAAATAAATATGTAAATAGGGTAATATGATCTGTTTTATAGGGATAGATAAAGGTTAAAGAGATGAAAAGATATCGGAGAATCACGTGCTCGTACGTAAAGGCTCCCTTTTACCCGGGAAAATATCTGATACCCATGGGTAAAGCCTCGAGGACGCAGTCACTAAAAGCGACTAGCTATTTTTCACAGTTAAATATTTGAATAGACTCGACCCACAAAAAAATGCACATGGAAAATGGAAAATGTTTCGTGTGATGAATATGGACATTTGTACTTGAGTCATGATGTTTATAAGTAAACGTTTTTTAATTTTTTTATTTAAGTATGTCTATCCGTTCGCCTAGTATCCATAGGACAAGCTTTAAGCTTAGTTTGGAACTAGGGTATTGGTGTGCCAGTTTGAAGAATTTATTATTTTATTATTATTAATTATTTGCACATTTTGATTTTTAATTACTTACTTACTTTTTAATTTTTTAAATTTTGTTTTGCATGTTTAATTGAGTTAAATTGAGTTATTTGGTTAACTGTACTGTAAATTGTCAACTCATCCTACTAATATAAATAAATATATATAAATGCAAAAGTTTGTACGTATGGATGTTTGTTACACTTTCACAAAAAAACTATTGAATGGATTTTAATGAAACTTTAGAATAATGTAGCTCATACACCCGAATAACATAGACTATGTTTCATCGATGTACCACGCGAGCGAAGCCGCGGGCAAAGCTAGTCAGAAATATATAAAACTATTGCTGGAATCATCCTATTGTTATTTTCACGTTGTCTTTCCACAGAAGACTCAAAATTATCAAGATAAGATCTGAAAGTGCCGTTTAAAATTTCCACAAATCTCAGACTTTTTCAAGCCGATGTCATAAAAATTTGGCTTCGATAGCACAGTGGTTAATACAGTATCCGCAATGCGGAAGGTTCCTAATAATTAGATTCCGTGTTCGAAAAAGAGAACACTTTCATGAATCGATTCGTCATGTAAAGAAAAGCTATTTGGACATCATTTGATAGTAGGAAGACCGTACTGTAAGAGATTAACAAATCGTGATAATCGTTATTAAATGGCCAAGCTTTACAGTGTGTTTGTTTAAGATTTCTAATCTCTAGTATTTTATCTAATATACAGGATCTAATCTATCTAGATATAATATACAGCTAAATCTATCTATAAAGTTTTAAACTCTAATCTAAGTATAGGATCTATAGGATTTTAAGAAAATATAGAATTTAACTATTCAAAACAAAAGAAATCACGCATTCAAATTTCAAATTCAAATTTAAAATCTCTTTATTTATATTGGCTTCAAAAAAGCACTTATAAATAGTTAGTTTAAACAGACAAATAGTATTAAGTCAAGTAGCATGTCACGTGACTATAATTTTAACCCCTAAGCATTACATGAAGTAAGAACTAAGTAAGTATTACAAATCCGAAAAAAACAAATGCAAATACCTAAATATATCTACCTTCTTTCTTCGTTAAAGAAAAAATCTAGACATCTATTATAGATGTTAGCAGAATATAGACGTAAAATAGACCACGTCATATCCTAAGTGATTAACTTACACATCATTAACCTAGTTACCAGTTAAGCAGGCAAGAAAAAGCTATAAGTTTCCGTGGGGTCCGTAGTTAAATTGCATTGCTTCAAACGGTCCCCGGGGTCCCATAAAGGTGGCTAAGGGACGGAGGAATAGTCGATCACTTACACTTTAACCCCAATTTTGGATCGTGTAATGTCATGAGTTTCTAAGTTATACTTAACTGGCGATGTCTAGCTTAGCTTGCATACGCCTTAACGTTCCACAGAAAGCGAAAAGATAAAGGATTTAGGTATGCGATGTGGGGTAAGTATTTCAAATAGTCTTTGGAAGTATTTAAAATTGTCCATCTAAACAAGCCCAGTTTTGTTTTTGGCTGAATGTGGTTAAAGGGGCCTGTTGTCCTTCTGACTCTGCCTACCCTTTTGGGGATTATGGGCGTGATGTTAGTATGTCTTTGGATGAAAAGAGAGGGAGAATGAATTATTTCTTGTGGATTAAAATATAAATTAAGTCAATAGTATGCTAGTTATTACAATGGCGTCTTAACATTTTAATGTAATAGGTACTCTTTCGAAATCCTACTGAACTACGCGATCACATAAAATATATTTATGTTAGCGCTAAGAATACTAGACAACTATCTGTCTATCTATCTGTATATAGAAATCCGTTTATAAATATCCATAGTTCTAGACTTATTATAAAAAAAATTACCCAAGCTATGCATGCTAAGCTAAGTACTTTGATTCTCTAACTACTATACTATAAGGTATGTCTGAAGATGAAGATAACCAAACTTATGAAAGAAAAGGTCAGATATCAACAAATATAACTGACGTGAATTATCTACAACTTTGGATTCCGAAATCCTTCACTGGCATGAAATTTCACAAATTCTCTGGCGAACAAAACTTTTTATTTACAAGCAATCATTATCAAGCTGAAGTTTGGCAAAATGGCTGAATTTACAAGATAGTTTACCAAGTTTTCGATCAACAATAACAACTTGGGTGGGTTCCGATCTCAGACATTAATTTTGTTCTCTTCAAAGTGACTTTTATTGGATTTTTTTCTGACACCTAGCTCCAAAGTAAGTATATATACGCTTGTATATAGATACTATAGATACTAGACATTGAATACACTGTATAGTTTAATTAAGCCATCTATCATCATGCGAACATTTGCTCCTATGAGGATTAGAATTCGCGGTTTTGAGTTCCATAGTATGCCATTGTTTATTTATAATAAGACTTTTATATATAAATATACACAGAGCAATATGTACAGTAAGGTCTAAGATATTGCTTGTACAGATAGGTCTAGTTGTTAAAAATTAAAGACTATAAACAAAAATCTATCTATAATATATAACTAGGCTAATACATGGTAAAATAATGTAACAACATTATATGCAAGTTTACGAAGTTGCGACCGATTTAACAGTTTCAAGCACTATTTTGGTTCCACATTATTTAGCAAGTTAGCTACACTTACTAATATTATAAATGCGAAAGTTTGTATGGATGGATATGTGGATGTTTGTTCCTCTTTCACGCAAAAGTACTGCATGGATTTTAATGAAACTTTACAATAGTATAGCTTATACATTAGAATAACATATAAGCTCATCGATGTACCATGCGAGTAACGCCGCGGGCAGAGGCTAGTATAGAATAGCTAAACTCCGGGCGTACTTCTCTGTGTCAGAGCTATTAATTATTCTTAACTAAAACTGGTGAACTGCATGGAATTTCCTGGTTCCGTTGAAACTTTGGGATGATAAAAATTATAAAGAAATCTTTTTAAGTAGAAATATAAGATCCTGTTGTAATTTTAAGTTAATATATTCGTTTCTTTTAATGTCTTGTTGACACAGTAGCTAAATAAACTTAACCGATATATCATAAAATTAAGTATACTTATAGATTTTTAGTCCCATGTTGGTCTGGGACTTCAAAAGAATGTGCCAACTGTGTTTCTTGCCTAGCGTGTCGTTAAAAGCGACTAATGGTATATGGGTTTTGGGTGTGTGATTGTGTAGGCGACGAGCTAGCCACTTAAATTGTCACTACTTTTTCAAAATATTCCATCCAACCAAGCCCAGTTTTATTTATGGCTGTTTGTGGTTAGAGGGGCCTGCTGCACCTTTGACTCTGCCTACCCCTTCGGGGATTATGGGCGTGATGCTATGTATGTATGTACATTTTCCTGGATCAAGAAAACGATCTAAGGTAACCTTTCCGTTAGAATAAAATATTTACTCTTCCTTAGGGATTAAGAAATCTGTAAAGTCGCGAGAGAAAATTCGAAAATAATCTGGTAAATTATAAATACTCAATTAAGTATTAGAAAAAAAGGAAGGTAGGCATGCCAATAAATAAGTTATTAAAATTTTCTTTTAAATAGATTATATATAAATCTGTATCTGACATTATTAGAATTACTTTAAACGTATAAAATAAAATTCTTAAACGCGCATTTAATATTTACGATCATTAATTTTAAACATAAATGATCTGTAACACTTAATAAAGATACCTAAAACATACAGCAGCCAATTTATTACTCAATTAATTACGAAGGTAGATTTATTTAGAGTAATTTATTATTTCTTAACTCATACCCACATTAAACTAACAAGACGTACCCTACTTACATTTTCATTTAAAATAATAAAAATGTTCCAGTTTATACATTTCTGTTTTATATATTTTTTTAAGGATCTTTCTCCTCTCCTATATAATCTATTGTCTTAATTAAATATTTGTGATATAAATTCGTATATTTTTATGAGAATAAAAAAAGCTAACATTTAAATTAAATCTGTTGGTTGAATTTGTAAAATACCTATAAGTTACTTCTTTTTTTTAAGCACGAGAAGTACCCACATGCACATACCTACCTACTATTAATATATAATATCTGTAATAAATAGTTTAATCCTAGTCTATCTAATTCCAAAGATTTATACGACCTAGCTCAGATTGGGTCTGGTACAAAGACGTTATTGCGCGTCCCGTAGGACTTATCAATTTTCCCGTGATAAAAAGAATGCTATGTCCTTTATGGGCTGAAACATTTCGTGTTGATAAATGTCATCAAAATGGCTAAAATGGTTTGGAAGAGATAATAGACAGTTATACACGCATCTTAGTAAGGATTGAACTATTTTTTTAATACTTATTTATACTGTTTACGGCTTTTTGCAATGTTTATTATTGTTTTAATACTGTACTAATAAATATTGTTCGGTATAGGAGTAGTTAATAAGCATATATCATATTATTTAAAGTTGTAAATAGATAGAATTCCTATTTTTTTTATAGTTGGAATTTTTTTATTAAGAATCAGTCAATGTGTATTTTAAGCCTAAATAGGTATAAGCATTTTTCGTTGTGATATATTTATTAAAATAATCATTTAGTAATTTTATACGTATAAAAGCGAAGAAATACTCGTTTAATGATTTTTAATTTGATATAGACTTATCTTTTCACGTTATCACGTATCCGGAAAAACTACGTCGTTTGTTACTTAGGTACCTACTACGTAAATAAATAAGAGTTTGTAATTGATTTTGTTCTTTCAAAATGACTTTACCGAAGGGATACCGATAATTAAATTTACTAAAACCTCTGTGGGGGTCGTATATTCTATTTCGGGGAAAAGATTTTCCCCGGCAGTAAATAATGTGATTTTCCAAGAACCGAAGCTAGGGGCTCTCGACGGAATCCAATTCTGTATCGTATCGGCAACTTGTCAAATAAAACCTTTTTCGAAATTAACATTTCCATCGCACGCCTATTCACAGCCTAAAAGGTTTCAGCATTAGTCACAAAAGCGTTTGACGTTGACATTTAAGGCTGTACCATATACGTTGTCGCTTCCCACCAAAAAGTCATTAACGAAAAAAAAGCACCAATTAACAAAAAGAGGCTTATCAACATTACTGACTCCCACGACCGGGCCTTCTCAGCGGAAATTGGCGATTTCATCCGTCCAAACTGGTTTGACTCTTAATTTAAGCCATCCGGCCTAGACCGGTCCACTGCAGGGTTTCATTCATAAAAACCCGCACCAAAAAAAAAAGGTATATTAACGTGAAACAATTCACACACACCATTCACTAGCACTTGAAAAATCACTGCGATCCCAGGGAAATACGGAAAAACAAAAACAAAAATCGAACGCACGAATCGAAGCGAGATAGCGGTGTACGCACTGTTTTGTCCTTTTCGGAGTACCGATAATGCCACAGGTGTTTGCGATCGCGACGCGACGCACGTCCGTACGGGCCGGGCGCTCGGAGCGGTCTGCCGGGCCGCGAGGGAGGCTGCGCGGGGAAGGGTTAACTGATCGCTAACGGCACAGCCCGGGTGCACAGCAGAGCCCTCGTAGCGCTCGAGGGTTGAACCGCGTAGACGCGTTCGAATTTCGTTTAGGTTGGCTTTTCGAATTTGGAATATACGCTTTTCTTTTTGGGCTGGCGATTCGAATTCGGAATATGAAACTGCGGATAACAGAGGCTAGGTAAAAAAAATATATTATTATGTCATTATTTTTTTCTATTGATAGTGTATACGAAGAATCTTTTGGCGAGATTGCAGCTGTCGGAATATATTCCGTCTGCTTTATTATTATTAAACTAGGCTTATTTTGCGCGACTTGCGTTGTATATTCTGCAGGTATTATTGCTTTTTTTTCGTGATATAAAGTATCCTTGTCCAATTTATTCTGTACCGAAGTAGTTAAAAAGTTACTGACGAATAAAACTGAAATTTCTCATTTATAATAATACTAGAATATTTACCAAAGTCAAGCAGTTGAGGAAAATACAGCTTTGATAAATTTAGACGGCATTGGAAAATATTATGTTGGTAAAGTATTTTACTATTTGTATAAAAATCCTTGTGAAAAGAACCTTTTAATTCATTAATATTATATTACTTTCGAAGCGAGTTGTGAAAATTTAAACTGCAGTTTTCTGTGTCGGGTAAAAGTGTATGATAAATATTGAACTATAAATTGGGTTTCCAATTAATTACGTTTGTAAAAAAATATCTTTTTGTCGTCATTTGAAGGTATTGACTTTATTTTAACGTACAAACCATTAATGTATCGCTTTATTTTAATTAGATTTGAAAATTTAATTTTTAGTCTTTAAAATATATTATTTAATAAATTTTGTTTTAACAAAATTTCGCTTTATTTCGTTCGTTTTCTTCATGTTTCTATCGTCGTTTCTAATATACCATCCTAAATCGGTTCACTTTGACAATAGTCCAGACCTGACCTTTGTAAAAAACTATAAAAATTCGATTATACACAATTATTTAAGAGTTGCTGGTTTTCTCACAATGTTCTACGTCGCCTGCAGTAATTGTTATCAGTAAATTAGATTTGAAAAATCTAGACGTACGTGCTCAAGTTTGAACCAGTAGGGGAGGCCAGTGTCTTCACTATTAAGCTACCAACGCTCTTACTTTATACTTATGTCAGTTAGGTGACAGTGCAATGTTGTGATACCGACAAGTGTGGTCTGATGATGGAGACGTAAGGTGGAACGATTTAGAAACAAATTTTGTTTTTTCTTTTGTGCAGTCTGTGCCCAGTACAAATATATATTTTCAAGATTTCTATAAAAAGTTATTACATATTATCTCACATTTATTATAATAATATCCGACTACATCACGTACATTGATCTGACTCCGAGGTGAGTAACTTAAGCAAAACTGATAGTTTTTTTTTAAGTTACTTACCTCGGACAAACCTGTTATAGATATATATATTTTTTTTAAGTAAATATTTTATTTTCGCCACTCAAATTTACATTGAAAATGTAAAATATTAAATATGTATTAAAAAGAAATAAATATATACTTATTAAACGAAAAAGGGTAGTTGTCCGCCTTGCCGATCAAGGTACCTAGAATACTGGCAGCGTTGCCCCTTTGAATTGCGAGGATGAGGCGTTGGCCGAAGAAGCTTCCAGCATTCAGGTAGCCAGAAACTTGAATAAGCCGGGCGGACAGCTCCTGGAAAAGTCTGCGGCCTCTGGACCCCACGGTCCACGAGTTTCCACGCCGAATGGAACGAAGCGGTAGCAGTTGCCGAGAGCAGAGTATTTTAAGAGCTTTCGAGCTTCTGCTGATGCTGCTGCTGCCCCCGCGCACTCAGAAGTGGTGTGGATATGGGAGGGTGCCAAAGTATCAACGCAGGTCCCATCTTAGACCAAAGCTTTGCCTTTACTCCACGGGATGAGCGTCATCCCGTCGGGCCTTTTTCCGTCATTGCGGTACCTATACCGCAAAAAGGCCCTGGGGTTCCAGGACAGCTGGTGTCCTGGTAGAAGTAAAGGCTCGGCGCAAGATGTCATTATACTGGCGTGACGAGGGATGCGCCTGCGCTTTGGGCACAAGATAGGCCGTGGTGACCAAGAGGCCCAACCTCTTATTATAAACTAATAGTATAAACAATTGAAAGATAGCTTAGGTGCTTTTTTTATAATTCTGTTTTATTAGGTATTTTAAATTTATTATTTAGCACATTACTGAAAAATTATCTCAGTTCGGTTCTTGCTTTTAGAAAAAAAATCTTAATTAAGCATTATCTCCGTTCAACTGTAGAGTTTGCCATGAATTTCAAAAATTGACCTCAGGGGAGAAATTAAAATAACTAACTAGTAATTTTAATATGGAAAGCTGATTCAATTAATTTTTACACTGGCGCGACCCATTTCGCCGTCTCGTTGCATTCATAAGAATCTTTTTGCGCGGGAAAGATCTCGTTTTATTTTTTTTATAAAAAGTGCGGATATTTTATGGAAGGAAAGACTCGTTAGACTGTGTTCCTTGGCGATCGTATTGCGTGTCGTAAAATGTAATGCTGTATTATAACCAAATATTTAATCAAAAATAAAATTAACCTGGCATCGCAAATTGTAAAAAAAAGATAACTCTTAATTACTAACTCAATGCTCAACATTGGACGCATTTTACGACATGCTAGACAAGGATTCATTTGGCACATTTTTTAATTCTAGACCAACATGAAATTTTTTTTTAATTATCATGCAAATTATTCAACTTAATATTAATTTTAAATCTTATAAACAAATGTCTAACCAGCATACTAAAATACCTATATATTTTCTACATTTCATCACGATGTTTAAATTTAAAATACACATTTATCCCTATTCATTTTACTTCACATTATCAATTCGGGATTAGTACAAAAACTTATCCACCAAGGATTCCCAGAAATCTCTCAGAATTTCTCCATCTCTATCGAACCCGTAATCCCTATCACTCCAGAGATAAATTTCGAGGAATCCTGTTTTATGTCAAACGTTTTGTTTTTTCTGCGTGGGACTTTAGAGGTCAAATATTAGACGCTGTGCCATTATGTTTCGTGTCTCTCAACGTGTGTTCTGAGATTATGGTTAGTTGTGATATTTATGGCTTTTTTTAAAATGCTTATAGCTTTCTTTGCAAAGATAGGGATGCCTTTTGACATCATGTTTTAAAAAAATATTCATATTGATAAAGTATCTAATTTAGGAGCGGTGGTAGCTTAATGGTGAACACGCGCCTCTTAACCGAGGAGTGCGGGTTCAAACCCGGGCACGTACCTCTAGAGTTTTCAAATCTATGTGCGTATTTATACCACTAGCTCGACGGTGAGGGAAAACATCGTGATAAAACCTGCAAATTCAAACAACTTTGAATTTGTGAAAATCCAAAAATTGTCTGGTTCCCCTATCTTTGGGTTACGAAGGTCAGATCGGCAGTCGCTTCAATGTAATTACCAGACTCGCTAAATCCTGAATCATGGTCTAAGCGGACCCCGTCTAAGCACGGGACATAACGTAAGGAATATGAAGATGATAATAGTATCTAATTTGCTTTGGATTTCCTATCACTGTTATAAAAGCATATTTTTTCTCGCCGTTCTTCGCCGCCCTTCGATTACCCACACAGTACAAAGTCAAAAACATAACTGTTTTAAGTAGATGGGAAAATTCTTCAAGTTAAGACATGAAACACAGTTTTAACATTCCTTTTAAGTCCTATACCACCATAGGACTATCGTATATTAAACATAATAAATGTAATAGTACTACATTGAAGCTTTTCTACCACATTACTAAATTAATTCCAGATTCACTTACCCAATATAAGCTCTGACATGGCATCTAGCATTTGCCTCTTAGGTTCAAGAGGCGAAGACTAGGTCAGCCTAAATGTCAGGGGTAAGACGCGCTTGTATATAAATGTTTTTATTACAAATTCCGCTAGCGTGATATATTATACATGTTATTAGGGCGAGGGATGTCTTTTCTTAATGATATATTTCGCAGACTGGAGGTTTGATTATGAGCTTAGATTTGGCGAGCTTTGTCATTACATTGAATTGTCTGCCTAACTTTTGTGTTTTATATAAAAGTGAATTAGTAGAATTGGATCCTGGTTACATATTTTAAATATGATCCGGGTAAATTATGTTTACCGATTTCGGAAAAAGGAAAGCCATTTTCAGACCACGCGTCGTACATATATTACTTAGTATTTACATAAGTATTACATTTTTCTACTCAATAAAAGCAGTTACATTTTTTGAGTATATTTTGATACGATATTTTAGGGCAGTATTAAACTGTTGACCATACTAATAGTTTACAATATTTAGTTTAAAAACTAATATATCAATACAAAAAAATATGCCATGATGATTTTTTTTAAAGTAATAAATAAATATTTTCCATTCCGGTTAACAAACAAATCGTCACCTCATTTGCCAACATCTCATATGTAAAAGTTTACATGCTAAGGTACGGTATATATACATACAAACACACATAGACAAAATAGGTGTATGGTTACAATTTAATAATATAGATTCTTGGTGTGGTATTAATGTGTGATATTCATATTAGCATTTAATAATAGTCCTACCAAGTGTATAATATTCAAGTTAGCTAGACAATACTAATGAAAATTCTGAAATAGTATAATCTCAACTTCATGTAGGTTACACACTATTAGGGTGCATTTTACTATATTCAAAATGTGCTATTATGTAGTTATTATACACAATATAAATAAAATTATATAAAAAAAAAAAAATTCTAAAATCATAACATTTTCTTCGTTTTGCCGTTTTGCTAAAAAAACGTTTTCGTGTAAAGCGTATATTCCGTATTCTATATTTTCTTTTATATTTTATTTTAATATTTTTCGATAAATCAATTAGATTGAAGGAACATATTTCTTAGATTTTTCTTATACATTTTGTATTACATGGTAGGCCTATACTCGATATGATATTGATTTTAAAAATACTTTTCAGTCATTATTCGTGGAAATAAAATTTATTTCTTATAAGGTCGTGTGGGAGATGAAAAGCCATTATGTAAGAAAGAAAAAAAAAATGCTGTTACTCGTTTTAAGAACAAAATATGATAAGGATTTAAAAACGCGTTTACGTTAAAAAAACAATGCACAATTTTGGATTGGTTAAAACTGTTCGTTTATTTAATAATAGTCTGAACTATTGCTCAATATCACAAGTAATGTAATATTATTACACAAATATGCAAATAATATATTTTTGTCCCATTTAGGACTGGGACTTGAAAATAATGTGCCAACTGTGTTTTTGCCTAGGATGCCTTAAAAGGCGACTAAAGGTTTTAGGTGTGTGATTGTATAGGCGAAGAGCTAGCCACTTGTCACTACCTTTTTACATTTTTCCATCTAACCCAGCCCAGTTCTATATTTTGGCTAAATATTTTTAAGAGGGTTAGCTGCCTCTTTTACTTTACCTACTCCTTCGGGGATTACTGGCGTGATGTATGTATGTATATTTAACATATATGTAGCCTAAAATAATGCAAACAAATTAATTTCTCACACAACTCAACAAATGGTAATAAAATCAGTAAATACCATAAAACCAAAACGGGTGAGCCCAAATAAAAAAAAATGTTTACTAACTACTGATAAATTACACCAAAAAAACGCACCAAGTAGCATCTTGTCCCGTTTTTTTGTTCCTGCAGCCCGTTCTTTTTTTATACCCGTTTTTTTTTATACCAACCACACGTTTTCTGTTCAACAAAAATGTGACTTACATCAATGACTTTACAGTTGAAAATTGCGTGGTCTGATATTGCGTGGCGGCTATGTTGGTTTCGTTAACAGTCAATATTTGCTGTTTCGAAAACGGTTGAACGGTTTTATGCTCTGGACATTAAGGTCCAGTTTTGAACGGATTTTTTTAATTTTTTGAGTGGTAGTTCTTGGTTATACTACATACGGACACCTGATTTCGAGAGGACGATCTTGTTTTGACTTTTTTTGTTTTAATGTCGGGTTTCGGGCACAGGTGTTTCGGTGCCAGGTTGTTGGCCGCCTCGGTTGCTCGGAAATGTTGATTGACAGATAGTTTTGGCGGGAAATGAGGAGATGAAGAGGTAACGTTTTTGCATGTTTGCGTGCGTGGTATAAATATGCAATGCAATGTTGCAGGGATTTTATCTTCGATTGTCACTTGAAGTTTCGAGATATGTATTGAAGAATGACTGGGACTCTTGACAATTTTTATATTCTTCTAACTGAGATTGAGGTATATAAAGTTTGGTTATGTTGATAAATAAACATATACATTCATAACATCACGCCCAAAATCCCCGAACAGGTAGGCAGAGTCAAAGGGACATCAGGTCCCTTTAACCACATCCAGTCAAATTTAAAACTGGGCTGGGTTAGATGGAAAATTGTGAAAAAGTTGTGACAAGTGGCTAGCTTGTCGCCTTCACAACTCAAAACCCGAATACCAATAGTCGCTTTTAACGACGTGCTAGGCAAGAACCACAGCACATTCTTTTTAAGGCCCAGACTAACATTGGATTAAAATATAGCAACATATTATTAGTCCAGTAGCAATTTGATTTTTAAAAAAACTTTTTTTTTTTACTTTACATGTTTACTAGCCGTACCTTAAGTTTTTGTTATTTCCAACTTTTTACAGGAATCATAATCTTTTAAGACACAACAAAAGTGACCTATTTGTTAAGAAATCGTTGTTACTTACTAGTTATGAATTTTATTTCATTACATCTGTTAAAATTTTTTGGATCCTGCTTATTCATAAGTTTAATTTTTTTTTGAGCGATTCTAGCTCATTGGTAAGGACACGCGCCTCTTAACCGAGGAGTGCGAGTTCAAACCCGGGCACGTACCTCTGTATTTTTCAAATCTATGTACTTATTACATAGATTTGAAAAATAGCATACCACTAGCTCGACGGTGAAGGGAAACATCGTGATGAAACCTGCAAATTCAAATAACTTTGGCTTTGTAATCATGATCCAATCTTAGGGTTACGAAGGTCAGATCGGCAGTCGCTTCAATGTAATTACCAGACTCGCTAAATCCTGGATCATGGTCTAAGCGGACCCCGTCTAAATACGGGACATAACGTTAGGAAGATGATGCATAATCATTAGTTTTTATATTTTAGCGTGGGAAATCTGGCTAGGTCAACCCCTGTTCGTTAATTGCTTTCTTTATTTTTCTCTACTAATTAACACCATTCAAGCATATTTCTACCAACTAAAATAAAATAAATAAATATTAAATTCTCCAGACACACGAATTCCCTAGTTCTAAACATCCATGACTCGAGTACAAATGTCCATGTTCAACACGTGAAATTATTACCCCTAGCGGGATTCGAACTCACGACCCTCGGTTTTGTGGCCAGGGTCTTTGACCACTCGACCAACGGGCAAGTAAAAAAATTTAGACACCTTATTTTTACAAAATAAAAACAAAATTGAGTACCTACCTATTCTATATTTTTAGTTATATAGGATTATTTTAGAATAGAATTTGAGACCTCTCGCACTATGATTAAGCACGTTCCGTTACGCCAACGAAATCTTATCGTAAATTTAATTAAAATGTTATTCAAAGAGACTAAAAGGGATTTGGCATCAAATGCAAATAGTTCCAAGTCGCTATTCTTATTAAAAGATGTTGATAAAGTCTTGAAATTTTTCCAAATACTTTCATTGAATGTGATCATTAATTGCATTTGCTAGGCTACATGGTCGAGTGGGCAGTCTTGGCCATTTTACAAATCGACGGATGCGGGTTCTAATCTTGTTTGGTGCAAGTTTATGTGATGAACATTGTAATTATTTGTAAGAATAGTTTATTATTTTAATACATAAGAGGTATTCACTTTGATATTAAGTATCATATCTGCCATAATGCCATAATTGACTTCAAATATACTACACAAACAAACTCACGCTAACAAGATCTGAACAGTCTATTGATTTTACACGTGTACCTACCGGGAATCGAACTTGCGACAATGCAATAAGACTAACGACCGAATCACTACAATTCTGTACCATTAATATGAAATGTCGATGACCCTTGCGAAATAACCACCAAATTATTTAGACCCATCACCACTTAGATTTGACACTTTAGCTAAAGTTCACTTTATACTGGACGATATAGCCAGATAATACAGACCCTCATTACCAAACATTTACCGTATGATTAGAGGTCACGTTAAATTGGTTACATATAACATGACCAAAATAGCTTGAGCTTCTTATACGAATACTCTTTAGTGAATAAGAGGTCTTGTTATTCTGGATAACATTTAGATTACTCGCGTAGGTGAAATGGTTTGATGTGTATATATTTTGGTCATATGTTGCCTATTTGAACATTGAAGACATAATCTGTGATTTATTTGTCTCCACTGTATATATTAGACGAGATCTTAATTCAAGGGGATTGAGTTCAATTTCCTGTGACTTAGTAGATTCGTCATGATTGTAAAAATAGATTTTTCTTTGCACACGGTCCTTGGATGTTTGATGAGACGTAAACTGATAGGTATCTTTTATAACTAAGTGTCACCCATCTTTGGAGAAGAAACAGCGATACCGAAAATGATAATCATCAATCAAGTCATCCGTTTTTGTGTTAATTACACATATGAGAGACGGTCTGATTTCTCTTTTATATATTAACAATTTATTATCTTTATATTTTTACTTATCGCCTTTATCCATAAAGATATAAGACCTAAATTATACTTACTAATATTATAAAGAGGCTTTGATTGAATAGACTCCGAAACGACTGAACTTATATAAAAAATCTTTCACCAATAAATAAATAATAATAAATAAATAAATATTCAACGACATCACATACATCTGACTCCGAAGTAGCTTAAGCACTTGTGTTACAGATATCAGAAACAACATAATCAATCACCAATGGAAAGCTACTTTATCAGCGAGTAGCCTAAGCTATATTGTAATTACCACGGAAACGCAAACTATGCGGGTGAAACCGGGGCCCGCTACTAGTCTGTAATAAAAGGGCTTGTCCCAGTTGATCTGGAACTCAAAAATAATATACTAACTGTGTTCCATGCCTAGCATGTCATGAAAAGCGACTGTAGGGTGCTGGGTTTGTGATTGTGTAGGCGACAAAGCTACCCACTTGTCAAATTTTTTCCACCATATTCCATCTCCAATCACGACTCCGGTTTAGTTAGTTTATAGAGAAAAAGCCCATTGTCCCATGTTGGTCTGGAAGAATGTGCGAACTGCGGTTCTTGCCTAGCATGTCATAGAAGCGGCTAATGGTATATCGGGTTTCGGGCATGTGATTGTGTAGGCGACGAGCTAGCCACTTGTCACTACTTTTTCACAATTTTCAATCTGACCTAACCCGGTTTTATTTTTGGCTGAATGTGGTTAAGGGCGCTTACTGCCCTTTTAACTCTGCCTACCCCTTCGGGATTATGGGCATGATGTTATGTTTGTTTGTTTATAGGTAAAATATTGTCAAATGTGTTCCTTGCCGTAAAAGGCGACTAATGGTATATCAGGTTCTGGCTTTGAGATTTTGTATCCGGCGAGTTATTTACTTGTCACTACCTCTTCAAAATATTCCATTTAACCCAATTCGACTTTACTTTTGACTTAATGTGTTTATGGAGCTGGCTGCTTCTCAAACTTCTGCCAAACTCTTCGGGGATTACGAGCGTGATGATATGTTTTTCATTGTCATTACAAATAAGCTCAGTAGCTTAACACACGGAGCTCCCGAAATGATGTACAGGATCCGGAGTCGAGGTCACAGCTCGGCCGGCTCAGCTTGTTCCCACCATCTGTATTGCTCGCTGCGAACCTGTCAGATAAATAGTACTAGCATATCGTAGGGCTGGCTACAAACCTGTTTGTTAAAAACATCAACTGACACATTAAAGAGCATCTTATGAGAAAGGCTTATTATACTATAGAAGATTTGTGACAAATATTTGTAATTGCTATATACATATTACTTTTTATAGATTTGTATAGAATAGTAGCTTAAGAATAAATGAAAAGAGTAACTATCGAGTTTCTTGCCTGTTTTTCTCAGTAGAAGCTACTTTCCGAATCCGGTGGTAAATTTTCATTTGTATGTACTGACGATTTATTTATTTATTGAAAGGATACCTATTATTTCAATTCTGTTTCAATAAATTCGCACAATTTCGTCTAACCCAACCCAGTTTTATTTTTGGCTGATTGTGCTGCCTATTTGAGTTTGCTCACCTCTTCCAGGACTGTGGGTGTGATGTTATATGTATGTATCAATAAACATCATGCTATTATATTGACAGGCTCGCATGCACATTCGGTAGTGGCCCTGTCATTTGTGCTTGCGCCTAGTTGTGGATTTAATCCTGTGTGGGTTCTAGTATCCAGAGGGGTACAAAGAGTTATGAAAGAAAGAAAGAAAGAAATTAATTTATTTGTCACGACATAAACAGCAACAAAGACACAAAAAAAAATAACTGAGTGTGCCAAAAGGGCGCCCGCTCAGCTCGAGTCGCGAGCTACCTTACGGCAGAACACGACCCTGGTTTTCAGCGGGCGCCTAATCCACTTCGCACACCTGACCCCATCCACGGCACTCATCAACGAGGAGAGAACACGTCGAAAGGATCAGATGTACGAAGTAGAGGAACGGCCGTAAAAAATACAACAAGAAGTATGTAAGAAAAATGGGTTCGATTCCCACCCAGGACAAACATTCGTGTGATGAATACTTGTGTTTATTCTGTGTCAGGGTGTTATTAGTGTTTCTTTGTATTAAAATTGCTGATTCTGGCCATTTTCAAATCCCGCTAGGTCAAAATGCTTTTGTGATGAACGTAGTATTTTGTTCTCTGTAAAATCTAAGTTTGTGACTAAGAATTTGTTTATGTATTTAAAGAAGAAGGTCTAAGCGACCTAAAACTGGTATGGGACATGACGCCAGATATATGATGGTAGGTATTAATTACAACTTGCTTCAAAGGGAATGTATCAGCCCTATAGGTGAAGGGACAAGTTTGCACGTGCAACACCGAGCGGTGACATTTGGATTCCTAGGAATCCTAGGCCTTGTGATGGGATGATCCTTGTGAGTACTAGTTACGCAACTGTGTATATGTGAAGAATGTAGTAGTAAATAGTCTCGTTTTTTACATAATAATGTAATATATATTGTCTCATGTTGGTCTGGGACTTAAAAGAATGTGCCAACTGTGTTCCTTTCTAGCGTGTCACAATGGTTATATTGGGTTTTGGGTGTGTAATTGGTTAGGCGAGTCACTACTTTTTCTCAATTTTCCGACTAACCCGACCAATTTTTTATGGTTGAATGTGGTTAAGGCTAGTAGCCCATTTGACTCTTCCTACCCCTTCGGGGATTACAGGCGTGATGATATGTATTCGACTACATCACTACATCACATGCATTGATCTGACTCCGAGGTAAGTAGCTTAAGCACTTGTGTTACAGATCAGAATCAACATTGGCATTACAAATATATGCTTAAATACTGGAAATTAACACCCATTAGTACGACTAAATACATACATTAGTTCTCTTTTACAATATGTTCCAGGAACATAGTCAGTATATGCATTTTAAGTTCCAGGCTAACATGAGACAAGTTATATTCTATAAGTAAAAAATAATATAATTCAAATCCTTAATCAGTACATAAATTTTCCTTATTCAATATTATGATTTAATCCTTTCGACTGGCTCGATGGCGGATTCGGTAGTGATCCTGCCCCATGCGCCAAGAGTTGTGGGTTCAATCCTTACCCAGGACAAACATTTGTGTGATGAATGCTTGTGTTTGTTCTGTGTTTGAGTGTTAAGATCTAATATTTAAGTATGTATGAAGAGCGGTGGTAGCTCAATGGTAAGGACACGCGCCTCTTAACCGAGAAGTGCGGGTTCAAACCCGGGCATGTACCTCTGGATTTTTTAAATCTATGTACGTATTTATGTATACCACTAGCTCGACGGTGAGGGAAAACATCGTGATGAAACCTGCAAATTCAAACAACTTTGGATTTGTAACCATGATCCAAAAATTGTCTGGTTCCCCTATCTTAGGGTTACGAAGGTCAGATCGGCAGTCGCTTCAATGTAATTACCAGACTCGCTAAATCCTGGATTATGGTCTAAGCGGACCCCGTCTAAACACGGGACATAACGCTAGGAAGATGATGATTTAAGTATGTATTTGTAATACCACTGTTGATTCTGATATCCGTAACACAAGTGCTTAAGCTACTCATCTCGGAATCAGATTATTGTATTATTATTAATGTATGTGATGTAGTCGGATATTTATTGATTATTTATTTATAAACCCTATGTTGTTCACCCTATGTTGAACACAATATGTTGTTCCAAGGACGATGTGGTTTTGAAATAAACAACCGAACAGTTTTATCATACTTCATACTAATATTATAAAGAGAATGGATATGATTGTTTGTTTGTTTCTATTGAATAGGCTCATCCTCCTGCAACTTATTTGAATAAAAATTTTTCACCAATGGAAAGCTACTTCATCAGCGAGTAACATAGGCTATATTTTATCCCCGTATTCCCACGGGAACGGGAATTACGCGGGCGAAACCGCGGAGCACTGCTAGTATAGTATTAATCCGGATAATGGAGATATATTATCATTCAACAGCTGTGATCCAATTTGTCTGTCTGTCCTGTCTCAATGTTGCCAAGGTCAGTTCGCTATCAGCTTTTTCAATTAAATCTTACTAATTCCTTACTTTAATAGTAGTGCTTTAAATGTGATAGTGTGTTTGTGTGTCCTTTATGTTGGCTATAGGGGAACGGGTATACGTAGTTTTGCCTAAGTATACATATTTCTGAAAATAGCAGTTTTCTGAAAATATCTTGCTATCACAAAAAAACCTTAGCTATACTGACTAGAGGTGGAGGTAAAACATTGAACTATTATTACTACGTATAGAGAAGCTATGTCAAACAAAAATATTATCACGAAGCATGGACTGAGCGTGTTTCAGCATTTGCAGCGCTAAAACTAACAATTGTCGTCTAATTAAGCTATTAAAACACGCAGCGCTAGATCGCTCATAGAGTACATTTTTCTTGCGACCAAAACGTCGTACACGCCGTGAATTTCATGGCGCTTACGCGTGAACGTAGGCGAGTGACTAAACGAGTTGTTGCCGATCGGCAACAACGCACGGCGCAAAAAAACGTGTTCGCTGCGTCGGTTCCATATGTTAGTAATAATAGTTCAATGGGGTTAAATAAGATAATAAGAATCCCTGATAATTACGGAAGTTTTGACGTATCTTACATACTAACATGAAGTTAATTGACTGGCCCGTTGGTCGAGTGGTCAAAGACCCTGGCCACGAAACCAAGGGTCGCGGGTTCGAATCCCGCTAGGGGCAAATATTTCGTGTGATGAACATGGATATTTGTACTCGAGTCATGGATGTTTATAAACGTATTTAAGTATGTCTATCCGTTCACCTAGTATCCATAGCACAAGCTTATAAGCATAGTTTGGGACTAGGGAATTGGTGTGCCAGTCTGAAGAATTTATTTTATTATTTATTTATAATTATGCAGATAAACTAATTATCTAGATTCATAAAAAAAACTCTTTAATCATACAACATTGTTAGTGAACATCTGCAACAAATCAATTTACACGCAGAAAAAGCAACGGGCAAAGCTAACATATACATAGTACATACATAATATCTACAGAACCTAAGTATGTTAAACAAGAATTTATGTGAATAAAACTCCTTTATAAGACATTTAAACCAATTATTCGCTGCAAAACATTAATAATGGTCTCAAGTGTCCAACCGGCTTCCAAATGTAGGTCTCAAGGGTTCTTTTTTCAAATCCGGTGTGCGAGCGAGATGCGTATACACCTGTCTCGTAATGAGTGCGCGGGCGCACGAACTTACGTCTTAGGGACCCGCTTTTAATTGAGAAAAAAATATGTATAAAAATTGGGCGTTTTTTTTTGGATTAGAATGTTTCTCGTTCTAAGATTGGATGGTTTTAATGTAGGTAAGTATTATACATTAACTGTCTTATAACAAATATTATTATACACACTTAAAAAGATCATACCAACTGTTATATCGGCTTTAAATGTCATAAAAAAGTAACTAAAGGCTAACTGAATGGATTTTAATGAAACTTTACAATAATATAGCATATACAACGGAATAACATAATCTATACTTATAATAAATCTGTAGAGAGGTCAATTATGTACAAGAAATATATTTTCAAAATAACTATCAGGGGGTGATTAGTGATCGATACTGATGCCAAAAATGCAATCAGTAAAATTTTTGTCTGTTTGTCTGTCTGTCTGTCTGTCTGTCTGTATGTTCCTTATAGAAACAAAACCTACTCGACGGATTTTAACGAAACTTGGTACAATTATTCTTTATACTCCTGGGCAGGTTATAGTATACTTTTCATCACGCTACAATCAATAGGAGCAGAGTAGTGAAGGGAAATGTTGGTAAAACGGGAGAAGTTACTCCGTTTTTTAAGCTTCTGTCGCGTGTGCAGCCTTAATGGTTAAAGTTACATAGAAATCATGTATGACGGAAATAGTCTTTATAATATTAACCATAAACGCGGGTGACACCGCTGGCACAGCTAGTATGTTATAATAGGCTATGTTTTATCGATGTACCACGAGAGCAAAGCCGCGGGTGGAAGCTAGTTATGTATATATTGAGCAATTAATGAATTTATTCAGCGGTTTCAATCAAATCAGTGCAAAAAATACTTCAAAAAGCCACATCGATGGCATATGCTACAATTCTGAGACTTTCAGAGCCTCATAAGCAAAATATACCCATGCTGACAAACCTTTGTTTCTGTTGCGTGGTGACAAATGCTGCAGATCTATTGATGTGGACAACTTGTATTTGTTGATTGCAGACGAGCGACAATATACCAGCAACTGCATGTGAAATCTGAAGGCAACTATCGCTGACATTTCGCTGCTTTGCATGAATGCCCGCATAAACCAAAATTTTGTAAAAACCGGTTTATGAGACAGCCAAATGCAAAATAGTCCATTTGCATTTGGCTGTCTTATAAACCGTTTTTTTACAAAATTTTGGTTTATGCGGGTATTCATGCAAAGCAGCGATTTGCTATCGTCACAACGTCTCTATATAAATCCTTACTCTGGGCTTGACAAGTCTGGTATGACCTTGAACGGATCTGTCTGGTCTCTCCCTGATCTTTCTTTAAGAAAAAGAAACGGGACAAATTGGATCCTAGCTACGCATCCATAGATATTTAAATGTGCAGATGTCACATTCATCCTACTTGGTAATAAGTGGTATTAATCCATACTTTGGTTAGATAAACCCAGAGCGCAGCAACAATCAAAACAATCGCGTACTATTATACTCGTGACGATTGTCAGCAACTGTTGCCAAGTCGCAGTTAGCAAAAGTCCCTTGTGAGACAAGCTTTTTGACAATAGGCAATGCGACAAAAAATTATGTTTAGTATTATATTTATTTGTCAAACAAATAGTGATGAGGATACAGCGCATTCATGTTGCGCGTGCGTCACACCCATTCAAAAGTGACGTCACAAGCCCCCACTCCAAAACTTTGATGCACTTTATCTCTATAATTTTTTGTTAACTGGATAAAGCAAAAAAAATTTGTCTTGTATTTTGTATAATTTAACTGACGGACTAAATAGACTGATAGTTTTTTGATCCAGTATACATCCCTGTTGTCGTCCGTCTACAACTCTAATGCTAACACAAATAAAGTCGCCCAAAAATCAATAGACCTGCAACACTTGTCACCGCGCAACACAGACAAAGGTCCGTCCGGGCGCGAATTTGTTGTATTTCCCGGGACACAATGCATCTATATTTTTCTCTATCCAGTCGGTATTGATGAAAACAGTTCTATAGTTTTGTCGTTAAACGTGCACGGATTCGCCTATTGAAAGGGGGGGATGACATCAGAATTGTGTCGATACGTTAAACATCTCTGAATTTGACACATTTTTTTGTTGAATGGGTTTACGGAGTTTGTCGCTCCTTGGACTCTGCCTTTTTTTTTCGTTTACGAGGAGTTGAAAATCCGTAATGGATCGCGCCCATTTTTTTTTTGTTACACAAAGACATGCTTTACGCACCGTCATCCTACCCAGGGGGCAGGATGGTGTGTAGGTCGCTGCCCCCCCTGTCGGGGGGGGGCAAGTGGTGCCCGCCAATTAGGGCGGGCCGGTCGCTGGAGGAGCCGTGGCTGTAAAGGCTATGCCAATACCCACAGCTCCTCCGATCAGCGATGAGGGGTGTCGCGGAGTTTTAGTGGGTATACCCCGGCCGTTTACCATCTTTGGCCGGAGCAGGGGACCCTTACTCAAGGTCCCCCGGGAGCCCCACACACCACCCTGCCCCTGCCCCCCCGGGTAGGGTGACGGTGCGTAAAGCATTTCTTCGCGTTACAAAAAAAAAAAAAAAAAAAAGGATGGTGTGTAGGACTCCCGGTGACCCTTGAGCAGGGGGTCGAAGCGAATTCATGTTGGAAGATTTAATAATATCTACAGAACCTAACTTCACTGACCACAAGACTGTAAGAAGTGCAAGTGTATCCTTCGCACATCCGAATGCAGTTACACGGGTCGTCAGAGGATGTGGCTGACCAATGACTACAATTTGTGTAATGGTTGGTTCACTGGAGAGACCTGTGACTTTGTAGATTAATAAGTTAAAGCTAAAGTCTTTATTTATATAGGTTTAAATTAAACACTAACGTCATTCAACAAGAAAATCAACTAATAATATGAATCTACCACTGGTTCGAAATGTTGCTTCTATCGAGAAGAAACCGGCAAACTTGGTAGTTACTCTTTTCAACAACATCTTTTACTGTATAGATCATATTTGCCTCTGAATCATGTCATGAATTCGGTCTGGCAGACACCAAAATATAAAATAACGATGTTTACTAAATTAAATTAAATAAAAAATAAACAAATATAATATTATTTTTTTCGTTTATTTTGGCACCAAACTGTCATTTATAGTAAACATCATCTTCCTAGCGTTATGTCCCGTGCTCAGACGGGGTCCGCTTAGACCATGTTCCAGGATTTAGCGAGTCTGGTAATTACATTGAAGCGACTGCCGATCTGACCTTCATAACCCTAAGATAGGGGAACCAGACAATTTTTGGATCATGGTTACAAATCCAAAGTTGTTTGAATTTGCAGGTTTCATCACGATGTTTTCCTTCACCGTCGAGCTAGTGGTATAAATACGTACATAGACTTGAAAAATCCAGAGGTACGTGGCTGGGTTTGAACCCGCACTCCTCGGTTAAGAGGCGCATGTCCTTACCATTGAGCTACCACCGCTCTGTTGTCATTTATAGTAAACAGGGTGTAATTACAACAGCTTTTAACTTATTCAGACCTTAATAGTACCTACCTAAATGTTATACATGAAAATAAGTTTTAATGAAGCTAACATGATCGGACGTGACTAACTTTATAGATAGGATTAAAATTAAACTATCAATACTTAACAGGGAGACTTAAATAGTTACATGTTTACACGCAAGTTTACAATATATAATTATAATAACTTATTTCTTCTTCATACGAGCGTTATCCCGGTTGCATCCAAAACTTTCGCTCGCTTTAGCCATGATCAAAAAATGGTAAGTCTGAAAAATACATTGAAGCGATTATTTTTTGACTTTGACTTGAAATCTTCTTCTTCCTAGCGTTATGTCCCGTGTTTAGACGGGGTCCGCTTAGACCATGATCCAGGATTTAGCGTGTCTGGTGATTACATTGAAGCGACTGCCGATCTGACCTTCGTAACCCTAAGGTAGGGGAACCAGACAATTTTTGGATCATGGTGACTTTGACTTGAAATGTAATGACATATTTATTTGGATAAAATTCTCTGTACCTAAGTATACTGATATGATTTCTAAAATTAAGTTTTTGCTTGGTGTTGAGAATTGAGAAATACAATTAAGTTAGGTCAGATGGTAAAAATTGTGTAAAAGTATTGACAATTAGCTGGCTCGTCACTTACAAACCCAACACCCAATGCACCATTACTCGCCTTTTACGATATGCTAGGCAAGGAACACAGTTGGCACATTCTTTTTAAGCCCCAGACAACATGGAAACTGCTTTTAACAGCACCTCACGCGCCAATCCTTTAGTGGCAAGATATATTCTCAGTCTTCATCTAGTTTTTAAAGATCCAATCTTTATTGTATATTGTAATAATACAACATGTCAGTGACCATCCAGCAGCTATTTAAGCAGTAACTTTCCCCCATTCTTCAATTTGAAAGCCGATTAAACTCTAAGACTTACAATTGCTCAAAAAACACGAACGCTTCCTTGCTTGTCCACAAAAACCCATGACATTAGCATGGTCCGTGAACCGTGACGCCATGAGTCAGGCAGGTCACCTCACCGTGGGAGCATTGTTTTATGGTCTTTTGTTTGTGAGGTAGAACTCGGCTTAGTTTCTTGAAGGAGGGTTAAGTTTTTGAGTGTGTCAGAGTTTCAGAATGGTGTATTTGACGTGATTGTTGGGGGCTGTGTTGATTATAATATTATCTTATTATTCGTTGTTGATTTTTACAAGTGTTTGACCGTAGTCTCGGCTTTTTCGGTAACTAGACAAATAATTAGCAAAATTAAAAAAAAAAAACAGTTTCGGCTTTAAAATTAGTAATAATTAGGTTCGGTTTCGGCCTCAAAATTAGCCGAAGCCAAAGGTTTCAAGCAAACGTTGAAATTGAACGAACCGTTACGAATGAATGAGCGACGGACCGAGAGGTCTGAGCAAAAAATATGTTTATATCGAAATATCCTGTGTTACAGAAGATAATCGATATGTTTCGTCGATATCTAAATTGTTAAAAATTCGATACTTATTCAATATTTAGGTATTTCCCAGGATCAAATTTGTATCAATATCAGTACTTTTATGAGCGATGGCGGAATGGTCCAATATTCACGGATCACTATCATTGGTAAAAAAATATCAAACTGTTTATGACCAAGCTTCTTAACGCCAACTATTAAATATAATTTAAAGCTATATACAATTCATACCTGTTAGAAATTAAACGGTTATTCTTTACAATCGTTTAATAGTTAAATAACTCACAAACAAACATACAAACATAACATCACACCCATAATCCCCGAAGGGGTACGCAGAGTCAAAGGGGCAGCAGGCCAAAAACAAAACTAGGCGTGGTCAGATCAGGAAAATTTTGAAAAAGTTATGACAGGTTGCTAGCTCGTCGCCTACACAATCACATACCCACAACCCCATATACCATTAGTCGCCTTTTACGACATGCTAGGCAAGAAACACAGTTGGCACATTATTTTTTAAGTCCCAGACTAACATCGGTTAAATAACTTCGTTTAATAAAATAGGCGTCTGAGTGGATGTAGAACATGGAGGGCGAATTTGGCGGGGAATGAAAAAAGTGAAGTTGTAGTGAAATGACAGCTGAAATGGCAGATTTCTTGGTTTCAATAGACACAGAGTAATAATATACTACGTACAACAGAGGGTCACTGCCCATACTTGAAAACTTACTGTTATAACTCGCGCAAGAACAGCGACAGTGGTGAGTAATTGGAACTACAGCAAAGTTTAGTCTATTTGTCAGGAATAATACAAGATGACGCTACAAGCACAGGTTAGTTATTTCTTAGTAATAATACGCCATTTGTGTAAAATTCATGGTTTTAAAACAAATATTATTTTGGTTGTTTTCTGAAGAAAATATTTTATATTCATGTTTTACACGTAATTTAATAAATTATCTAATAAATGACGTAAATAACTTATTTTATGAAAAAAATCATTTTTAAAAGTGAAATAATAACGTTTTTATTCGGTTTTATCTTGCAAGCAGTCGAAATGATGCCCGTAGCGACGTCTTTCTGTGTCAAGTCTATACGAAATCTAAAATTTATGTGACTGACCAGACATGCAATAGAGTAAAAGGCGAGGACAATTATCTATATACAGTTCACGGTCTGCGGGATAAATAACATATTTCTTATTAGCCAGATAACTTTCAATTTTCTTGGTAAAACGTTTTGAAATATACATGACGCAATAGTTTCCTTATCCCACAGTCGTATTCTAGCAGAAAATTATTGTCATAAAAAGCCACTCCTAATCAATATGGAAATTACGTATGCTAACGTATGGTAAACAGGTCAAATGAACTTGTTGAAAGGAATACTTCTTATGGAATCATGGGAATATAGGACCAGTGGGAATGGTAGCAGTTATTTGATATCTTTACGAGGGATTAATGGTTCAATGGTGACGTCGTATTTTCTGTGCTTTGTCCAGGATATATTGAGTCTTGATAATAGGCTAGTTAATATAAAAAAAAAAAAGTCCATTATTGAGATAACAAAAAAAAAATTGTTCAGCAAATCAAAAATGATGATACAGTGGTAGTGGAGTACAGTGGTAGCTTAATGGTAAGGACACGCGCCTCTTAACCGAGGAGTGCGGGTTCAAACCCGGGCACGTACCTCTGGATTTTTCAAGTTTATGTACGTATTTATACCACTAGCTCGACGGTGAAGGAAAACGTCGTGATGAAATTTGCAAATTCAAACCACTTTGGATTTGTAACCATGATCCAAAAAATGTCTAGTTCCCCTATCTTAATAGTTACGAAGGTAAGATCGGCAGTCGCTTCAATTTAATTACCAGACTCGCTAAATCCTGGATCATGGTCTAAGCGGGCCCCGTCTAAACACGGGACATAACGCTAGGAAGATGATGACAGTGCGTTAAAGTACCGCGTTACGTCACTAGGTGCGTAAAATTATACCGTCCAAGTGACGTAAAGCGTCCCACATCAGATCTTGGAAACGTCTGCGTGTATCTTTGTAATTTTTCGAGTATAATAAAGAATTTTTGCTTTATATTCATATTTTTTAATAATCTAACTTACGAACTAAAAAAGAAATTGAATAAAATAGCCGTATTGTATTGATGCAACTGTTTTGACCGTGACCTGTTCACCTTTTCTATAGTATTTATTATTAATATTTTTCTACAATATTTCAATTCTTCAATGTGTTTAAGGGTGCTAGCTAACCCTTTGTTTGCCTACCCCTTCTTGATTGCGGGCGTAAACATATATCTTATATAGAGAGTATATCTCTCTGCCTACCCTGCTAGGGAAGTGGCGTGAAGTTAGTTAGTTAGTTATAGGTATATGGCATCACGCAGACTTTGTTCCAGGTGGTAGGCAAAGTCCTAGGCCTTTTAACCACTTTTATTGGAACAATTCAGACAATAATAAATTCAAATAGGTTATTACTCGGAAAACTGTGAAAATATGGTGAAAAGAGGCTAACCCCTTGCCTAGGAAAAGTAATTAAGAACAAACTGGACTGGCTCGATGACGCATTTGGTAGTGACTCTACCCTATACGTCAAGAGGTTCGATTCCCACGCAGGACAAACATTCGTGTGATTAATACTTGTGTATGTTCTGTGTTTAGGTGTCAATATCCAATATTTAAGTAGATATTTGTAATACAGCAGATTCTGATATCCGTAACACAAGTGCTTAAGCTACTTACCTCGGAGTCAGATCAAGTATGTGATGTAGTCTGATATTTATTTGAACTTAAATAAGTTATCAAGTCAGAACTACGTAGACTTACATTCGCTTTAACATAGCGTATGTATACTTATGGAAGTACTTGACGTTACGAGTACATTCGACTCTAGGCCGCTACTATTGCTAATAGTAAAATGTAGCGCTCAATTAACGATGCCATTTAAATATCATTTGCTTAGCAGCTTGCGAGAGTTCAACAGTTAATATTACACATGTGCTTAGTAGGGATGGCACGCTGTGAACATTTAAATTAATCAGTTACTATCTTTATTCATCTTACTAATATTATAAATGCGAATGTTTGTTAAGATGTTTGTTACTCTTTCACACAAAAACTACTGAATGGATTTTAATGAATAATATAGCTCATACACCCAAATAACATTATAGGCTATGTTTCATCGCTGTACCACGCGAGCGAAGCCTCGGGTAGACGCCAGTATTATTATAAATGCAAAAGATTTGTATATTAACATACGTACATACATACCATGTACGCCTGTCATCCTCGAATAAGCAGCGCCCTGGAACATTCAGTCAATAAATAAAAATGAGCTGGGTTAGATGGAAAATTATGAAAAAATATACAAATGTCCCATATTGGCCTGGGACTTAAAAAATAATGTGCCAAGTGTAAATATTAGCTATTCTCTTTATATGTTGACTAAATGTCTTGTCCATGAAGATATTTGGCTTAAAGCTCATGTTGAGCTGGGATTCAAAAATAATGCGCCGTATTCCTTGCCTAGCATGTCGTAAAATTCAATTAATGGTATATCGTTTTTATGTGATTGTGTAGGTTATATATACAGCAGCAGCTACCCAACAAGAATAGTGACAAGCTACCCAATTGTCACTATTCTTTTCCAATTTTCCATCTCATTCATCTCAAATATTCCAACTAATCAATTTATGGTAAAAGTCATGTCTGGGGCAACCCTATATTGTTAACTAACCAATTATTGGAACGTTAGTTAATTGACTTTTTATTAGAAACTAAATTATTAAAATTTTATGTAAAGGTCATGGGACGTTTCATGCGATAATAGTTTGTGCAAAAACAGGACTGAAATAATAATTTCATATATTTTATTCAATTTAAAATCAATTTAGTTAAATTTTACACCATCATTAGAATTTGTTTAATGGCCGTTGATCGAGTGGTCAGAGACCCTGGCTACGAAACCGAGGGTCGGTTCGAATCCCGCAAGAGGCAAATTTTTCGTGTGATGAATATGGACATTTGTACTCGAGTCATGGATGTTTATAAACGTATTTAAGTATGTCTATCCGTTCACCTAGTAGCACTAGCACTAGCACAAGCTTAGTTCGGGACTAGGGAATTGGTCAGGCTGGAGAATTTATTTATTAATTTATTATTATCTATTATCTAAAATTATTAAACATATGATAATTATTGTACCAATAGCGGAGGAAGCTTAACGGTAAGGACAGACGCCTCATTACGAGAGGCACTGGTTCAAACCTGTAATGTGCCAAATAAATATTTATTCTATATTCTATTTTATTATATTCTAAATCCAAGCACGTACCTCTTGATCTTTAAATCTAAGTAAGGGTATACGTCAGAGTTAGGCGCACCACAGGTACGTAGGCAGAGCTGCGGGCAAATGCTAGTATACTATATAGCAAAAGCGTTCGAACTATCAGTCATACGACTATGTTTTCTATCAACATCTTCATAAGTGATTAAATCGAAGTGATGGCCTATCTTTAACCGTCATTTCTTCGCCGCTTCCGTTGCTAGGGAATGCGGAATCGCTCCGTAATTGGCTGCAGTTGAAAGATGTAGTAAATGAGGAAAGTAAGGCGGTTTTGCACAAAGGTCAAAGTAAAAATATAAGGCAGTTCCAAACGATGGGTATATGAAATGTAAATATATTTAAATTTAGTTTGATTTTGCAAAAATATAGGATCAACATTTGGTTTACCAACAGAACGGTGGAAGGTCTATTGAATATATGAATATAATATATTGAAAAAAAAATATATAAATCATATTTTTTTTTAAATATATCAATCATTATCTTCATATACACATGATTGATGTATTTAAAAAAGAAGAGATTGTTATTATAAGTCGTTACTTCTGACTTTTATTTTCTTATTTCGTCTAGGGTTATTTAATGCCGAGAAACGACACCTATTCATAAGGCTAAATTTTCAAGTGAAATCCTATATAGGCGGTATTTCACTACTCAACGATTTGGGATTACAGTTTTATGCAAAGTACACTACTTTAACCTTTTACTACGTCATGTTTATATTAAGCTATTTCCTATGAAATTATACAAGGACTAACAATGCTTCTATGATTATAGGAACACGCTTCCTTCATAATAAGGGCGGGGTTTTGAATAGCAGTTCCTTGTCATTTATGAATAACTAGCGACACGCCCCAGCTTTGCTCGGAAAATGAATTCCACCTTCTATTCATATACTATGTACTTTTATATTTGTAAAAATAACAATATCTTTTGTCACTTTTACCCATTTGTCCCATGTTAGGCTGGAAAAAAATTCTTGGCCTAGCATGTTGTTAAAGGCTAATGGTGTATCGATTGTTTGGTTTCTACTATTTCTACACAAGTATGTAATCTTTTAAATTTTCCATCTAACCCAACTCAAGTTTTTTTTTCTGATTGTGGTTTAAGGGGTTTATCTCCCATTGTACTTAGCCTGTCCCCTTCAAGGACTTCAGACGCCATGGTATATATGTTTGTGTAGGAAGCTAAACTTTTTTGTAAAATTTCAGGACAACGAAAAGTACCTTCAAAGTTTTGATTAATTTTTGAGATAGGGCTCTCTCAATCTCTGCTTTTCGTTCCACGCAAGCGCATCTACGTTGCGAGCCAGTTATAAATCTGGTGGTTTGAAACTTTTTTCATCGAGATTGTTTTTGCGATAAATACTCGGGTGTTCTATTGGACGAAGATTCTTTAAACAGTTGTGACCATTTTATTAGCCGCTAGGTATTCGGCGAGAAAAATAACATTCAAACCTTTACTTATACTTATACCTTCGTTATATTTGTGGGTAAAAGGAACCGACCTCCTCTTCTTCGTTCCAAACCACATGTTGTAAGATGTCCGATGTTGTTCTGGAACTTGAAAAGAATGTGCCATCTGTGGTCCTTGGCTAGCATGTCGTAAAAGGCGTCTAATGGTGTGTGAGGTTTTGGGTGTGTGATTGTGTAGGCGACGAGGTAGCCACTTGTCACTACTTTTTCACAATTTTCCATCTAACCCAGCCCATTGTCCCATGCTGGTCTGGTACTTAAAAAGAATGTGCTATCTGTGGTTCTTGGCTAGCATGTCGTAGAAGACGACTAATGGTGTATCGGGTCTTGGGCATGTGATTGTGTGGGCGACAAGCTTGCCACTTGTCACGACTTCTTCACAATTTTCCATCTAACCCAGCCCAGTTTTGTTTCTGGCTGAATGTGGTTAAAGGGACCTGCTGCCTCTTTGACTCTGCCTACCCCTTCGGGGATTATGGGCGTGATGTTATGTATGTATGTATTTTCAATAAACAATTTTATATTCATCCATTGTAGTATGACAGCGCGGAGTCCTTTTTTTTATGTTATTGCGGGCAGACGAGCAGACAGTTCACCTGATGGTAAGTAATTACTGTCGCCCATGTACATCTGCAACATTAGGAGTTTAGTTTTTTTTTCTAGTCCGTGTTTTTTTAGAAAACTAGTAAAGATTAAAATTTACAAACATTACGCAATTCCGTGGTACCCCAAACGTATCGTATTCCTCACCCGAGTCGCCCGTGGGAGGGTCTCACAGCGTCCACCCAGTGTGACGGCGTAGGGTTACCGAGATAACGCGACGGGTACAGGGTGTGCTGTCTTGGAGTTCTTTTGAATTTAAAGGAGGTAGGTTTTTGAGTAATGAGTCGTAGTAATCTATATTTATAATAAATCTGTAGAGAGGTCAATTCTGTACATGAAATATATTTTCAAAATAACTATCAGGGGGTGATTAGTGATCGATACTGATGCCAAAAATGCAATCAGTAAAATTTTTGTGTGTCTGTCTGTCTGTCTGTCT
Organism: Glyphodes perspectalis; assembly: GCA_951394215.1. NCBI lineage: Eukaryota > Metazoa > Arthropoda > Insecta > Lepidoptera > Crambidae > Glyphodes > Glyphodes perspectalis. The sequence goes on along the minus strand of OX596226.1, from coordinate 1,333,980 downwards.
GTATGTTCCTTATAGAAACAAAAACTACTCGATGGATTTTAACGAAACTTGGTATAATTATTCTTTATACTACTGGGCAGGTTATAGTATACTTTTCATCACGCAACAATCAATAGGAGCAGAGTAGTGAAGGGAAATGTTGGGAAAACGGGAGAAGTTACTCCATTTTTTAAGCTTCCGTCGCGTGTGCAGCCTTAATGGTTAAAGTTACATAGAAATCATGTATGACGGAAATAGTCTTTATAATATTAACCATAAACGTGGGTGACATCGCTGGCACAGCTAGTTTTGGAATATAAGTAATAAATTGGGAATTGAATTTGGAGTTTAAATGATGGATTGAGTATTTGACGCTATTACTGCAAAAAAAAAGAACTTGAGCGTTCTAACAATAAAATTAAATCTAGGGTACAAATTATAATACCATTTATCTCAAATATTATGAAAATGAGTTTAGTTGGTTTTTTAATGGAAACGTATTATCGCGTAGTCAGAAGAATTTGCCAATACCCAGGAGCAACATGTGCCTTATGTCACATTTTAATATAATATAATAATATAATAAATATTTATTTCGAACAACTCATACAGTTCATATAGGGTTAGTATTATTCTTATCAAAATAGTGTTAGTAAAAATATTTCATTAATTAAATTAAATTTTTATGTCAATGAATATCACCGTGACCGATTAAATCAGGTGTAGCTATATTCTCATTTAATCACTCTCCGCATCATATATTTTTCATAAAACACACCATTTAACTAGTAATATATTTTATACACCTAATTTAGATTGGATGGAAATTAGAATACTGCGAAAAAGTCGTGATAAGTGGCTCTCAATATTTTATCTGCTTAGACGTATATTGAAAAATTTATTACACTAAGGTTAGTCTACTGAATAAATATACCATAAAAAAGTAAAGTTTTTTTTTATAATTTTTAATTCCATTATGACATCACAAATTGTGTCGTCACTTGAAAGTATGATCATTAATCTAATAAATAATGCAAATCAAAAAAAATCGTACCCAAAAATAAAAACAATCGACCGTCATCTCAACGAAAAAACAGAGCATCCTATAACTCAAGACGTCCACTAATAACTGAACTGATTTGAACTATGAAACCCCATTCATACACCGTGGGAGTGCCATAATTACTCCAGCCGTTTGGGCACAGAGTGTGTAACACTGGTCATTAATACCGGCGCAATTAAAACCCTAATTGGTTGAGGATTAAGTATTTTTTAGTTTAATTATGAAGGGAACGTTTTTTGTTAGAGACCTTATTAATTTTAGTCGCGAGTGAGAGAAGGTCCTTCTAAAATAGAAATAAGGGCCTTTCATATTGATAATGTAGATTTTTATTGATAATGTAAACTAGCTTGTTCCTAATGCTTTGCGTGAAATTCGGTTTGCTACAGAGACCCTAGTATGAGAATTTGATATCTTGTGGAATTAAGCATGTAATTTTTCCGGGACTAAATAGTCATATATTCTTTCTCAAAATTAAAACCTTGTGTGTGCGAAATATTAAGTTGGGTAAGTTGGAAAATTGGATAAAAGTAATGACAAGTGATGAGCTCGCCGTCTGCATCATTACTTACTCAAAATAAACTAACTTGACTGGCTCGATGGCGCATTCGGTAGTGACCTTGCCCCATGCGCCAAGAGTTGTGGGTGCGATCCCCATCCAAGATAAATATTCGTGTGATGAATACTTGTGTTTGTTCTGTGTCTGGGTGTTAATATTAAATATTTAAGTATATATTTGTAATACCACTGTTGTTTCTGATATCCGTAACACAAGTGCTTAAGCTACTTACTCCGGAGTCAGATCAATGTGTGTGATGTAGTGTGATATTTTAATAAAATACGCCCAGCTAATTGTCCTGTGTTGGTCCGGGACTTGGAAAGAATGTGCCAACTGTGTTTCTTGCCTAGCGTGTCGTAAAAGGCGACTAATGGTATATCGGGTTTTTGGTATGTCATTGTGTAGGCGACGAACTAGCCACTTGTCATTCCTTTTTAACAATTTTTTATCTAACCCTTTATTTTTGGCTCAAAGTGGTTGAAGGGGTCTGCTGTCCCTTTGACTCTGCATCCCTTCGGGGATTATGGGCGTGATGTTATGTAACTAACAAACTAACTAACTAAACTTCACGCCAGTTCCCTAGTGGGGTAGGCAGAGAGAACCGAACGCCATATGGCACGATCCTTACACACCTCACTCGCCTCTTCAACATTCATAATCCTTTTCATACAAGTTCTACGGTTTTTATGACTCCTAACATCACCCTATGTTATGTATGTATGTATTTATAGATTAAACCTTGAAATGAGTCACGGGACAAAGATTTTGACTAATTAACTATTGTGGGTCAAGCCGGACTTGATTGTTATACCTATTGTAAGTGAGTCATATCCGTAAGAGAGCTTAAACAGCTTTTGCATAGATTATTAGACCACTGGATGTTGTCCTTGACCTGTGAACATGGGTATTCTAATTATAGTATGGTGTATCCCATAGGATCTATCAATTGTTCTCCGATAAAGTAGCATATCATCTTCCTAGCGTTATGTCCCGTGCTTAGACGGGGTCCGCTTAGACTATGATCCAGAATTTAGCGAGTTTGGTAATTACATTGAAGCGACTGCAGATCTGACCTTCGTAACCTAAGATAGAGGAATCAGATAATTTTTGGATCATAGTTACAAATTAAAAGTTGTTTGAATTTGCAGTTTTCATCAGGATTTTTTCCCTCACCGTAGAGCAAGTGGTATAAATACGAATATAGATTTGAAAAATCTAGAGGTAAAGGCCCAGGTTTGGACCCGCACTCCTCGGTTAAGAGGCGCGTGTCCATACCATTGAGCTACCACCGCTCCGCAAATATCCTTTCTTAATTTACAAAATGTTAGCATATCTAATTTAAAATGTAACAGACTGAGTAAATTTCGCATTTCCAGCTATTAGCCAGTGAAAGTTCTGTCACAATCGGTTTAGCCGTTTTCCAGATCAGTCGGAATAAGCCGACATAAATTTTAGGAAGGGGTTTTTGCTTATAAGTATCCTTTATGTAATTTCGTCTGGATTAAGTATTAAGCTTTGCTATACTACTAATATACACTTTAATTTTACGTATCTGTATAAATGAATAAACAGAAGAACATACTGGCCCGTTGGTCGAGTGGTCAGAGACCCTGGCCACGAAACCGAGGGTCGCGGGTTCGAATCCCGCGAGGGGCAAATGTTTCGTGTGATTAACATTTGTACTCGAGTCATGGATGTTTATAAACGTATTTAAGTATGTCTATCCGTTCACCTAGTATCCATAGCACAAGCATAAGCTTAGTTTGGGACTAGGGAATTATTGTATTATTATTATACACTAGCTGTGCCAGCGGTGTCACCCGCGTTTATGGTTAATATTATAAAGACTATTTCCGTCATACAGGATTTCTATGTAACTTTAACCATTAAGGCTGCACACGCGACGGAAGCTTAAAAAATGGAGTAACTTCTCCCGTTTTCCCAACATTTCTCTTCACTACTCTGCTCCTATTGATTGTAGCATGATGAAAAGTATACTATAACCTTCCCAGGAGTATGAAGAATAATTGTACCAAGTTTCGGTAAAATCCGTCGAATAGTTTTTGTTTCTATAAGGAACATACAGACAGACAGACAGACAGACAAAAATTTTACTGATTCCATTTTTGGCATCAGTATCGATCACTAATCACCCCCTGATAGTCATTTTGAAAATATATTTTATGTACAGAATTGACCCCTCTACAGATTTATTATAAGTATACATAGCCGTCAAAATCATAATCCTACTATTTCCTTCTCTGTTGTAGGTAAAAAATCTAAATATGGATTTATTCATACCAATGGTTCGGTAGTGATGGAAAAGATGCACATTCAAGTAGATAGAACCCTCGATCCAATTTGTATGGCTCCTTTCCTGTTTGGCTATAAATATATATATGTACATATATATACTATCATGCCCGAAATATATGAAGGGATAGGTAAAGTCCAACGTTTAACGAATTTGAGGCAAAATCTAATAAAATACATACATACATATCATCCCCAAAGGGGTAGGCATAGTCAAGGGGCAGCAAGCCCTACCACTTCCAGCCAAAATAAAACTGGGCTGGGTTAAATGGAAAATTGCGAAAAAGTAGTGACAAGTGGCTAGCTCGTCGCCTCCACAATCACATACTCAAGACCCGATATAACATTAGTAGCCTTTTACGACATGCTAGGCGAGGAACACAGTTGACGCTTTTTTTTAAGTCCCAGACTAACATGGGACAACAAATTTTAGCTAAAAATTGAGTTCATTAAATTTTGTTTTTGGTTTGGAATGGTTTTTGCTTCTAGGTTGCTGACTTACCCTACATGGATTGCAAACGTGATGTATGCATGTATGTACGTAGAGGGAGAATATTGAAAGACACGTGGCTAGCTTGTCGCTTACACAATAGTTACCCAGTCGCTTTTGACGACATGCTAGGCAAAGAAAACAGTTGGTATAATAGAAATAATACTGACGGGACTAAACGCGATATTCATTATATAGTACATCAGTACTTACAACTTTTTTTTTATACCACTTGGGCGGCAGTCAAGAGCGGTGGTAGCTCAATGGTAAGGACACGCGCTTCTTAACCGAGGAGTGCGGGTTCAAACCCGGGCACGTACCTCTGGATTTTCCAAGTCTATGTACGTATTTATACCACTAGCTCGACGGTGAGGGAAAACATCGTGATGAAACCTGCTAATTCAAACAACTTTGGATTTGTAACCATGATCCAAAAGTTGTCTGGTTCCCCTATCTTAGGGTTACGAAGGTCAGATCGGCAGTCGCTTCAATGTAATTACCAGACTCGCTAAATCCTGGATCATGGTCTAAGCGGACCCCGTCTAAGCACGGGACATAACGCTAGGATGATGATGATGATGGGCGGCAGTCAAGCACAACTTGACGTTTCAGCCGTGTTGCAACGACCGTGGTCACATGCGGACCGCTTGTCTTATTTCTAGACATAGTGATAATGCAACGCGAAAGTTTAAAATCAGATACATTTGTTATATTTTTTGAAGTCTTAGAACAACGTGGGGCAAATACAATACTCACTCCACCATTAAGGTCACTTTCCACCAGAGGGGCGAGACGAGACGAGTCGTGAAGAGAATTGAAATATGTATGGCAAATTCCATCCACCAAAAATGCGCTAGAAGAGGATTTAAAATTTGCCATACATATATAATAAATAAATATCAGACTACATCACATACATTGATCTGACTCCGAGTAGCTTAAGCACTTGTGTTACGGATATCAGAAACAACATTGGTATTACAAATATATACTTAAATATCGGATATTAACACCCAGACACAGAACAAACACAAGTATTCACATCATACGAATATTTGTCCTGGGTGGGGATCGAACCCACAACTCTTGGCGCATGGGGCATGGTCACTACCGAATGCGCCATCGAGCTTGTTAATACATATATACATATTTCAATTCTCTTTACGCCTCGTCTCGTCTCGCTCCTCTGGTGGAAAATCACCTTGAGAGGCCTTTTAACGGCAAGCTAAGTAAGGAAAACTAAGGGCATTCTCAAATCTACATGGGACCTGTATGGATGGGATTTGAGACTAAACTTGGACCTTGGATATTTTAGCCAAAGCCGAGTCGATGCCGGAAGTAGGTCGAACTAACATTACACATTAAACTAGACAGTGTTCCTCATCCACAGTTATTATGTAAATAACGTCCAAATTATACAAACGCCCTCTTAAGTTCAAAGCCAAAATGGTTTTATTATTACAAAACAACTTTGTTTACAAGTAAGTTCAAAAAACTTCGACCAAATGACGTGGTACGCGGCCGGGGAGGGAGGCAGGTGGCCACAATGCAGCCGCCGTGCACTGGCAGCCAAGGCAATGGGTCTTATAAAATTATACACTATCTATGAATAAGGCTTTATGTTGTCAGTATACATGATAGAAGATTATATATATTTTTTTTTTTTTTTTTTAAATGTCAAATATAAGACATAAGATACTACACACATAAGATTTATCTGTGCCAATGTCAATTTGATTAATTTATTTAGTTAGAATCTTTATGAATAGTAATATATAAATAAATATATGTCAGACTACATCACATACATTTATCTGACTCCGAGGTAAGTAGCTTAAGCACTTGTGTTACCGATATCAGAATCAACAGTGGTATTACAAACATAAACTTAAATATTGTATATTAATACCCAGACACAGAACAAACACAAGTATATATGTCGTTATAATATAATAAAAGTATTGTGAAAATGATAAGGCAGCTCACTCATTAATTTGATACCAAAGCTTTAGTACATGTTTTTTGGGAAATTAGTCAGATACAAAGAAGTCTATACCTAAGCCAGATTTAAAACTTCACGTAATTTCCATTGCGGGGTAGTCTATGAGAAACGAGCGTTATATGATACTTGCATTATTTATTAGAATTAAAGACTTCCAGCAGATCTACAGTAGTTAATTGAACGTTTCTACAATGTTCGATAGAACCACTTTCTTTGGCCCGCACTGTAAGACCCACCTGTTCTTAACAGTAGGTGTTTTAACAAAAACCCTCCTTAATATATCCACGTCTTGACCATATCCTTCAACTTTGCCTTTTTGTTCACTCTACATCGCTTCTTTCCACCTGACTTCATTTCCGAAATTATTAAGCAACCCATTAATGTATATTGATTTTGTAGATATTGTATTTTTGAACATTTGACGTTGACATATGAGTTTGAAAAAATTGCCCTAATTATGTTTAAGTGTATGTTTTGCTATTTTTAAGTTACAGTTGGTTGATGAAGGCAGTGGGTTTGACTCCGGACTGTTGTTATTGTAAATTAAATGTAATTTTTTTAATATCGTACCATATAGGCACCATATGCCTATAAGTTAGGTGTAGGCGACGAGCTAGCCACTTGTCACTACTTTTTCACAATTTTCCATCAAACCCAGCCCAGTTTTGTTTTTGGCTAAATGTGGTTAAAGGGGCCTGCTGCCCCTTTGACGCTGTCTACTCCTTCAGGGATTATAGGCGCGATGTTATGTTTGTTTGTTTATTTTTCTACTAGCTGTCCCGGCGAACTTCGTATCGCCCAGTAATTGACATTTAACATTGACAGATACGAATCCCACCGTTTTATATGAGAATATACTTTTGCTTTTATTTTGTTTTATCGTCAATTTTTCAATGTTTTTAATAGTTATTCTGTTATTCTGGACGAAGACAAATCCAACAAATCAAAAACAACGTGAATCGGTTCAGCCGTTCTCGACTTATAAGTGGTGTAACAAACACGACTTTGTTTTATTTATATAGATAGATGTGTAACCATGTTTTAATTGGTTACCTTATGTAGAGGTAACTAAGGTCAGATAGGCAGTCGCTAAACGTAAATACTAGACTTGCTGAACCTTAGTCATAGACTAAATAAAATAATAATAATAAATAATAAATTCTCCAGACTGACACACCAATTCTAGGGAATTGGTGTGTCAGTTGGAACTAGGGTTCCAAACTAAGCTTATGCTTGTGCTATGGATACTAGGTGAACGGATAGTCATACTTAAATACATTTATAAACATCCATGACTCGAGTACAAATGCCCATGTTCATCACACGAAACATTTGCCCCTAGCGGTATTCGAACCCGCGCCCTTTTTTTTTTTTTGCGGGGAATACATAAGGCACCGTCACGCACGCCATGCCATCCAGGGGAGGATGACGTGGTGTGTGGGAATCCCAGGGCCCTCTGAAACAGAGGACCCCTATCCGGCCAAGATGGAGTGGCCGGGGTATACCCACTAAACCCCGCGGCATCCTTCATCGTCAGAGTGGTGATGCTGTGAGATCCACGATAAAAGCTACCACAACATCACCGGCAACGGCTTTTTTTAAGCGGCGGGCCGAATCCGCGACCCTTGGTTTCTTGGCCAGGGTCTCTAACCATTCGACCAACGGGCCAGTCAAATGGACAACAAAGGACGGAAAATAACGCTAGAAGATGATTTAGTCAAATAATGTTTCTAGTCTTTATTCAGAAAGATGACATCTATACTTACTACTCATAATCTTAATATTATAAAGCTGAAGAGTTTGTTTGTTCGCTTGATCGCGCTAATATTATGAACTATGTAGCTCATCATCATCCTAGCGTTATGTCCCGTGCTTAGACGGGGTCCGCTTAGACCATGATCCAGGATTTAGCGAGCCTGGTAATTACATTGAAGCGACTGCCGATCTGACCATCGTAACTCTAAGATAGGGGAACCAGACAATTTTTGGATCATGGTTACAAATCCAAAGTTGTTTGAATTTGCAGGTTTCATCACGATGTTTCCCCTCACCGTCAAGCTAGTGGTATAAATACGTACATAGATTTGAAAAATCCACAATTACCTTCCCGGGTTTGAACCCGCACTCCTCGGTTAAGAAGCGCGTGTCCTTACCATTGAGCTACCACCGCTCTTTTTCCTCTTCCGTTCAGGTACTATGTAGTTACTGGTCCGATTTGAAAAATTCTTCCATTGTTCAATAGCCCATTTATCGAGGAAGGCTATAGGCTATACAACATTAACCATAAACGCGGGTGAAGCCGCGTGCAAAGCTAATATTCTAGATATAAATACATGAGTTTTTGGATTGAACATCCTTCGTATCTGAAGCGTTAGATCCTACTAATTAACTTTTTTAGCGGTGGTAGCTCAATTATAAGGAACACGACTCATAATCGAGGGGTTCGGGTTCAAACCCGAGCACGTACCTCTTGATTTATCAAATCTTATACCACCGTATTATACCATCAGCTCGGCGGTGAGGAAAGACATCGAGATTGCACCTGCGCATTTAAACAACTTTGGATTTATAATCATGAACCAAAAATAGTCTGGTTCCCTATCTTAGGGTTACAATGGTCAGATAGGCAGTCGCTTCAATGTAATTACCGGACTGGCTAAATCCTGGATCATGGTCTAAGCGAACCTCGTCTACGTACGGGAAATAACGCTATAATGATGATGATGATTTTTACTATTAAACCATATGTTTTGACTATACCTAAAGCCAGAAAATTGTAGTCAAAGTAAAACGCAATAAAACTAATACCCTGTACACACTGCCTACACAGCGTTTGAGCCAGTAAATCATCTCGTTAGCGCTAAAGGTTAGTGCACACGGTTTGTTAATAAAAGTCACAAATTTCGGCCATTGTCCCATTTTGGTTTGGGACTTAAAAATAATGTGCCAACTGTGTTTTTTGCCTAGCATGTCATAAAATGCTACTAATTGTGTAATGCTGCTTAGATCATAATCCTGGGCAGGATAAGTCTAGATAATATATAGAAGTGTCTGATTATTTCGTTCCAAAAAGCCTTAGTAACTTGATAGGCATTGAATCAGCAATCCTTGTAAGTGAGACATGTATCCTTACCATTACTCCGTTGACTATGCCTGGAGGGAAAATAGCAGTCAAATTAAAACGCAATGTAACTAAAGCCCAGTACACACCATCTACAACAGCCAGAACCAGTAAATCATCTCGGTTAATAAAGGTGGGCGCACACAGTTGTTACGAAGCACTTATACTACAGTGACGTAACGTGAGATAGCTGAGATATGAGCGTGGTGAGATTTGGGTAGCAAATTGCTTTGGATTTGGTCTGAAATAAAGAGAAAGTGAAGAAGTGGCCTATGGAAATTTAAGATTTTCTTATGAATATTGCATTGTTCTATAAATAATTTTAAAATCAAGCTCGAAAACATCAAATGAGAAGGCTAAAAATTCGTAAATACCTTCAAAATCCGCCACACAACCTGACTCCGAGGTAAGTAGCTTAAGCACTTGTGTTACGGATATCAGAATCAACAATGGTATCACAAATAAATACTTAAATATTGAATAATAACACCCAGCACAGAACAAACACAAGCATTTGTCATACGAGTGTTTGTCCTGGTTAGGGATCTAACCAACAACTCTTGACTCAGGGGGCAGGTTTCCTACCGAATGCGCCATCGAGCCAGTCCAGCCGTTTTCTTCGTCTAGCATGTCGTAAAAGGAGAATAATGGTGTATTGGGCATTAAGATCGTGTATTTAGCCTGACTTGAATTATCAGTGATTTCAGGTGTGATCGTATTTATATATGAACTTAGACTAAATAGGTATCATCATCCGCTTAGATCATGATCCAGGATTTAACGAGTCTGGTAATTACGTTGAAGCGACTGCCTTTATTTATTTTTTTTTTTTTTTTTTAGTTGGGGAAACTCCCACGAGCCGTCACCCTCTGCTCGGGGAAGCAGAGGGCGGTGTGTCGGACTCGAACCGACTAAAACCCCAACGTGGCCTCCAGCGGCGCAGTCCTGGAGGAGCCTGTATCCCCACTGTCGGGACTATACGATGAAGCGACTGCCTGGTCTGACCTTCGTAACCCTTAAATAGGGGAACCAGACAATTTTTGGATCATGGTTACAAATCCTAAGTTGTTTGTATTTGCAAGTTTCATCACGGCGTTTTCCCTTACCGCTAGTGGTATAAATACGTGCATAGATTTAAAAATCTTGAGGCATGTGCTCGGGTTTGAACCCACACCCCTCGGTTATGAGGCGTGTGTCCATACCATTGAGTAACCACCGCACATTTACTAATGTAGTAGATATATGGAAGTAAATATACTATCTAACGAGAAAATAAGTTCCATTTTGAAAATCAACATCATAGTGTGTCGGACTGATTTTACTGACTGTGTTTTTACTGTGGACCGAATATAAGATAATTCCGGGATAGAAGAAGAATTAACTCGCCCGAACAAACGAAAACGTCGCGCACCCCCAGTCCGCTTGTGACCACGTTCGTTGCAACACGGCTGAAACGTCAAGCTGTATTTGACTGCCACCTAAGTGGTATGAAAAATATAAAAAAAGCTGAAAGTACTCATGTACTACAAAATGAATATCGCGTTTAGTCCCGTCAGTATTATTTCCAGTAATAATGCCACGCGAAAGTTTAAAACCGTATATCCACATCATGTTCCCAGCCTTATCCCGTTGTCACGTCTCACCAACAAAACGTTGCGTAGCATATTTCACTCGGTCTAATTAATAATCCCTCGTCCACAATCGCTGACGGGACGTAATTCATTCATTACACCGATGTAAGTAATTAAATATTCACCCTGTGGGATGTTCTATAATATCGCGAACACTTATCGTTTAAATTATGAGGAAAAAATTGATGTCTTGTAAAAGTTTCGCTTAATGATATGCTTAGGGTATCTATATTGTAGGTCAAGGTTTCTTCAAAGTTACATGCATCCCATGTTGGTCTGGGACTTAAAAATAATGTGCCAACTGTGTTTTTTGCCTGTCGTAATAAAAATGAATAAATAAATAAAAGGCGACTAATGGTATATCGGGTTTTGGGTGTGTGATTGTGCAGGTAAGCTAGCCTCTTGTCACTAGTTTTTCACAATTTTCCATCTAACCCAGCCCAGTTTTATTTTTAGATGAAGGTAAGAAGGGGCCTGCTGCCCCTTTGACTCTGTCTACCCCTTCGGGTATTATGGGCGTGATGTATGTATGTACATACATATATATCATCATGCCTGTAGTTCTTGAAGAAGCCCCATTGGCTTGTTGGCCAAAAATTAAACTGGATTGGGTTAGATGGAAAGTGTGAAAAAGCAGTGACGAGTGGCTAGCTCGGCTCGTACATAACCCAAAGAGCCGCTTTTTAAGACATACTACTTAAAGAACAGTTGGAACATTAGACCAATATGCGACAAGTAAATATAATAGTATGTACAAATATCAGTTAATATCTCATACATTGATCTAATTCCAAAAGAATTAATTTAGGCACTTTAATTGACATCAGCTTATGTTCTGCAGAAGACGAGTACAGCCTTATGACCTTGATAACTTGTGCTGACAAACTTAGTATTAGCAAAGGCACCTCAAACACCTAAAGAAAAATAATTGTCATCAAGAAAAAGTCCCGTTACGGGAATCGAACCCGCGCTCCTTGCATCAGAAGCTGTTTAAACGTAAGTTGTTACACGCTTGCTTATTTGCAACTTAATAAAGTACTTAAAACGAGAAATTGTTGTGCGAAAGAGAGAAAAAATACACCAGCACGCTCTGGGAAAATCCGGAATGGCAGAAGGGAAATTAATGGTGCCATTTCACCGTACCGACGCCTTGTTTCGTTCTCATAAATTTATTAATTAACCGGCGAACACTTTTTTGCGCGACTGTACTCGTAAGTAACGACGTTATAGAGTTTGCAGCTCGTGGCCGATTGTGAATGTCAAGCGAATGTAGGCGAGGTTGAGATTTGGATGGGTAATCAAATTTATGATTTTATTTAATGTGTTGCTTTGTTAACATTATGTTGCGTTGTTTAAAGGATTTATAGTTTTCTTATGGCGTTATATTCCTGTTTAGGATCTGCTTGGGCCCTGGATCTGGCGAGTCAAATTATTAAATAGAAGCTATTTGAACTAACTGACAGTTCATATGGCTACAAATGCTTTTTTATTTATCATAATTTTTTATTTATCACGCCCGTAATCAGGGTTTAAATTAGGCAGGGTCAAAGGGGCACCAAGCCCTTTTAACCATTTAGCCAAAAATAAAACTAAGCTAGGGTAGATGGAAGATTATGAAAAAGTAGTGACAAGTGGCTAGCTCGTCGCCTACACGACACAGTTGGTACATTCTTAGACATTTCAATGTCCAGGTTTTACTATAATGCTCCTCACTGACGAACGAGTGGTATAGTTAAGTACGTACTTAAATTTAAAAGATATAGACATACCCAGGTTTGAAACTAGTACTCAATTCATTGCAAGTTGCTACAATTCATATCGTACTTTATTAATCTACCACCGCGCTAATATCTATCCTTATACGTACAATAATGCCTCATTACATACTAATGAACACATCAACGCTTTCAAGAAAAACAAAAAAGTCCTTCCATTCATTGAACCGACCTATCCTTATTTGGCGCAATGATAAAACCTAACATCAATCATTAATGACGTTATCTTAATAACCCCAGCCTTTTTCCTCACAACGACTCATTAATAGCTGTTACTTCATTTTCTAACAACACTTTTATCGCATCCCGTGAGAAAATCTCAAATGGGCCATACAAACGCCATTCAGTCATTCCATAAATTTATTAATTAGCCCACGAACACTTTTTCCCCTGACTGTACTTATTCTTAAGTAAATTATGGGTGCGCTTGATTGGTGCGTGCCGGGTTATGGTCTTTTGTAATTGGTGGATGGGCCGTTAAGGTACAGTCGGGATAAATTGTCTGTACGACTTTTAGGGCGGCATGTTGAGTATGTACATATTCAGATATGACTTTTCACTGTATTTTTACTCTATTCAACCGACTGATTACTAAAATTTTACTCAGGATTCGGGACTCGGGACTCGGGACTCGGGACTCGGAACTCGGAACTCGGGACTCGGGTCTCGGGACTCGGGACTCGGGACTCGGGACTCGGGGCTCGGGACTCGGGACTCGGGACTCGGGACTCGGGACTCGGGACTCGGGGCTCGGGACTCGGGACTCGGGACTCGGGACTCGGGACTCGGGACTCGGGACTCGGGACTCGGGACTTGGGATATTTAAATACTTGATGACAATGAAACAAGTAACCGGGTTTCGCCTCGCGCTAATAAGTCGCGCTCACTTGCGCCGCTGATTTTGATTGAGCAATTATTACTGAGATAGATGCTATCATTAGGAACTTTTTATATTATGTTTGAGGTAGTTAAATATAGCTGGATTCTTATGGGATATTTGACAAAGATAAAAAATATTTTAATATAATAATAATAATTTCTAAAATTATTTTTAAAATCTTTGTAAATTCGAAACGAGATCTGTTTGACATTTTTTTTTTTAAATGCAACACTTAACAATAACTTAATCTATGCCTTAAACAGTTCACAGCTAAACCTCACTCATAACTCAATACCAATATAACCAACTTAACCAGTTGAATGCCCGCAACAAACCGGATAATAGCGCATAACCGGGTCGCGCCTCATGCTAATGAGACGCGCTCGCTTGCGCCGCTGCGTTTGATGGGGAGCGATTATTACTGAAATATAGATGCTATTAATGGGAACTTTCTACGAAAATACAACTATGATTGTCAACTAATGTCCAATTATTAATTAAAATTTGTATTTTTAATAAATTTTTTACTGTTTAATTTTTTACAGCTCCAATGGTGGCAAATGTCCCAAAAATGGGTAACAAACAAACAAGGATCTCGGCTAAAGCCAAGTTCAATTACAAAATCGTTACATAATACTTTAATATTACAGAGTTTCTAACAATGAGTTATAGACTAACTCAAAAATATCACTCTTTACCGATCTATTACAATAATTCCACAATACTGCTACCAGTCGGGCCCCGTAGCGACCGCGATCGCCCCAAACCGGGTCGCGCGTCGCGCTAATGAGACGCGCTCGCTTGCACCGCTGAGTTTAATGGAAAGCAATTATTTACTGAAATAAACGTTATTATTATAACCTCATTTACAATATAAGTTAGATTTGTTTGGTTTTTGATATAAATCTTTATTACTTATACTTAGCATCTTTAAAAATTTTGCCGCTAAATGAAAGTGTTATTACCTATTTTTTTACGAAAATAAATCAGATTTCCCTCAAAGTGGTTGCATAAAAGTTTATGATAAATAAGCTTGGTGTAAAAATTTGCAACATTCCCGATTTTATTATAAATAACTCAAACACCGGCGTTATTACTAAAATAGACATAATATTAATTAAATAATACTGAAAAAACCGGGCAATAGCGCAAACCGGGTCGCGCCTCGCGCTAATGAGTCGTGCTCGCTTACACCGCTGAGTTTGATGGGGAGCAATTATTACTGAGATAGACACTATTATTGTCACGATTTTATACGTAGTAGCAGTTAGTTCATTGAGTGATAGATTTTTACTTACATTATAAACGCGAAGGAACCAAGTTTAAAGGGGAAACAAAGTCACTTAAAAAAAAAGTATAAACTAACTAACTAAACTTTACGCCACTTCCCTGGCAGAGAAAACCAAACAAAGTATACAAAAATGTTATTATTAAAGTCTTGAAAATTTTACACCTAAATAAAATTGTAATGTTCTTGAAGTAAATAAGTCAGGTTTTGCTGCTAAAATGGAGTGGTTAGAAGGTTTACAAAGGAATAAGTTTTTTGCAACCTAATTTTCTTGATTTTGTTATCAATAACTCACAAATAACTTGTCTGTCTAACAAAAAATACACAACAGAACCCGTAGCGGTCGTACTCTAGACCAGATAATAGCATTACCAACATGAGTGAGTTCTATGTATTTTTACATTGATGTTACTGTCTTTTTATGTATTAAATACTTTGTTTTCAAAATCCATAGAACTCAACCGATAATGTGCATTGCCAAACCGTATGACCGGCTAGTCTACCAAGCCGGATAATTACAGGCATTACCGGTTCGCACCGAGCCAGCGGCCCGGGTTAATGAGATGCTCATTGCGAATACTGTATTTAATGAATAGATTTTAACTATTAACTAGTAAACCAACCCGTATATTCTTTTGTCTGTATAAGACTAAGACTGCACCTAAAAAATAAATTGATGAAATAATACGCTGATGAAAAATAAGGGGTAAGTTTTTTGACTTTAATCGGTCATGATAAATGTATTGTTTCATGTTTGTTCCCTTTTTTTTTGTCTGTATCCCTTGTGTGAACCAAAAAGTTGTTTTATTCTATTCTACTATACTGTGTTTTTGTGTAATCTATACTTATAATAAATATGTAGAGAGATCAATTCTGTACATGAAATATATTTTCAAAATAACTAAAACTTCAAAATAAAATGCAATCAGTAAAATTTTTGTCTGTCTGTCTGTCTGTCTGTCTGTCTGTATGTTCCTTATAGAAACAAAAATTACTAGACGGATTTTAACGAAACTTGGTACAATTATTCTTTATACTCCTGGGCAGGTTATAGTATACTTTTCATCACGCTACAATCAATAGGAGCAGAGTAGTGAAGGGAAATGTTGGGAAAACGGGAGAAAATACTCCATTTTTAAGGTTCCGTCGCGTGTGCAGCCTTAATGGTTAAAGTTACATAGCAATCATGTATGACGGAAATAGTCTATATAATATTAACCATAAACGCGGGTGACACAGCTGGCACAGCTAGTATTCAATATTTTTAAAATCGGTAATGAAATGTTCATTACTGGTTGTATCCCAGTTGTAACCATATGTCCGGTTCAGACGAACCGGACATATGGTGAGGCCAACCAGTGAGCCAAGCCGGATAGTTACAGATATTATTGGGTCGATCTGTATTGAGCTAGCGGCCCAGGTTAATGAGATGCTCATTGCCAATACCACGATTGATAAACGATAGATTTTACTAATTGGATCCAGAGTATTTAGATCATGGTAACACAAACATAATCATTTGACGATGCTAGTGTACCGTCCAGCTAGTGGTATAAATAATGTCCGGCTTTGAAGCCGCGACCCTCGGATATGAAGCTCGTGTCGTTACCATTGAGGTACTATCGCTACTTAAATTATTATTGATTTATAAAGTACATAAGAGCACACTTAAAACGTCGACTTCCACACGAATTTGCAGTAAACATTATTCGGAATGGATTCCACTGTTTTCAATTAACCAGATCCATTGAAAATACCCGGTAATTAAACAACACTGCACCCGGTGGCCGGTTCGACCGCGACAGGCAATGTGCGTTAGCGTGTGTGCTAAATTAGCGTGATGCTGATCTAATTACATGTAGTCAAAGCCTATCTTTTGTATCTATGTAAAACTATTTAGAACTATGTGTATATTTATTACATCGCGCCTAGAATCCCCGAAGGGGAGCGACAGAGACCAAGTGTATAAGTCATTGTTGACATAGCGCTGTCTGTAGAATGTAATGATGTAATTGGTAATAGATGGCGTTGCACCGCCGAGGACATTGCAGTTTGTCTAAATCGCGATGACGAGATTTTTGCGCCAGGGTATATATAGGTCCCAAGGTCGTTGTACAATAAATTTATTCAGTGTCACCTAATTTGGCTTTTATTCGTAAATAGTTTTTAGCCTCCAGTGAAGTGCATAAGCTAGCCGTGGTTTATCTATCAAGGAGTGATGACTTCCTTACATTAATTAATGATTTCCTTAATTTCGCAAAAAAAACGAGTTAGGAATCATGCAAAATAGTGGCAAGTGGCTAGTTCGTCGCCTAAATTATCACTAGCCACGTATTGTCGCCTTTTACGTAATAACCTTGCATGTCTGGTACTCTCGATTCTTTTTTTATAAATATCTACATCACGTACATTGATCTGACTCCGAGGTAAGTAGCTTGTGTTACGGATATCAGATTCAACAGTGATATTACAAATATATACTTAAATATTGGATATTAACATTCAGACACATAACAAACGTAAGTATTTATCACACGAATATTTGTCCTGGGTGGGGATCGAACTCACAACTCTTGGCGCATGGGGCAGGATCACTAAAACGAATGGGCCATTGAGCCAGTCAAATAAAAAAAAAGAATTTATATTACTATTGAGCCCAAAATAGCTTTACCGTACGCATCGAATGCGATGAACTAACGTCGACCTATCGGCGGGGCGCCATCGACCGGTGTTAGCATAATTAGCGCTAATAGACGTGTTGACTGATACTAGAGCGTTTGATGGAGTGCTCGGTAACCGTAAATAGTGGCCTTTTCTATTATAGACTCGCTTTGAATCACAATTGTGCTCACGTAAAAGCCTGTGTCAGACACTAACACACGTCCTGCGGGATTTATCAATTTTCCCGGATAAAAAGTAGCCTATGTTTTTTATCAGAGTTGAAACTGCACGCGTGCTAAGTTCTTTTATAAACAGTTCAGTGAAGAGGCGAGTGGGGTGTGTAAGGATCGTGCCATATGGCGTTCGGTTCTTTCTGCCTACTCCGCTAGGTAAGTGGCGTGAAGATTAGTTAGTAAGTTCAGCAGTTTGGCGTTATATATTATTGAGTAGGAATTGCAATCCAGCGTCATGTGTTGGATCCTGGAGACCTAAAACTGGCCTGGACCAAGCTAGATTGCTTGATCAACCATCTTAGTAGGGATTGCAATCCAACGACATGGAACCGGCAGAGCTAAAATTGTTCTGGACCTAGCTGGATTACTAGATCCAGCATTGCAATCTCTAGTCTGCTTCTTCCTAGCGTTATGTCCCGTGCTTAGACGGGGCCCGCTTAGACAATGATCCAGGATTTAGCGAGTCTGGTTATTACATCGAAGCAACTGCCAATCTGACCTTCGTAACACTAAGCTAGAGAAACCAAGCAATTTTTGGATCATGGTTACGAATCCAAAGTTGTTTGAATTTTCAGGTTTCACGATGTTTTCCCTTACCGCCGAGCTGGTGGTATAAATACGTACATCATCATCATCATCATCTTCCTAGCGTTAAGTCCCGTGTTTAGACGGGGTCCGCTTAGCCATGATCCAGGATTTAGCGATCTGGTAATTACATTGAAGCGACTGCCGATCTGACCTTCGTAACCCTAAGATAGGGGAACCAGACAATTTTTGGATCATGGTTACAAATCCAAAGTTGTTTGAATTTGCAGGTTTCATCACGATGTTTTCCCTCACCGCCAGCTAGTGGTATAAATACGTACATAGATTTGAAAAATCCAGAGGTACGTGCCGGGTTTGAACCCGCACTCCTCGGTTAAGAGGCGCGTGTCCTTACCATTGAGCTACCACCGCTCCCTATCAATCTCTAGAATTGAGCCAATAAATCACATTACCACATGCAACGAATGTGATGAACAACATTGACCTATCGCGCGGCGCCATCGACCCGGTGCTAACATAATTAGCGCGCTAATTACTGATACTAAGACATTTGATGAAATACATTAACCTTTTATTACAGACCAGCTTTTCAATCTGCTACACAGACACCATAGCTCCTCTAGAATTAAAAAAAATAGCCAGGATAAACGTCTATGTTATTTGTCATATTTTTATTTTTTCTTAGTAATTATAAATTTTTATTATCTTATTTCACACCAGGCCCACTTTGAAACATGGTTCAAAGTTAAATATGATTCTTATAACTTTGTTAATACTGTTGTTGAAAAAAGTAACTACCGAGTTTCTTGCCGGATTCTTCTCGGTAGATGCAACATTCCGAACCGGTGGTAGAATCATATCTCTTTCAACTGTTTTTGACGATTTATGAGTGTTTCTTTGAAACCTATATAAATAAAGAATATTTTGACTTTGACTTTGACTTTGATTTAAACTTTAATTTTAATTTTAATTTTAGCGAAAACATAAATACGGCATTTCTGTATAAAATCTGATACTCTACAACTTTTATAAAAACTCTTCTCTAGTACTTACCGTTTCCCTAAAATTATAAAAACAAATACATAATTTTTTTTTTTAATGTTCTCGGAGGTGATTTTACAAAAAAACTTTCACAGTTTGTTTTTAATACTTTCAAAGTAAGTTATATCAAAAATTCAAGTATTTACCTCAAAATTCGAATTTAAAGGCCTATTTTCTTGGACTATTAAGGCGGGCGAAACTGCAATCGCTTAAGTAGTTTATATAAATAAGCGTAATAAATAAATAGACTTACTTTTAGCTATCATTTATTAAGGCGAATAATAAAATACGTTCACAAAAAATAGAGATAAAAGTTTAATTTAGTGAAGTTTAGTTAGTTAGTTTGTTGATGTAACATAGGTACATTGTATTATCATAGCCGCACTCAGAATAACTTAACAAAATTAAAACAGGTTAGATTGGTAAATTATGAAAAAGTAGTGACAAGTGGCCAGCGCGTCGCCTACACAATCACATATCTAATACACCATTAGTCGTATTTTAAGACATGCTAGGCTAGAAACATAGTTGGCATTATTTCTATGTCCCAGTCGAATAGGGTGATCTTAGTTTCCCATTGCTTATCCCAGCAGGAATGTTCTAAGTTAGTAACTTAACGATATCAAGTCAAACACGGAACTGAGGCTTGCTCAAACAGGATTCTTACTGCATTCTGTAACTTAAATTGTTAGTTACGTTATCTTGTATACAGATCACTATTCTCGGTTTAATTAATCCCAGTTGAGTAAGTAGGGATTATGGGGGGCTATTTGTATGGTTGTTGAGTCTGTTAAGTTGACTTAATCTTTACGTCATATATATATAAAGATCTGTTTTTAGTGTAAAATCAACAACTTTATACTGAATATATATAAACATTATTAAACAGTGCTTAAATTAATGTTTTTAAAAGTTGACGTCTTCTAACTGACTGGCCCGTTGATCGAGTGGTTAGAGACCCTGGCTTCGAAATTAAAGGCCGCGGGTTCAAAAAAAAAAAAAGGCAAATTATTTATTGCATTTCATGAATGTGATACAAAGGTGGAATTTTATAAATTACAGTACCTACATCATGTTACCCATTTAGGCATAGCAATATAAAATATAAGCAATATAAAATTCGAATCCCGCTAGGGGCAAATGTTTCGTGAGATGAACATGGACATTTGTACTCGAGTCATGGATGTTTATAAACGTATTTAAGTATGCCTATCCGTTCACCTAGTATCCATAGCACAAGTATAAGCTTAGTTTGGAACTAGGGAATGGGTGTCAGTCTGAAAAAAAAAAAGAAACGTATGCACGTGTGTTTGTTCCGAATATTTTTTGTAAAAACTGGACCAATTTTATTGACTTGTATGTATAATTGAATTTTATGGAGCAACGTAGTTTATTATTGTCTATCTATCTATCTATATAAATAAAACAAAGTCGTGTTTGTTACACCACTTATAAGTCGAGAACGGCTGAACCGATTTACGTTGTTTTTGATTTGTTGGATTTGTCTTCGTCCAGAATAACAGAATAACTATTAACATTGAAAAATTGACGATAAAACAAAATAAAAGCAAAAGTATTTTCTCATATAAAACGGTGGGATTCGTATCTGTCAATGTTAAATGTCAATCAACAAATCAATGTCAATTTTCATTTACTAGGCGATACGAAGTTCGCCGGGACAGCTAGTTTTAGAAAAAAAAGACTCGCTAGATAAAATAACTTTATTCCACGTCATCTTAAATTCTCCTGAAACTCTTGTTAGCCTCATGTTAAAGTCAACGTAAATGACGACGCAGGCACAACATACACACATAACATCACGCCTATAATCCCCTAAGGGGTAGGCAGAGTCAAAGGGGCAGAAGGCCCCTTTAACCACATTCAACCAAAAACAAAACTGGGCTGGGTTAGATGGAAAATCGTGAAAAAGTAGTGACAAGTGGCTATCTCGTCGCCTACACAACATAGTACGTAAGTTCCGTTAAGTTACCACTAAGTTACCAGTAACTACGACGGTTCAGATTTTAAGTTATTACTTCATGTCATGTTTATGTCTCCAGTTAAATGCTACGTGTAAACACCGAAACAGGACAGGGCTGATCCTTCCGGGAACAATTCTGAGAAGCGGATAAACTTGTGTATGTCGCAGTCATCTTGTGAAACTGCGCGATTTGATGTAATGTCTAGATTAAAAAAAAATTAAAGTCTTTTCTTTGCTGGTCATCTTGGGTTTTTCTTCTATTATACTTGTAGAAAGGATCGTCGTTGTTTAAGAACTAATAATGTTTTGAGGTAAGTCTCGAAAATATTAATTCTAGGAATGTTGTAATTGTCGAGTTGTAATGGTAGCTATTTATCAATGTTGAAGACTACAGCTAAATCCAATAAATTGTATAAAATACAATAATCCACAAGAACATCTATTAGCAGTATACAATTTTTTTTAAGGTCTAAAACATTATTTTAACACATTAAAAATTATTAAGTCTCATTTTTATAGCTCAAACGTTTTCAGCATAACTAATTATTTCATTATTTTTTAATTATTTTTTTTAAAGATATTACTCAAAATTAATTCACATAATATACTGCGTATACAAAAAATAATACGTATATTTAATATTTATTTGATCTCGCCTATAGAAAAGCCCTCAACAATTTAATTAACATCGATTAATATCATTAAATAATTAATAAAACACAAAATTAACTTAATTACATTAGCAAAAACCTAACCTCTATCTAATTACACTCATTGTCTAATCACTCGGATAAAATACTTAGTAATTAACGCATAGACGGGTATATTCGTCTTAATTACTAATTATCCATCAGTCTAAATGCTGGATGAAATAAAATTAGAAGCCACATAGTATAGTTCACGTAATTACTACGAATAAAATAAAGATATGTCTGTCAGTGTTTTAACGACTTGAAAATGAGGTTTAATCATATATTATAAATATTAATAAAATTAAATTGTCTGTTTGTAATGTCAAACAAGCTTATTACTAAAAATTTGATAAATAAAGTTTTTTTTTTATTACTGAACGCATATGAATTTTATTAATATATGGTAATAACAACAAAAAAAATCAAATTTCTAAATCTTTTTGTCTCGTTTGCTCGTTTAATTTACGATAAAGCTAAACCGATTTTTACTGGACTTCGTTGTTAGATAGTTGGCGGTACAATGACAAACTTTAGGCACCTTTAATTTTTAATTACATTCTAAAAAGTTATTTTAACAAACAGAATCAAAGGCGCAGGTGAATTCACGGTCAAAAGGTATATAATATAAAAAGCTAACGGGCGAAAAAATGCAACTTGGGCGACTTTATCCCTCACCCCAGGCAAAACCCCACACGCCACTTCTATGACGTATCAAAGTCAAAATCTATTTGAAAACTGAAAGCTTTTACGCGTGGTACCACAATCTTCAAATAGATTCAGCTTCTGAAATTAAGTGGAAAACATATAATATAGCATTTGCCCGCGACTCCGTCTAACTGCAGTTCGACCTGTTACAGATATTATCGTTCCACGAGATTCAAAAAGTTTTCCCAGGATTAATAGTTTCAGACTTTTAGTATTTTGACTCGATGGCGCATTCGGTAGTGACCCTGCCCCATGCGCCAAGAGTTGTGGGTTCGATTCCCACCCAGAACAAATATTCGTATGATGAATACTTGCGTTTGTTCTGTGTCTGGGTGTAAATATCCAATATTTATGTAATACCACTGTTGTTTCTGATATCCGTAACACAAGTGCTTAAGCTACTTACCTCGGAGTCAGATCAATGTATGTGATGTAATCGGATATTTATATTTATTATTTATAGTATACAAAATTTCACTTAAATCTGTCAAGTAATTAGTTAAGACAGACATATTTATTGGTAAATATGGACATGAAAACGCAACAGACAGACTTACTTTCGCATTTACAATATTAGTAAAGGTTATGCTCTCTTGATTTTCAAATACACTATTACAAATAGACTCTAGCCACCCCAAATAAATATGTCCGAAGCTATTACTCTGCTCGAACCGAAAAGTCTAACTAATGAAGTTAAATTGTCCAACCCAAGGCAGTGAAGCAATTTACTTGAAGTTAATTATGCGCTAAACGTCTAGGTGGACAAGTAAGGCCGTGAAAATCATTAATTAGCATTTGAACGGTGACATTGAAACGCTTTTGTAAAAGTTAAAGAGTTTTTTTTATAATATATCTATTCGTCTATCTATTTACACTATGACGCAATAGGAAGAGCCTAAGTAACAGTAAGGTTAGCCACCATCGTTAGCCAAAAATAAGAAAAATATTGGCAGATATTTAGTACATAATGAATTAGGTACATAGAACATGTACGTTAGTCCCATGTTGGTCTGGGACTTGGCCCATGATGATATGGGACAAAAAAAGAATGTGCCAACTGTGGTTCTTGCCTAGCATGTCGTAAAAGGCGACTAATGGTTTACGGGCTTTTGGGTATGTGACTGAGTAGGCGACGAGCTAGCCACTTGTCACTCCTTTTTCACAGCTCTCCATCTAACCCAGTCCGGCTTTATTTTTGGCTGAACGTGGTTAAAGGGGCATGCTGCCTCTTTGACTTTGCCTACCCCTTCGGGGATTATGGGCGTGATGTTATGTATGTATGTACATAGAACATCAATATATTCCTTACCAGTACTATTTTAATATCTTAGGATGACAAACAAAAATAAATGTTCAATTAGTTTATCATCTTTCTAGCGTTACGTCCCGTGCTTAGTCGGGGTCCGCTTAGACCCAGGATTAACCAAATTTGCTTATTATATTTCAGCATCTACCCATGGGCATACGCAGCTTTTGGTACGGAGGTGGGGCAATGCAATATGTAGTCACATAAGCGGACGGAAGCCCTCCGTCCGACGGAAGGGGGGGGGACAGGGCGGGGGCAGATGATTTTGGTCCATAAGGGCCAATACGATATTATCAATAGGTTCTTATAGTAAATGGACTAGCAGGTACCTTGACACACGAATTCTAAGGGGAAGGGGCGGGGGTGTCATTTGCCCCCATATTACATAATTCTAATAGCATGGGTTTGAACCAACATCTGTCGCACGTGAAGCGTATGTCCTTATGAGGGTTTTTTGAATTAAAACATCTAAACTGTGACTTGCGGTCTTGTCACCCTCCTCATTGGTTAGTTGTCAGACCAAACTGACATGCTGTCAACAAGGAGCCAATAGTGGGGTGATAAAACCACGAGACTCCCTTGTGCCATCTGGCGGTTTTTGTATTTTTGAAAACCCTCATTGAGCTACCACCGCATTCCTACAATGTTCAAAATAACTATTTCGTCACCTCGCTGTCCAAGTTTCGGTTTGAAGCTTTCTCGGTCCCAAAAATGGTAGTGTCATTTTCAAATTTGATTAGCGACAAATTGTCTGTCGAATGGAATGACCAAATAGGGAGAGTGTCAAATAACGTAATTTGTGTGTTTTGAAACAATTGCCTGTTCGGTAGTTTGACGTTAGCTTTGTAATACGAGAAATATGTTTAGCATGCTATTTCCCGTTTGTTTGATTAAATTATTTTTTATTTTACATGTTTTTGAACGGTTACCCACACACATACATACACACACACAGACATGAGTCATCATCTTCCTAGCGCTATGTCCCGTGTTTAGACGGGGTCCGCTTAGACCATGATCCAGGATTTAGCGAGTCTGGTAATTACATTGAAGCGACTGCCGACCTGACCTTCGTAACGTAAGATAGGGGAACCAGACAATTTTTAGATCATGGTTACAAATCCAAAGTTGTTTGAATTTGCAGGTTTCATCACGATGTTTTCCTTCACCGTCGAGCTAGTGGTATAAATACGTACATAGATTTGAAAAATCCAGAGGTACGTGCCCGGGTTTGATCCCGCACTCCTCGGTTAAGAGGCGCGTGTCCTTACCATTAAGCTCTACTAATACACACACAGACATGAGTGCCATTAGTAAATTTCAGTTCTGTTTACTTTTCTGGATATTTTCTCCTTGTGAGAGGTTCAGTCTTGAAGGCTACAACCTTCAAGACTGAACCTCTCACATAATATCAAAGAAAAGTGGCAGTAATAGTTATCTTGAATATTTATTTCCAGCATACATTTTCTTCCTTAAATACTATTTGCCTTCATTTAAAAAAATCGGTGCTAGCTTGCAAACACATCATTTATTATATAAAATCACGCCCATAATCCCCGAAGGAGTAGGCAGAGTTAAAGAGGCAGAAGGCCCCTTAAACCACATTCAGCCAAAAATAAAACTGGACTGGGTTAGATGGAAAACTGTAAAAAATTAGTTTCAAGCGGCTAGCTTGACATTCTTTCACAAGACATAACACACAAAACAACGTTTCAAATTTAAAGTTCATTCATCCAACCTCCAAAAAAGGTAGTGTCGACAACGATAATAGGTTTTACCCAAAATACCCAATTCCCACCTTCCCCAGCCACATCGGTACATCTGTCGCACTCGTACACTAGCGGGTATCGACCTGTTACTTGCTTTTTATAGATGGGAACCGGTCTTTATAATATATGGGACGGGACTATGCAGAAGGGGATATCTCTATTTTATCTAATTGATGGATAGTGTGAAATGCAAAAGGAAAGGCGATTGGTCACTTTCTATCGTTGAAGGAATCTCTTTGGGAAATAATCTTGATAAGAGAAAATAGATTAAGGAATGCTTAGAAAATTACATTAAATTAAATTAAATTTTGTTTATTTACCAGAAAAAACAATTGCAATGGTTGACAGTGACTCCCATACTAGGCGATGCCTGTCACGTGGGAGTCAGAAATACAATGTAGCTAAAAATATTGAAGAGACAAATTTTCTAAACTCATTAAATTCTCATTAAATTAAAATATATCTTATATTTAAATGTAATTAAAATGCCGGTTTAAAACTTTTTTCTATGTTCCATTTTGTAGTAAATGTTGGAACGGGATATGTTTTACTTCATAGATCTGTTTTTCTTAATTGACTATGTAATATCGCACTTTTTAGACAAATTTTCATTTATATGAAATCCCTAAAATCGTGTAATTTATTATATAATTGTCTATTGTAGATGTGCTTTCTACCTATGTAAGATAAATTGTGAGTTCTGACAAAAACTAATATCAATTTAATATTATACCTTAACAGATATTTATTTGATCATATTCTGTGTAAACCTTATTGCTGAGTTGCCGAATATAATCACAGATATTTTTATCTTAAGACGATTAAAACTTCAAATTTAAATTAGTCAAAAATGTAGGAGCCGCGGAAGGCCCAGGCTCACCTACCACGACCAGATTGGACGTGTATTAACAGAAGGTGATGTTAGGAGTCATAAAAACCGTAGAGCTTGTTCTGGTTATCATTTTGCTTGTATTTATTTAATACTGTAAGATTAATACATACATATGCTTAGTGCTATTTGGCCCCTATAAACGATACAGCTAATGTTGCATGTTATTTTTGTGGCTTGTTGCGTGTTGCATGGCGACATCCCCGCTGCGCGACCGGACGCTGCCTGCGACTTTTTACACTTTTTGTGACAACGCAACTATTATCTAGGGGAAGTTTGTTATCAGTCCAATATCGAGTCTAAAGACTAAATGATCTTTGTGTTAAGTAACCTTTTAAATCAGATCATTGGTTGTGTTGGTGGCGTTTTTGTTTAATTACGATAGATCGCGTTGTTTATTTATGTCGAATGGTTTATTGATTTATTGATACTATGAACTAGCTTTTGCCTGTGACATCGCTTGTGTTGTTGTAGTTCACATTATGTTAATCCATCTATCCATCACGCCCGTAATACCCGAAGGGGTAGGGAGAGTGATCAGTTCCTTAAACCACATTCATCCAAAATTGAGTTTGGTTAGATGGAAAATTGTGAAAAAGTAGTGACAAGTGGCTAGCTCGTCGCCTACGTAATCACAAATCCAGAACTCTATACAACATTAGTCACCTTTTACTATGTGCTAGGCAAGCAACACAGTTGTTAAATTATTTTTGAGTCCCAGACCAACACGGGCCATTTTTAACCGACTCCAAAAAAAAGGAGGAGGTTCTCAAGATTATTTATACTTATAATAAATCTGTAGAGAGGTCAATTCTGTACATGAAATATATTTTCAAAATAACTATCAGGGGATGATTAGTGATCGATACTGATGTCAAAAATGCAATCAGTAAAATTTTTGTCTGTCTGTCTGTCTGTATGTCTGTATGTTCCTTATAGAAACAAAAACTACTTTTAAAGAAACTTGTTACAATTATTTTTCATACTCCTGGGCAGGTTATAGTATACTTTTCATCACGCTACAATCAATAGTAGCAGAGTAGTGAAGGGAAATATTGGAAAAACGGGAGAAGTTACTCCATTTTTAAGCTTCCGTCGCGTGTGCAGCCTTAATGGTTAAAGTTACATAGAAATCATGTATGACGGAAATAGTCTTTTTAATATTAAACATAAACGCGGGTGACTCAGCTGGCACAGCTAGTTGTAAATATTTTAATACGTGTTAAAGATTAATTCTTTCATAGAAGCAGTTGGAGGAATTTGTTTAAAGTAACCGTACTCGAAAACAGTAGGCAACTTTTATGTTACAGTGAGTTTCAGATTATCTGTAATAATCACGTAAGTAATGTCAAAGGCAAGAGTTAGTTTATCAATGATGGAAATATAAAAAAAAAACATATCAGTTTCCGATCTAATACACTTATTATATGGGAAAATTATATATATTTAACTGACTTAAAAAAAGGAAGTTCTTAATTCGAATGATTTTTTTTTTTGGTTTAGGAAGATGATGATGACCTACTGATCATTGTCATCTTCGTGTTTTAAATGACCCGTTCGTAGTTGAGATTTACGTAGACCAATCATAGACTTAACGTGTATAGTTATAATGTTGAAGAGCTTGCCATCTGACTATCAATAAGAGTATCAAACAAATTATATCAGGGCTACATCCGTAATTTAAATCGTATACTTCTGACGAGATAAGAACCTAAATCCCTCGCATTTGTGATGCATGTACTTACCATTGAGCTACCACTACTTATTTTCCCACCAGAATAAATTTAAATATCTACGTACGTATTTACATAACTATTGATAAGTGGAGTAAAGTAAATAGCAAAAATAAACTTTATTCTGTATAGCAATAAGGTCTAGAGTGCTGAATCCTTACCATACTGATTTTTTCGGATGTACCGTGTCTTATCTCCTTTATATTACGATAAAGACGAAAAATGCAAAATGGCTGCCTAAAAATAACCCCCCTAATTACTTCATTCATTAAGCCAAGGGTCAGATAGTGTCTACTCACCCTCAGCCCTATTGTTTTCGCCCTTAGCACAGTACAAGTAGGGATGGCAGTGAAGTAACAATAATAAAAATACATTATGCATAAAATTGAACAAGGCACTTTTTTGTTTCAACACACACACGAATACCCCCCCCCCCCACACACACACACACACGCGTGCGCGCACACTCTCACGCACACTCTCACACACACACGCGTGCGCGCACACTCAAACATTACATAGACAAGCACTGTATCTGTTAACCGCTGGTATTGTATAAATTAGATTCTAGCGTATTTTATTGCAATTGAACAAACACAATTTACCATCCAACTCAGCCCATTGTCTCATGTTGGTCTGGGACTTTAAAAGAATGTGCCAACTGTGTTTCTTGCCTAGCATGTCGTAAAAGGCGACTAATGGTATATGGGGTTATGGGTATGTGAATGTGTGTGTGCTAGCCACTCATCACTACTTTTTCACAATTTTCCATCAAACCCAGCCCAGTTTTGTTTTTGGCTGAATGTGGTTAAAGGGGCCTGCTGCCCCTTTGACTCTGACTCTTTGACCTACCCGTTCGAGGATTATAGGCGTGATGTTATGTTTGTTTGTTTGAACAAAGAAATTGTTTGAACATTCCATAGTCACTGTATACGTTCCTCACTGTCACACATTTGACTGTGACCAAACTTTCCTTTGCGAGATTTTGCGTGTCTTTTGTACCTATTTCTTGTGGAGAGACCATTATTATGTAGGTAACAATGATGTCGGGGGATTAACATAAAAAGTAATTATTAAATTGTACAGGTTAACCTTGGTGATTGCGAGAACGGCTGGGTTTCATACAACTTTAAAACACGGGAAAATTTTCACATGAAAGTATGTTTATATTAACCCACAAAATGG
Source organism: Glyphodes perspectalis (assembly GCA_951394215.1). Classification (NCBI taxonomy): domain Eukaryota; kingdom Metazoa; phylum Arthropoda; class Insecta; order Lepidoptera; family Crambidae; genus Glyphodes; species Glyphodes perspectalis. The sequence goes on along the minus strand of OX596226.1, from coordinate 1,304,141 downwards.
TTGTTATGCCTGATTGTTTCTAGTAATTATAACGATAAATAAATTCCCCAGACTGACACACCAATTCCCTAGTTCCAAACTAAGCTTATAAGCCTGTGCTATGGATACTAGGTGAACGGATAGACATACTTAAATATAAATACATTATAAACATCCATGACTCAAGTACAAAAGTCCGTCTACATCACACGAAACATTTGCCCCTAACGGGATTCGAACCCGCGGCCCTTGGTTTCGTGGCCAGGGTTTCTGACCACTCGACCAACGGGCCTGTCTAATTATAACTATGATTTAAAGTTTTCTTTGTGGAATATATATAATTTTTTTACACTTGTTGTAAGATACTATTTGAAAGAGAGATACTATCTGATGTTGCTCTTATAAATTAAACCTTTAACCTTTAATAGCGTGTAGCTAGCGTTATGTCCCGTGCTTAGACCATAATCCAAGATTTAGCGAGTCTGGTAATTACATTGAAGCGACTGCTGATCTGACTTTTGTAACCCTAAAATACGGGAACCAGACAATTTTTGGATCATGGTTACAATTTTAAAGTGGATTGAATTTGATTGGATTGAATTGAATAGTAGTATAAATACGTACATAGATTTGAAAAATCTAAAAGTACCAGCTCGGGTTTGAAACAGCACTTCTCGGTTAAGAGATGCGTATTCCTACCATTGAGCTACTACTTTTCTTTAAATTGATTCGTAATAATAACTTACGAATAACTTTATAGAAAGGTAGTAGAAGAGAAGTAGTAGAATACTAATCAGTAATAGTTATTTATTGTTAATCATTAGAAAAATTGCAATAAATTATTATTTTACTTTCAATATAAAAATATCAAATTGCTTTGTTCATTATATGTTAATATTTTTTATTTAAATGAGAAAAGTAGTTGTATTATAATAAGTATTACGTATTTTATTTTTATGGCAGTTATTATATATCGATGTGAAATTCAATCATTAAAATCGATGGACACTGGAATTTTATTTTATATGTTTTTTATTCAACAAAAAAAAAATTAATGAGAACGGTAGGTACCTAAACTAAAACCAAATTATAAAAATAACTAAACTAACTAACTAAACTTCAGGCTACTTTTCAGCGGGGTAGGAAAATTAGAAAAATGTGTTTATATAAATGTTTCGTCTGATGGACATGGACATTTTTCTCGAGTTATGAATGTTTATAAACATATTTATGTATATCAATCTATCCGTTACTGTATCAATAGCAAAAGCATAATTTGGAACTATGGCATTGGTTTGTCAGTGTGGGGATTTTATTATTAAGCTATGTTTTGATATGCTAACTGTGTTAGCATGTCGTAAAAGGCGACTAATGGGATATCGAGTTTTGGCTATGTGATTGTGTAGGTGACGAGCTAGCCACTTGTCACTACTTTATCACAATTTTCCATCTAACCCAACTCAATCTATTCTGTATTTGGCTGAATATGGTTTGGGGAACTTATTGCTCTTTTGACTCCGCCTACCACTTCAGGAATACAGGTGTGATGGTATACGTAATCGTAGTATTCGAGCCACCCATATATCCTTGAAGTTTTTAAGTGCTTTTCCTGATTAATCCACATTTATGAAGGTAGTACTTTCTGGAGCCAAGTCATCACATTTCTGGCCTATCCCGAAGACAAGTAAACAGTACATTAAAACATTTTGCGACTCCAGGGACACTCTCCAGAATTCCATCGAACGCTCGGCAGCTCCCGCGGATGTAATAAATGACTTGATTCGATTTATGTTACGGGAAAAGATGGTGAGTTAAGTGCCGGTCACATGCGTTTAGATGTTTATTAAAGTGAAATAAAAGTTTATTCAATAAGTATGTTAGCATTTACAAACAATTGTTGATTCCCTCTGTCAGATACAGAATAGCACCCGTGTCAGAGGGAGCCACATTAACCACCACACATTAACATATTGATATACTAGTGTTATGGAATGGGTTCGGTGGTTCGCGAATATTAAAAAGCGAGAATCTTGTAATAATAAAAATTGTAAAGAGAGAATAACTCGGCTACATTTTAACGCCTGGATCACCTAGACCAGAATGTGTTTAATTAGATAAGTCAAAAAAAAATCATTTTAAGAACTTTTTATTCTGGAAAGATGATCAAACCCTAGGATTGTCTTTATAACAGATCAAATTCCACGAGGAAGGAACCGTATAAAAAATATTATTGATTTATTTGATACGTAATTTAATATTGAAATTAACAGTTGTCTATAAAAAATAGATTTTGTCCACAGCTTTGCTTACACTGGATATGGTATGTTAGAGACGAAAATAATATTACAATGTATCTTACTATATATATTAAAAAAACAATAAGTATCGTTGATCTATAATGTCTACTTTATCAAATACCCCGACCCATGATGCTAAATAATAAATCAGTACAAATATTTAAAATCCCTGTTCAGTCCAAACATATAATACCAACTATTGTAAAGAGGATCGCTTAAGTCTTCAACAAGCAAATTGTCAGTCTGTCCATCTGTCTGTCTCTACTATCTCATTTTAATTCGTGTGAACGCGCCCTTACCCACCGAGACACTCAGTAACAAGTCGCTAAAGTAAATAAAACTATCAACGGCGCAGTTCATACAGATTTTATTAGGGGAGCCGTATTTACGACGAGCGAGTTATTGCTGCTGGCGATGCGCGGTGTGCTGAGCGGGTTTTTGGACTCAGACGTGGCTTTAGGCCTTGAAAGTGGCAAACTCTACCAGAGGTAACTATTGAGTAATATAGGCAGCCTACCTACTACCTACCTACCTAACGTACTACCTAGTACATACATAACATCACGCTCACAATCCCCGAAGGGGTAGGCAGAGGGGCAGCAAGCCCCCCAACCACATTCAGCCAAAAATAAAATCGGGCTGGGTCAGATGTAAAATTGAGAAAATCACATACCCAAAACCCGATATACCATCAGTCGCCTTTTACGACATGATAGGCAAGAACCACAGTTGGCAAATTCTTTTTTGTTTGTCCCAGATCAAAATGGGCCAAGTCTCAGACCAACATGTGACAATTAATTTGTATGATGTGAATTACCTTCAATGTTACAATCAGACTCGCTACATAAGAAAACTTAGTTTCATTTCGTGGTGTCATCAACAAATACTTTTTTTACAATTATTTACTTCACCCGGAGGATGAAGTGGTTACTGGACTCTCCCCTCATGATAGCAGGGGGCCTACGTACTAAAACTCCGGGGTGTTCCGCCGAAACACTTGGGAAGGGGGCCTTGGACTCTTGCGCTAACCAACGTACCGCTCCCAGCGTTTGCGCCGTTTGAGCTCGACTATACTGCCGGCTACAGGAGCTGTCTATCTTGGCACTCCTGGAACACAGAGGGGCGTAGGAACGTGATATACTGATCCCTACTAAACACGGGACATGACACAAGGAAGAAGTTAGATAGCTAATTGTAGAGTCTGATAGTAAGCGATCTACTTTTTTAGAAGATCTTTTAGATAATAACAATAGTCGATTAGTCGAACAATAGAAGATTTTTTAGATAATAACAATAGTCATAATACTCGTACAACGTCAGACCGACTTAGGATTAACAAAATTATTTAATTACAAAATAAAAGGAATACTTATATACATAACATAGCAAAGTCATAATGCTTGCACATACTATGCACTTTTTTCTCTACAAGGACTCTACAAACTCGTCCAGTAACGAGCGTTCAAGGCTCTACCTGCAGTGCTCTACCAAAGTCGTTGTAGACCCGCACAAAAACAGCTACCGGTCACTATGACCGGTTGTAGACAGGATACAGCTTGCTATTTATAGTAGAGTCGAGACTACTTGCCTGTTTATTTTGTAAGGCTTGATCGTTTTATTTTGGTTACACGCTAAGTGTTTGGATTTATGAACATTGATTGCGACTCTACGTAGAGTCTTAATGGGAAATGAAATAATATCAACGAAAATAATTTTATAAATAACCTAGTGTGAGATCGTGCCATATGGCATTCAGTTCTCTCTGCCTACCCCGCTAGGGAAGTTAGTTAGTTAGTTTGTATGTTGAATTGGGTAGCTCAATGGAAATGGAAAATTATCAAAAAATAGTGACAACTGGCTAGCTC